>VXBI01013788.1:1155-37781 GCA_013397375.1 Toxostoma redivivum
TATTATAATTGTAATTTTTTATTATTATTATTATTTATTAAGAAATAAAATTATTGTTAATGTGAATAAACTACTCTGATGGATCTGAGCTGAAATGCTGAGGGTGGAAATTATTTTATCTCCAGATTTGATCAAAAGCCTTTGGTAGCACCAACACTGGCAGCTCCTGTGCACCACCTGCACCACACTCTTGAGCCTTTTTCTCCTTCACATGCATTTCAAAGTGACAAGTGGTTAAAGAGTTATGTTTTTGTCACTTGGTGTTTGCTTTTGGCCTTTCTTGTGGGTTTCATATTTGCAAATTCAAGCACTCACACAGTGAGGCTGATGGTGAAGTGCTGCTCATTTGAGAGGCCAATCCAGAGTTGTGTACACAATGTTTAGATCTGTTCCTACCTGCATTTCACTGCAGTGAGCACTGAAAGATCCCAGTGCAAGATTGGGTGTGTTAATTATGAAATTATTGTATTTTGTAGTTGATAAGCTGCAGTTTGAGCCCCCTCTACGAAAAGAAACAGAAGCTCGGGATGAGATGGTAAGGACAACTTTGGGGTTTATTTATTTATTAAAATTCCAGTATCTTCAGTATTTTGTTGTTCAACCCTTAGCAGCTTGCTGGAAAAACTTTTTTGAAATTCTCTAAGTGCCCCTTACTGGATTTTTCACCATAAATTTTTGTTTTCCTGTACTTTATGCTGCTTGATCTGGGCATTACACCATTTCCAGGTGCTGCTTTTAACTCTAAGATGAAGAAAAGAGGTCATCAATAATTGCTTTATAGGTTGTAAGATGTTATTTCTCTTTGGAATTAGATTTTACTGCTTGTGGATTGTTCTGCAGGGCTGGGGAATCCCTCAGGCCTCTTTGTGTGTGCTGGATAAGGTGCTTTAAGATACTTTAGTTTGACAGGGGGGAAATAAAATGCCAATTTCTGCATTTTCAGGTTGTGGCAGCTGGCAGTGACTTTGCTTCACATTGGAATCCTTTTGTTGATGGAAGCAACAAGTAAGTACAGCTAAAACCAGCTTTTATTTCTGTGACTTATTATGAAACTGAAAGAAAAATGAGTTATGTTAAAAAAATCAAATCATAAGCCCTGATCCACTTGAATATTGATAAATTAGGGAGATGTTACCCAGTGTGCAGCCCTCCTTCTGCAGGCTGGTCAATTCTCTTGGAGAGTGACTTTTAATCTCTTTTAACCACCACCAGTGGCTTGTTTGAAGTTTGTAGGTGGGAAGTGAAGTGTAAAAGCATGAGCAGGACAGTGACATAACACAGCCCTAGTGGATTTCCTGCAGCAGAGCTGAGTTCAGGATCCTGCTCTGGCCTCACACTTCTCCTCTGAGCCGTGGCTGTGGTTGTGACATCCTGTGACAAGGCCTGTGCACAGCCCTGAACTCGAGAAAGGGAAGGAGAAACCAGTTCTGAATGTTTTTACCAAGCTCAGTAACACTGCAGCACTCCTCCTGCTGTGGGGGTAATTTATAACTCAGCCATGCAGAGTTTTGGGGTGAAATGTTGTAGGGAAAGATGTGTTTATAGCTGGTTTTCCTGGGATAAAGCAGGCCTGGAGTACAGAACCACTGTCCAAGTTAGGACTGAATTCTTTTAGGTGTGTACCTTCCTTCTGCTGCTAAAAAATGGATTCTGCCTTTAAAGGCAATCCCTGGATTTGCAGCAGGAGTGTGGAGGTTCAGATGTAGGGAAGGATGATATCTGGGCTCAGATCATTGCTCAGCTCAAAGAGCCTGTTTCCCATCTTTATTTGGACCTCAGCAGCAGACAGTGAATTTCTCTGGCTTTTTTATTTTTTTTTTCTGCAGATAAAAGTCTTGCATAAGCTGTCAGCTGACATTGCACCCCCTGGAAGGCTGCTGGAGATTGCCAGGATTTGAGCCTTTTTAAGCATCCTGGTTTTCCTGCTCCCAGCCTTGTACTCCAGGACTTTGGGGGGGCTCTGGGGCTGAATTTTGTGGGGCTCTGGCTCTCCCCTCCCTGTGCTCTGGGTTTGTTTGTGTGACCCTGCTGAGCCTTGCTGGGAGTGCTGGATTTTCTGCAGACAGCTGGAATCTGTGAGGTCCAGGAGCAGGGAGGGAGGGAGGGAGGGAAGCTCCTCCTGGCAGAGGGACTCAGGGATTTGATCCTGTTCCTGTGGCTTTGTCTCTAGCAGGCTGTGCTAAAGCTGCAGCAAACATTCCCAGGGCTATAAATCAATAAATAGGTGCAGATTCATTTGGAAGGAGGGCAGGCACAGCACTCCTGGATGGTGGATCCGTGCTGCTCACTTGGAAACCACTTCCAGTTGGAAAGATAAACAGGAAATGCATAACTGCTCTGCCCCAGCAGTTCTGAGTAATCCCTGGCATGTCCACAGAGGATGTGTGCTGGGGGGTCCTTGCTTTTCATGCCCTTTGGCTTTTAGCAGAGTGGATGCTGAGGGATATCTTTGACTTAGGAATTATTTCACTGGAAAGGGGAATACCAGAATGGGGACTTCATTCCTTGGTTTTCTCACTGCAGCATTTTTAAATTACTTTTGTCTAAATGTCCTGCATTATGGAGGTGTTTTTTATTGGTGGTTTTCATTGAATCCCTAAAGGATTTGGGTTGGAAGGAACCTTTAAGCCCATCCAATTCCACCCCTTGCCATGGCAGGGACACCTTCCACCATCCCAGATTGTCCCAAGCCCTGTCCAGCCTGGCCTTGGACACTTCCAGGGATCCAGGGGCAGCCACAGCTTCTCTGGGCAGCAAGAACCTTTCAAAAAGAAAGACTTTTTCTCCTTTAAATTTTTTAATAGTTCCTGTTGGCAACTGTCTGCTGCTTTCCCTCAGAAGTGACTTGCAGGGATATTTCACATTAATCCAAATTTGGCTGGGTTTTCCTGGTCATTGCCCTTTAAAGACACAGCTTGAAAATTGCCATTTTGCAAAATTTTATCAGGGTTTTTTTCTTCAAGGTTATATTTGCATTGCTGCTTTGATCTTCTAGTCACAATTTCTTTGGTTTTTTTTTTTTAATTGTCCCTGGAGTAGCTTTGAAACAAAAATTCTCACTCTAGTGGGAAACAATCTGGGTCTTTTGTCTATATGTATAAATAAAGAAACTTCCCTTTAAAGGCTTTTCTCCATTTTTCTCCCAGTAACTTCCTCTGTTCTTTTTTTCTCTTTTTATATTGTACTGGTGTTAGATATTTCAATGATAGTTGAAATGCCAGGTAGGGAAATGAAAGCTGATGGTGTGGAGGAGAGATCCAGTGATTTTCAGGGGATAAGGAGAAGGAAAGGACCTTACACAAAGGGCTTAGTGCAGAGAATTATTTGTTTTGGGAAGGGCTGGGAGATGCTTGTTGTGAAACTCAGTGACATCAGGGCTGGGTTGAGTTGCACGTGTTGACCTCAGAGCTGAGCTCTTAATTTTATAAACATTCTGCCTTAGGGGACTGCTCACAAAATTTGGAGATGGGAGTGAAGATGTTGAAGAGTGAGTGGATCTCCTTCCTGTACAGTTGCTCTGCTCCAAAACCTCTTCCCTCCAAATGCTGCAGGAGGCTTTGCCACTCACAGAGCGAGGGCTGGCTGCTCTCCCAGGGCTAACATGCACTTGGCTCCTTCCCTGACCCTCAGGAGAAATCCCAAAACTCTGCTTCCTGCCCTGCTCCCCTTCCTGAGTTCTCTTACAGTCCCTGTGCAAGTGTCTAATAGATAAAAGCAGATTTGATGTTGATTAATCCATCAGCCATGAGCAAGGCCTGGTTGTGGCAGGATGATCCTGCACAGCTCAGGTGTCCAAATGTTTGTCTGATCCAACAGCAAGGCTGCAAACTGGAATCACAGAATCCCAGAATGCTTTGGTTGGAAGGGATGTTAAAAATCATCTTGTTCCACCCCCCTGCCATGGCAGGGACACCTCCCACTATCCCAGAGTGCTTCAATCCCCATCCAGCCTGGCCTTGGACACTTCCAGGGATCCAGGGGCAGCCACAGCTTCTCTGTGCCAGGCCCTCCCCACCCTGACAGGGAAGATTTTCTTCCCAATATTTCACCTAAATCTCCCTTTTCCAGCTTAAAACCATTCCCCCTTGTCCTGTCAATTCAGGCCCTTGGCTAAAGTCCCTCCAGCCTGAGATCCAGTCCCTGAATGTATATTGATTTACAAACTTCAGATATCCTTCCCTGCAGATTGCTCTGTAATATTGGTATTTATGAAAGAACAGGAGTTTATGAAAAACCAACACTTCAAACGAGATCAGTGAGCTTCTCCCCTGCTCTGGCAGTTCTAGTTTAACCCTGTGTGTGCAAAGCTCTGCCCTGCTTTTCTGTGCTTCTGGTTCATCTTTTTTCCAGTCCTCAAGGAATTCTGGGTTTGGTTTAACTCAGACAACTTCTCCCTTGTCGTTGCAGATCGACACTAAAGCGAGCTGGGCCACCCCCACTGCCTCCCAAGGTGAGAAATGTGGGATTGGAGGGATTTAACCAGACTGGGATGGCCTCTTGTTCTGCATTCTGCCTGTGATACTCCATCAGAGAGGAACCTCTGAAATTATTCTGCTGTCAGATGTTTTATTTCCATTGAACCACACATCTCCTGGAAGGGACCCACAGGGATCATCCAGAGCAGCTCCTGACCCTGCACAGACCCCCCAACAACCCAGCCTGGGCATCCCTGGTGCCCAAACACTCCTGGAGCTCTGGCAGGAATGTCACCATTCCCTGGGAGCCTGGGAAGTGCCCAGCACCCTCTGGGGGAAGAATCTTTCCCTGAAATCCAACCTAAACCCCCCAACACAGCTCCAGCCCTCCCCTCAGTTCCTGTCCCTGCTCACCAGGGAACTTTTTTATCTTTCTTACGTTGTGATGCCCAAAATCAAATTTCAAAGGCTGATACATTTTTGTGTAGCAGCAGTCTGACTTAAATTCAGCTTGTCTGAGGTTTATTCTTTCCAGGTGCCATTCCCAATTCCAAACATTTCCCAAATAACCATTCCCAATTCCAAACATTTCCCAGATAACCATTCCCCTCTTTGGTTCCTTGCAGCCGAGGATGAACAGTTACCCCGAGGAAAACCTCCCAGATGACAACAGATGCCAGACAATAAAACACTTCCCAGACTCTCAGAGCAGAGCCCCAGCAGCCCACAGGAGACAGAGCATCCCAGTTTGTGGGTCCCAGGCAGATTCCTGCCCCATGGGAATGACCAGCAGCATCAGCAGCCCTGGATTGCTCACAGCCAGATACAGCGACCTGGGTAAATGCCTTACCTGTCCTAAAAGTGCCTGGCACCTTGGGAGAGGAATTGCTTCCAGTAGATAATATTTTAAAACAGGCTGATCACAAGGTGAAGTTTTCCTTTTTCCATGTGTGGTTCTTATTAGAGCCATTGCCCCATGGTGGGAATGTTCTTCCCAAAACAAGGACACTCAGCCAGTCAGTCCCATTACTGTGTTCCCTGCAGGAACAGGAGAAAAACAGTGAATGTGTGGGGAGGACCTTGCCACAGCAGAAAAACAATGAATGTGTGGGGAGGACCTTGCCACAGCTTTTTTCTCAGTGGGATTTGTCCCAGGGATTGTTTGGATAACAAGAAGTGTGCAACTCAGCATGGACACTGTGCTGGGAAGGGCTCAGCTCCCTGAGGTGTGGCTGTGGAGTGGCAGAGCTCACTCCTCCACTCCAGCTCAGCACAAGGAAGAAATAGAAATAGATTAGAATAGAATAGAAGAAAAAGAAATAGATTTTCTATTTCACTGTGTCAAATAAGCTGCAAACCTGTCTGGGCTCCTTTTCAGGCAATGGGAATGGGATGCTGAAACACATCGAGGAGAATGCAGAAGGATCTGGACAAATCCCTCAACTGCCACGGAAAAAGGAGAAGAGAGATTTCCCTGTGGGTACTGGGGCTGTGGGGCTGATGGCACTGTCCTGTCCTCCAGTGCACAGGAGGGGTTTCATGAACTTTTCTTTCTTCCCACAGAAACCAGCAATCAATGGTTTGCCTCCAACTCCAAAGGTGCTGGTAAGAAATCCATGTGCACTGGGAATTAGGGAAACCTCTCTCTGGTGTGGAAGGTTTATACTGGAATAAATCACTGGGGGGGATTTTCTGCATCTCAGCTGAATGCACAATATTTTTTTCCATTTTTCAAACCTTCCTGTCACTTTTCAGTCTGGATGTGAAGGGTTGGAGGCTTCCCTGGTTCCTTGAGTTGTGATCTCCAGGGGCAGCCCCTGCTTAGAAAGAGAAATGGGAAAAGGTTGTAGAGATGAGAGGCTTATGCCTGTTTTCCCTTCATGTGCCATTTTATAAGCACTCAATATTCATGTTTTTTATATTCAGTAAATAATAGTCAATATTAATATAATACAGAATAAATTTAGATTGGAAAAGCCCTCTAAGATCACTGAGTCCAACCATTCCTCAGCACTGCCAAGGCCACCACTGAGCCATGTCCCCAAGTGCCACATCCACATGGATTTTAAATCCCTCCAGGGTGTATTGTTCTTACCCATAGGTACCTAACCTTGTTGATACCATTTTGAGCCCTCTTTGCATTTTTGCATGTCCATGAATTCAAATGAAAAGCAGTGGAAGGCTGTGTGTGTTCAGCTGTGTGTGAGTGGCCAGGAAATCAACTCTTCACACTCTAAATTTGTTTCAGGATTCAGTTTTGGTGTCTTTCAGATGGGAGCCTGTTTTTCCAAAGTCTTTGATGGTTGTCCTTTGAAGATTAATTGTGCAACTTCATGGATACATCCAGATACTAAAGGTAAAGTTATGTTAGGTTTGGTGATGGGCTTGGGAAAGAAAATAATTTGTAAAGTTATTTTAAGTTTGCATTTGAAACCTCCCAAAGTGGGAGGGGAATAATCCCTTTCCATTGATTTTTCAGATCAGTACATCATCTTTGGCACAGAAGAAGGGATCTACACTCTGAATTTGAATGAACTTCACGAAGCAACCATGGAACAGGTGAGCTGTGCTGGGTTGAACACACAGAACAGATTTGGGGATTTTATGGAGCAGTGAAGTTTGGCACTGGAGGGAGAAGATGGATACCAGGCTCTGGGGATTAAATGATTCCCATCAAAGCCAATAAAGAAAACCTGAAAATTATTTGTTCCTTGACCTACCTGTATTTTTTAGCTGCTGCTTGTGTAACACTGCTGTCAAACCTTCCATCTCCTTGGAGAACAATTCCCTGCCCCTTCCCCTCCATTCCATCCCCACTAGATGGCACATGGCAGCTCCTTGCATGCAAAGCCCTCACTCATTTAATGCTGTTGTTATCCCCAAGAAGCTTTTCCTGGTCTCTCTAACCCTTTCCAAAGCCATTTCATGCAATCATGGTCTTTAATCTGGTGTTTCAGAGTCAGGATTTTTTGGAATCTCATTCCCTGTGTGATTTTCTAAATTATTTCATCTAACAGTTTTCTCTGGGCTTTTCCACATGCTGTTTTATATCCCAGTGAGAGGTTGGCTATGCCAGTGCTGGTAGGGAGAACATTCAGTGCACTTCAAACAAAGTTTCCCATTCCATGAGAGCAGCTGGCAGAGGTCAGGTGTGGCCACCCCAAACCCCACAGGCTTCTGCCACACTTGTTCCCACATTTCCTTTTATCCATTTGATGATTTCTCCCCTCCAAATGCACATCCTGAGCTTTTAATTCTGGTTACATCTTCCAGAGTGCTTCCTGCCTGTCCAAGGTTAATATCTCCCAGTTCCAGGAGGATATTTTTATTCCATTGGTAATTTTTCAGGGGAAACACTGAATAAACCCAAAGCTATTCTATGAAACAGAAAATTGCTGGGAGATACTCAGAGTTTGTGTCCAACCAGTTGGATCTTTTCTTTCTGCACTTCCTCCCACACCTATTTTCTTACTTTGCACGTGGGAGTGGCACACAGGACAAAGTGTTCTAGAATCCCAGAATGGTTTGGGATGGAAGGGAGCTTAAATCCCATCCAGTGCCACCCCTGCCATGGGCAGGGACACCTTCCACTGTCCCAGGCTGCTCCAAGCCTGGCCTGGGACACTTTTTCCAATATTTCAGGGCTAAGCAAGGCTCCAAAACAGGGAATAAGCAGGAAGATGGGATTTTCTCCAGTGTGGGTGGTAGAAGTGGAACAGGCAGAGAAAATCACAGTTAAATTTCCTATATGTTTCTATAAATTGAATTTTTTTTCCAGTTATTTCCTCGAAAGTGCACCTGGCTCTATGTTATCAACAACACCTTAATGTCCCTGTCAGGTGAGTGTAAATAGAGGGGAAATGATTACAGTTATAAATAAACAGGAACATTTAAATTCATGATTAAATATTAGGTAATATCCTAATATAATTTATTTTTTATAATTACAGCCTTTAAAAAATGTTTGCATACAACTAACTGTAATGATATGAGCTCAGATCTTCTCTGTATTCATTATTATTTTTATTTTGTTTTCTTTTTATTCATATCTGGAATTGACCTACCTGACACCTGTTTGTAGAAGGTAATTTTTCCATACTTGCACTTTCCTGAACATTGCAATTCTGTGCTGGAGGAGTGGCTGAGATGTCAACTGTGCCTTTCTCTCTTACAGGGAAAACATTCCAGCTCTACTCCCATAATTTAATAGCATTGTTTGAACAAGCCAAAAAAACAGGATTAGCTGCTCACATTCAAACCCACAGATTTCCTGACAAAATATTACCAAGGTACAAACCTTTCACTTATAGACAATATTAAGTGAAAATAGCCATAAATTGTGTTGGTGCACGAAGGGCCCTGACTTCTGCTGCTGATGAATTTTTTGGTGATTATTATTCCAGGAAATTTGCCTTAACAACCAAGATCCCTGACACAAAAGGATGCCACAAATGCTGTATAGGTGAGCAGACAAATCCAGCTTTGCTATTTATTCCCCTGCTCTTTGTCTATGGGCATGGCATGTCTGAAACTCATTTCTTTTTAATAAACTTAAGAGTTCTTTGTTAAGAAAAAAGGCTGAGGGAATTGGGAGTGACCTCAAAGTGACCTAATTGGGACATTTCAGTGCCTGAAGGAGCTGCAGGAAAGAGGGAGAGAAATTATTTACATTATTTATTATTTATGTAGGGATAGATGGGATTTTGGGATTAAATCCTTCCCAGACTCCTGGCACATCCACAGCCTTTCTGCTTTGTCAGTTCCAACTTGTAGTGAGGAAAACTTGAATATTTTCCACCAAGAAAGGATCAGTAGGAATAAGAGTTCTGGCAGCCTGGGAAGGGCAGAGCCATAAGTGCAGTTTGAAGGGCACAGAAAGGGTTAAAGCTTGGGAAATCGGATTTCTCTGCAGCTTGGGCTTCCTACAGAATATTTGTCTTTTCCAATACTGGCCCTGGTGCTGTGTGAAGTCACAATCCTGGAATTACCAAGGCTGGAAAAGTCTCTAGGATCACCCATCCATCCTCCCAGGCCAGCACTAACCACATCCCCGAGCTCCATCTGCAGATTGGACCTTTCCACCCCTAAAAATGAATATAAACTGCACACTTGGGGCACACTTCAGCTCAAATCAAGTGCCCACAGCAGCCACATCTACAAATAATTCCTGAAATCAGGCTGCTCCTGTGTCAGCTGAGCTTAAAAAACCACCCCCAAACCTTGTCTGGTGTATTTCATGAGCTGTCAGAGCTCCCCAGAAGCTTCTCACCTTCCCTGCTTGGGAATTGATTCCAATCAATTTATTCCAGGCTGACCCTGAGCTCTCCCTCCTGGCTCCCACAGCCCCAGGGAGGGGCTCTGCAGCTTTTCTGCCCACTCAGCCTCTGAACTGGGACTCCAGGAATGCAGCTGGTTATTAATTAAAGCTCTGATTGAATTTATCTGGAATGTGGCACAAGTTGGGATGGGAAACCAGAAGGCAACAAGTGGGAAACTGATGGAACAAGATGGGCTTTAAGGTCCTTTCCAAGCCTAATCATGCCATGATATTATTTGATAATGCTATTTGTTAAAATAACTGTAGGGTTGGGGTTTTTTTCAAGTATTCATTGAACTTGCAGGGCTTTAAAATTAATATTTTCTGTGGTTTTTTAAATTTTTTGTAGTACGAAATCCATACACAGGCCACAAGTACCTGTGTGGTGCATTGCAGTCTGGAATTGTTCTGCTCCAGTGGTATGAGCCAATGCAGAAATTCATGTTAATAAAGGTAAGAATTGACTTTTAGTTGAGTTGAATAATTATGCAGTTGTTGAAATAACCTTTCCAGAGTTTGTAATGGAAAGTTCACCCCAGGTTGGTGCCATTTGTGGGTTGTGAGCACTTGAAAATCTGGCTGAACACATTTTGACTCAGAAAATCTTGTGACTGAAGTAATTCAAGTAATATAAAAGTCATTTAAGAGCTGGATCAAGCCCAGCACTGGCAATAAGAGTCCATGATCCACCTCTGCCCAGCTCCAAAAGCAGTGAAAATTCTGTTTATTTATACTTTATGCATGTTGTTGCAGAGTCATTTCAAGGTAAAAGCTTATTCACAGCAACCTGATGATATTTTGCTTTCCCAGCACTTTGATTTCCCCCTGCCCAGCCCTCTGAACGTGTTTGAGATGCTGGTGATCCCAGAGCAGGAGTATCCCATGGTGTGTGTGGCCATCTCCAAGGGCTCAGAGCCAAACCAGGTGGTGCAGTTTGAGACAATCAACCTGAACTCTGCATCCTCGTGGTTCACTGAGATCGGGGCAGGTGAGGCCCTTGCTCCCTCTTCCATGGTTTGAGGGTTGGGAATGTTGGATGTTCTTTCCTTGGAGTTGTTTGGGAGCCCTTCAGGCTTTCTCTGCATGGAGCAGATGGAAGCTGATCCCACATGGGACAAGGGATGGGGGGACAGGACACAGGGAATGGCTCCCACTGCCACAGGGCAGGGATGGATGGGAGATTGGGAATTCCTGGCTGGGAGGGTGGGGAAGGCCTGGAAGAGAATTCCCAGATTTGCTGTGGCTGCCCCTGGGTCCCTGGAAGTGTCCCTGGGGGACAGTGGAATGAGATGGGATTTAAGGAATTCCCAATCCCAGCTATTCTGTGATTCCCTGATTCTCTGTGTGCTGACCTGCCCACATCAGTACAAACTGTCCTTACAAAACACCTTTTATTTCCTAAATTCCCTTCAACATCAATCACACCCTGCTGGTTGAGTTCCCCTTTGTGGTTCTGTGCTGTTTCCTGGGATTTTGCTCTTTCCCCTCCTTTCCTGCATAAAAACTCCCAGAAATGGATTCTTGTCCATCCTCCAGCCCCTGGGGGAGGGTTGTTATCTTCAGCTGCTCTTAAAAAGCAAAGATTTGGGTTATTTTTAAGACCTGGTTGATATTTTGCAGCTGCTTTTCTTTGCCTTTGTTGGATGTACATTTTTACCTTCAAATGTTGCTTTTTAGCAGCTGTAGGAGCAACTTCATTAGTAAAAACTAGAAAAAACATCTATCATTACAATAATCTTTCCAGATGTGGATTTATGGGAAAAGATTGGGGTTTTAGGAATTAAAAGTCCTTTTGTTTATTGTGGTGCCTCTCTCTGGAAGACACTGTGCTGAACCATAGCATAAAATGTGTTTCATCCAGTAAAAGTTGTGTTTTCCTATTAAACTCCTGCTTTGAACAGAGAAGTTTGTGCTTCTCCCAGAACTTTTTGGGATCTTAGAGCCTTTAAAAATCAGAATAACAACAACAAAAAAAAATCAGACAAACAAGAGCAGAGTGAAAAGAGCTTGAGGGGAGGCAGAGTCTCTTGATGTGATATAAAATATAAAATATAAAATAATCTGGTTTTTTCCCCAGGCAATCAGCAGTTGGATGCCATTCATGTGACACAGCTGGAGAGAGACACTGTCCTGGTCTGCCTGGACAGTGAGTAACACAAAATTCTCTTGGATAACTCAACTACACCTCGTGCAAAACTTGGGTTGATTTGAACTTCACCACCAGTTGTTTTTTTTTTTTTTCTTTTCTTTTCTCCCTACATTATTAATTTGTGTTGTAATATTTCCAAAAAGTTAGTTTGGATAAATCTGACTTTTGTAATTCCACTTTCCCTCTTGCTGTGTGCATCACTCTGTCAGTGTAAAGCCACCCCAAGTGTCCAAAGTTCCTGTATTGATTTTGATAGAAAGATGCTCTTGGTTCATTTGAGGCAAATGCTGTAGATCTTAAGTTTGGATATTTCTTTGTGCCTGAAAGATGAGATTTGTGTTCTACATTTAAATCCTTTTCAGCAGTGGGTTTTAATGCTGATTTTTCTCTTTCTCTTAAGAATTTGTGAAAATAGTGAATTTACAAGGGAAATTGAAGTCAAGCAAGAAATTGGCTTCTGAGCTGAGCTTTGATTTCTGCATTGAGTCAGTGGGTGAGTGATTTGCTGCTCTGGTGTCCCTCAGGGGTTTAAGGACTCACTGTGGAAAGCCTGACTGGTTTCTGGTCATTTCTGTAGCAATGAGAACAAAATTGGGCAGGAAACAGTGGTTTGGTGATACATAAATCTGTGTTAGCCTTCTAAAAGTTAAGATTTTATTTCAAGTAATAGCACATCCATTTTTTAATAATCAGGGTAATAATATTTGAATCTAATTCTCAAGCTGCTGTCTTTATTCTAGGACAGGAGCTTTTTTAAAACTTGAATTGTAGCTGTCAAACAAGAATTTCTGCTGTAATAAACTCTCAGAATCACAGAATTAAATCACTCAGAGCTGGCAGCTCTGTGCTCTCTCTGTCCCTGAATGGAAAACTCTGATTTTCCATCATTCATCTGTTTTGAAATAAGTGTAATAATTCAGGTGATGTGTCATTTCCAGCAGCCCACAGTGCTTTGGTTGGCAGTGTTTGTTTTTACATTTCCTGAGGGCTTCTCCAGAATTGGGAAAAGCAGGACCCAGGGAAGGGGGTGTGACTGTGTCCCTCCTTTGCAGTGTGCCTTCAGGACAGCGTGCTGGCCTTCTGGAAACATGGCATGCAGGGCAAGAGCTTCAAGTCAGATGAAGTAAGTGATCTCCAGCCTCTCCAGTTTAATTCCTCCTGTTCTTATTTACCACTGGCTCCTTTGGCTTCTCTCTCTGCTTCCCATGAAAATGCTCACATTCCACCACAATCATCAATTTATCCATTTAACATCAATTTATCCATTTCAGTTCTGTACTTCACAATAAATTGCATTTGAGTGTTTCTTTCCTTCCAGCTCAGGCCAATAAATTTCCTTTTGCTGCTGAAATGGATCTGAATATCTGCATTTTTCTGCAGGTGACCCAGGAGATATCTGATGAAACCAGGGTTTTCCGCCTGCTGGGCTCAGACAGGTAATCTCCCTGCAGAAACAGAAACCTTTTGTTTTATTTAAACCAGCTTTTCTAGTTCCCAGCTGGGCCTGGCTTCCAGCCCAGCACAGCTCTGTCTGTGGGCACCAAGGGTCAGGGAGAGAGGAGAAATGCTCTTGGCTCTCAGGGTGCCCAGTGCACTTCTGGAAAAGCCTTGGATTGTCCTGGTGAGCTGGGAATTACCTTGGCAGCAATCAGTTTAAAATATTGGCTGATCTGGAGATAGCAGAACAAACTAGAACTCACTCAGGTTTTAATCACAGTGATCCAAATCCACACATTATCCATAACATCAAGAGGTGCAGCTGTCCCCAGGTTTGCACTGAGGAGAAGCTGCCCCAGGCTCCAGGTTGGACACATTTAGTTGTGGATTCTCAGCCAGCCAGAGGGATAAATGTAGGAATGGACAGGGAAGAGTCCAGAAATCACTTCCAGCCACAGGATCCCAGACTGGGTTGGAAGGGACCCTAAAGCTCACCTTGTTCCACCTTCCACTAGACCATGTGGCTCAGAGCCTTGAACACCTCCTGCTCTCCAATCCCTGAGCCTCTGCTCCCTCATCTGGCCTTGCAACTGCCAACCCTTTGGTTTGTATTTTCCATCTGTGTACAAATGGAGCAGGAGTTTTTCCTGCCATTCCACTGAGATGTGGACTCACCTTTTTCCCTTGGATCACTCTCAGGTGCAGAGGTGAGGATTAGGGACAGAGGCTGTTCAGGGACTTCATTTGAAAAGTCTTTGAAGAAAAAGCAGAGACAATTTTAATCCTAAGAACAACAGGAACTGGTGTAGGGAAATGCTCAGCATTTGGGAGGGAGAGGGGAGGTCCAAGGCCCAGCCACAGCAGCTGATGGTCAGGATCCAGCAGTGGTCAGTGTGCCAAGACAGGCAGAGAATCATTTTCCAGAGTGGCCCACAGGAGCATGACCCAGCAGGAAAAGGCAGAGATGGGGTTGAGTGATCCCTGTGAGCCCAGGAGGTGATAAATATTTAGGAGGGAGGAGAATTGTTGAGGTTGCTTATCAGAAGATGTAGGAGGGATAAACATTTGGGTTGCAGATGATGGGATCATGGAATTACAGAATGGATTGGCTTGGAAGGGATCTTAAAATAATCCAGTTCCAACCCTTCCACTAGATCTTGTCCTGCAGTGTTTTTATCAGAAGTGATGCTAGAAAATGAGGAATTGGTTAAAGAATGAAACACCCAAGATATTTGAGGGAACCTCTCTCCCCAATGTGTAGAAACCTCTGAGTTTCCTCCTCAGGAGTTACACCAGGAGCTGTTTTTTGTCCCTAACTGTGGATCCCGTTTGTGTTTGCTGCAGAGTGGTTGTGCTGGAGAGCAGACCCACAGAAAACCCCACAGCTCACAGCAACCTCTACATCCTGGCTGGACATGAGAACAGTTACTGAGCAGCATTCACCCAGCAGCCAGCAGAGGGAATGGGCCAGGCTGGGACCCAGGAACTCCAGGAAACCAGGACTTGCCATTTCTTGTCTTGACACCAGAATTGTGTTGGTTTTTAGGGTGGGAATCAATCCATTTTTGCAGCTGGGAACAGCTGGTTCTGTCTCTTGCCACTGTGTGGTTGGTTATATCGAGTTTGCTTAATAAAAGCTGAGATAAAGAGCCCTTTACTCATTAGTTCTAGGGAAACAGAGCCTTGAAACATGTTCTGCAGTAAAGGTGCCATAAACTGTTAAATATTTCCCTTCCCATGAATTTTCCTTTTATTCTGTAGATACAGATCTAGTGCTGGCTGTTGCCCTGTTTTATACTGAGTCTTAATAAAACAATGATTTGTGTAGGAAGTGAAAGTATCTGCAAAGCTCTTTGGTTTTAAATCTGCCATTGGGTATGGCTTTGTATAATAGACTATTTAATCCTTATTTATTAATCTGCTGCTAGGATGGGGTAATGTCTAACTTTTAGCAAAGGAAGGTTGCAGAGCAGCTTTTTTTTTTTTTTTACAGTTGTATAAAGATTTGATTATTCTTTTTCCTTGTAGGGATGTAGTGCATTAATGAGGGGGTGTGTTACCATGTTGGGTGATCATGTAAAAAAAAAAATGCAGTTTTGTACAACAAAGTATTTTGTACTGATTTTTCTGCCTGCAGAATTGCCATAAAAGGGATTTTCTTACTTCCTAGATGTAGGGTGTGTGTACACAAAGTAGAATATTGATATCAGACTTGTTGCTCCTGGGTGGCTGTGTACAATATCCATGTGTGGGTGTGTGTGTGTGCATGTGTGTGAAGTTGCCTGGCAGTGTGTATTTTTTATATATATATTTATACATATATATATAAAAATGTACAAAACATATATGCTTTATTTTCATAAATTAGGGATAAGCCTTGTGACATGAAATGGAAATTGTAGCAGGTCATCATCCTTAATGAATGAAAGTATCAAGTATCTAACTGCCCACGACGTGTGGTTTATTTATGCTGTTCCAGAGGGGAGCCTGGAGCCAGAGCTGAGCCTGAGCAGCATTCCAGCTGCTGAGCTTTGGGCATGGCTGCTGCCCCAGCTGTGAGTATAAATAAACATGATAAGAACCAGTATTCTGTATCCAAGCTTTGATCACTTCTTGATCACCTGCATTTTTTTTTTCCTTTCTCCATTGAAGAGTCGCATCAGTTCCTTTTGTCTTCCTCATTAATTAAAATTCTTGAGGTACCATTAAATATAGACTGACTCCAGGAGAGCATCTGGTTTTACTACCTCACATTACCCTGCTGGCTTTGATGTGAACACTCCTCGGGCAGGTGCAGTAGCAGCTCAGAAACATTGGAATTGAAGGGTTTTTTTAATTAAATGCCTGTTCAGCTCCTGAGATCTGCTGCCTAGGAAGGAGAGGCTGGAATTCCCAGGTCATTTGAGCAGAGCAGGAAAGGTGTGTGACAGCTGGGAGTGCTTGGATGCTGTGTTGGCATCAGGCTCCATGATCCATAATTTAACACAGAGGGAATTGTCTGGGCCCACGTGATGGCTCAGGGATGTCTCGTCACTCAGGACAGCTGCAAGTTGGGAAGGTCCAGAGGGGAAAACAGCCCTGCACACATTTAGCATTTTAGCCACTGTCATTCCAAACTAATTCTTGCTGACTTGACATCCAAATCAAGTCAAAGCTTTTCAGTTCTGACACCGTGTCAAAGCTTAATAAGTAGTAAGTGTACAGGTAAAATTTGCAGATTGCTCCACAGAGCATGAAAAATGTGCTTTAGGGGTGATCAGCTGGAATTGGATCATCGGTGTTAAAAGCAGGACATGTGATTTTTGTCTTTTAATGGTGTTCTCTAGTATTGAAATTACTTCTCCACAGGTAACAATGACTGGTGATTAACCTCAAATGGTGCCACTTCTGGTCTTTAAAACAAAAATTAGGGTGAAGTGAAGCACCAGGTGTAGATATTGTAGAGCAAACACTTTAATTTACCTCATTCACTACAGAAGGTAATTTCAGCTTCATCTTTGAAAACACTTAAAGGAGATCTCTAAAAGACTAGAGAAACCTGTAAATAAAATCTGAATATTTATGGGGAATAACTGGAGTAAATAACTCTTAGATCATGGCACTGTCATGCAGAAATAACGAGCTGGAAGTATTTTTCTTTGACACGAATGGCTGGTGTTTTGCTGGATCATAAAGAATAAAACTTAGGAAAGTCCTCATTTAAACAAACCTTTTTTAGCTGTTGAAGCATTTCTAATGGCATGTTGTGAAATGCTTTCTGCTGGTTTCGTAGACAGTGGCATTTTTGGCATGATCTACAAGATGCTGTTTCCTAGTGTAAAACCTCACTTTTGTTGCATACCACAGAGCAGATTTGTGTGTTCCACCAGCCTCGGTGACTCTGATCAGTATCATTTGTGTTTGTTTAATTTAGTCTGGTATTGTCTGTATCTTTGTTTTTGTGGAATTTAAACCAGGTTGGAGAAAGCCTAACAGGGGGAGCTTGGGGGTGATGAAGCAAACGCTTGCTCAGCCCCTCCTTCCTCGCTCATTTATCAAAATTTTAATTACTGGATGCACGAGGTCATGTACCCGACTTGAAAGCCTTAAAACAGGCTCCCAGAGCTCTTGGAAGTACAAACAGCATGGGAAGAGCAGTCTGTGGATTAATCTCTTTGGATTTCCTAACCAAATTCCTTGCAAGTGAGAAATACAGCAGGAATTGTGCTGACATCTCTTTAAAGAGGAAAGGTACAACTCATCAGGGAGCCACGGTGTCTCTGCATGGAAAGGACAAGACTGGGAGACTCTGAAATGTGCTTTTTTTACCTTGTTTAGTCGTTAGGTGTAACTGAGACTCATAACTGCACTCGTTCAGTTTGTGTAACCAGGCTTTGTTCCACGGGAATTTCTGTTGCAGTTCAGTCTATGCCAAATAAACTGCTTTATTTGATCCGTGGCGTGGTGACTCGCTGGCAACAATACCTTGTCAGAGGGATCTGGGGAGGATCCAGCCGGTCTCCAGGTTTTGTGGCTGCTGTGGGAAGGGCTTGGCGCCGCTGTTCTGTGTCCTGCAGACTGCTGGGAGCCAGCACAAGAGGGAGAAATCAGAGTAGCAGGGACAAACTATTCCCTGCCATTCACCTGGGAGCACCGAGGAGCCACTCAGGAGTTGTTTGGCTGGAAAAGCAGAGGCTGGCTGCCTTGCACCTGGGAAAAGAGCAGGGGCTGGTGGGCTTAAAGGGCTGCTTAGAGTAGGAGAACACAGAGAACACACCTTGGCAGGATCTAGAGCAGTTTACACCTTGTCCTCTACACTTCGGCTGCTTGCTGCAGGTGCTGTACCTGTATCCCAGATCTGCTGAGGTAGAGGGAAAAGAGGGTTAAAAAATTACATAATGAATGTGTCTTTGGACAACACAACTGCCATTTAACTGGCAGTTCTATTTATAAATAAATATACAGCAATATTCCTCCTCTGCAGGAGATTGATATCTCTGGGGGTCAATCTTGGCAGCTGGAATGTGAGGGCTGCACATCCCTGATGTGTGCTTGGGAAGAAAAATAATTCGTGGATCTTTGTTCTGAGCTGGGAAGCACCTCAGGAAAGGATTGGGGTGGGAGGAGGCATGAGATGGAGTGGGGTGCCCACACTTATATTCAGATCTGATATAGGAAGCAGTTACCAGCACAAAAGGCCAACTTGGGATGAGGAGAGGGATGAAGATCCAGGGAGCCATGTGGGTGCACCAGGAAAGAGAACAGGATGGTCAGGGATGGAAAAGCTCGACCGAAAGAAGGGTCTGGCTGCTGGCAGAGCCCATTCAGTGTCAGAGACCTGAGATTCTGGGACCGTGCAGGGGGACGATGTTCCAGGGAAAGCTGCAGGTGCCAGAGGGAAGCGCGGGCGCTGCTTGAGGCTGGCAGACCCTGAGGAAGGATGTTCCCTCTTCCAGCCCAGAAGGAGAACAGAGTCAAACATAGCGATCCTTTGGAGAGAGAGGCAAAGACAGATAGTGACAGGGGAGCTGAATGGTCTTTAAAGTCCCTTCCAACCCAATCCATGAGTGTTTCTGTGACTCCATGAACGCGGCGCTGCCGCCATGAAGCCGGGGGGGATCGTGAGGCGCGGAGTCACCGTGCGGCCCCGGCAGCGGCCACGGGGATCCCCCGCTCTCCCTCCCTCCCTCCCTTCCCCCGGGGCTCGCCCCGGCCCTGGCGGTGTCCCCGGGGCGGTTCCTGGGGCCGTCCCCGCCGGGGAGGGGGACACTCCCCCGCCCGGGGCCCGCCCCGGCTCCGCCTGAGGCGGCGGAGCGCGCCGGGCCGCCCGGCCATGGAGCGCTACGAGAAACTGGGCAAGGTCGGGGAGGGCTCCTACGGCGTCGTCTTCAAGTGCCGCAACAAGGACACGGGGCAGATTGTGGCCATCAAGAAGTTCCTGGAGTCCGAGGAGGACCCGGTGATCCGGAAGATCGCCCTGAGGGAGATCCGCATGCTCAAGGTGGGACGGACCCCGCTGCCGGCGCGGGCTGTGCCCGCCATGGCGAGCCTTGAGGGGGCAGGGACGGGGTGTGAGGGGACGGGGTGTGAGGACATCCATGAAGGGACATCCTGAGGCTGCAAGGTGTGAGGACAGCAGCGAGGGGACAGAGTGTCGTGAGCGGACGGGGCGTCGTGAGCGGACAGGGTGTGAGGACATCCATGAAGAGACGGGGCATGAGGGCATCTCTGAGGTGCTGGGGTGTCGTGAGGGGGAAGCAATGAGACGGGGATGAAGGAGCACCATGAAGTGCCCGGGTCAGTCAGTTCCTCTGGGGAAAAGCCGATGCCAGGCAATGTCCGACCCGCCTGTCCAGGGATGGCGATGCCGGGGGATCTGCCCAGCCCAGCAGGAGCAGGTGGGAGTGGGGCACGGCCATGAGCAGCCGCCAGGACTTCCCTGCACAGAGAGAGTGGCCCAGGCTCTGTCCCCATGGAGTCGGCGATGTCCTGGGCGGTGGGGGCACAGCTCTGCCGTCAGTGTGTGTCACAGACCCCTCTGTGTCCAGGAGATTCCCCAGAACAGCTGGAGCCACTATAAAACACATGGGCAAAAAGCGAGGCTAGACGGCATGAGGAGGGGGACAGCCAGGGGACACAGCTCTCCCTGCTCCCCTGCTGATAAATCTGCCCCAGCTCCTCCTTAAAACGCCTTTTCTGAGCCCCGAGGTGTGCAGGATCCAGCTGTGGATTGAATGCCGGGGGCTGTGCAGGGTCGGGGATTCCACATGGAAGCGACAGCACAACCAGCACCACTGAGCCTTGTCTTTGCTGATCCTTTCCTGACCTCTCTGTGAGAGCTCATCCTCACACAGAAATGGGTTATTCCTTCAGCCTCTGGTTTTATTTTCCCGATGAAATAAAAGCACGGGAGCACCTGCAGTGAGTCACACCCTAGGTCTATCCAGCATGCAGAAATGAGGAGAGACCCGGGAGAAAAGGGGGAGAGGATCGGGTAAGGTTTCCTTTCACACTCCCAGCTTCTGGGCAAGGATTCTGCAGCCAAAGGCTGTGCCTGTTGCTGTGTGCATCTGCAGACTGCTGGGACTCTGTCCCATCTCTTTGGAACTCATGTGTTCATTTGGTCTCCATAGTTTCCTGAGGCTTTAGGAATGTGTTGCGTGAAAAAAAAAATTTTCTTTTCTTCTTCTTCGTTACAAAATTGCTACTGGGTGATGGCACACAGTACCCTCAGCTTTGTGTGCCAAGAAATGGGAAGTGTCCCCTTTGCACTTTTTCCAGGGTGCTCATGATTTGTGGGAAAATAATCATCTAGGAAAAAGCATAATTATTTTTTAAGTTAGATTTTGGGGAGAAGCAGCCCAAGTTTTTCTCCTGTCCAAAGTAAACACAGGGTATGCAGCTCTGTGGTTTCAGTGAACATTAAGTGATACTAAACATTTGAAAAGGAAAATAATCATGGCAGAAGTCTCTTGTAAAGAAGCTGGGAACTGCATCATCCTTAAGGATCCAAAGCCATCATAGCCAGGCACAGCAGGATGTGTGTTGGGGCACTGTTGATTTTAACAAGTGCAGACCTGCTTGACTCTTTTCATCTTTTTCTCTGCAAATAGTAACAGTCTTGTTTGTTTGTTTGTTGAGGCACTTCCTGGCTTAGGCAACTCCTGTTTGTCAAAGATGGAGTGAGATTGTGTTTCATCAGTAGAAAATGATGGGCCTGATAAATCATTTTTGTGCCCAGTAAACACCTTGTATACAAAGCGATTTTTGTGGCCAGGAGCCAAGGGATGTGGAGTGGGAGTTTGCAGAGTCTTGAAACCATAGAATCCCAGAATGGTTTGGGTTGGAAGATGCTAAGATTATCCCATTCCACCCCCTGCCATGGCAGGGACACCTTCCACTATCCCAAGCTGCTCCAAGCCGTGTCCAACCTGACCTTGCACACTTCCAGAAGCCACAGCTTCTCTGGGAAACCGCCCTCACAGGGAAGAATTCCTTCCCAGTATCCCAGGACAAGAGGGAATGGCTTCTCACTGCCAGAGAGTTGGAACACTGGGCAGAGTTTGTTGCCCACCCGTTTAGATCAGTAAGTACACAGAGACTGAGCTGTAGCTGAGCTGTGCTGGTAGAAATGGTTCAGCTCAGGGAATTGTGTGACCCTGCAGGAAAAATGTGTCCCCACAGCTTCACCCTGTGCATCTCCTGACCATCCCACCCCCGTGTGTTGCAGCAACTCAAACACCCGAACCTGGTGAGGCTGCTGGAGGTGTTCCGGAGGAAGCGGCGGCTGCACCTGGTGTTCGAGTACTGCGAGCACACGGTGCTGCACGAGCTGGACAAGCACCCCCGCGGGTGAGTGGCCTCTGTCCCCTGCCACCTCCTCCGTGTCGCTGCCCTGGGGCTTTTCACGGGGATTTCACTGATTTCAGAAGAGATTTCTCAGCCCAGCGCTCAGGTGGGGAAAACGAGGTTTGATGTTTTTGGTAGGTGTAAGAGCCGAAATGAGGGATGTGAGGCTCCAGGTGGTTTTTTAAAAATGCTGTTTGTTGTATCCAGAGGATTCAGCAGTTCATGGGTCGTGGGTGACAAGAGCCCAGCCCACAGCCTGTCACCTCAGCTGTGGGTTTGTCTGAAACCTTCTCTAGTTCTGCTTACAATGCATTCTATACTTTTCTTTTAATCCATAACAACCAATCCATACCTTTATTATTACCTATAGCCTATCATAACTACTGACATTACCATATTCATGTTACTATTTTCCAATCACAAAAAGTTAGTATGTTACAGTTTAAGCTAGAAGTTGTTTTTCAGTTTTCTTGTAGTGGAAAATTCTGAGATCTTTTCTCTGCAACATTGGCTTTTTTGCCTGTGAAAATCTTTTTGTTTGGTAAAAACATCTTTTGTTTGAGGTGGATTTATCCTTTCCTCTATGTCATAGAAAGCCCCTTCCAACTCACCTGTTCTTTGCCTTCTAGATACCCAGTAAGAATGGCTCAGCAATTCTTTTCTTCTATATCAAAACTTGCTATCATTTCTATTCCTTCTTCAGATTCTACATTCAAAGGTCTTTCTGTTATACATACACACCTATGAGACCTTTCTGTCAAATTCTTACCCTTCCAACAGATAGATTTAAAAAGGTTTAATAAAAGACAATAAGAGACAAACAATAAAGTATAAGGTTGTAATGGCTGGGTGCTTGGCATTTAGCCAAGAGTACATTTATTGTTTTGGGGACACTCCTTGAATTTATTAGCCTGTTGCATATTTACAGACTTATCATACATTTTCAAACTTTTCTCTAAACTGTTTTCCATATTTTTAGGAACTGTTTTCCATGGCTACTTTTTGAATCTGTCTTTTTAGAGCATGCGTGTTTTTTGGCTGCGGTTTTAATTTATTTTTTTTTATTAGTCTTAATTTGGACTGTGGATTTTAATTTTTACATACATTCGGTGCTGGTAACAGGTATATCAGTAACAGATGTTTTCACTGGGTGTTATTTAACTAAGCAGGTTCTTCACTTACTACAAAGATACTTTCTATTATTCCTAAAGAAAACTGTATCTTAAAAACCAGCTTCTGTCCTGCTCCTTCCACTGCTCCCATCACCCAATACAGAATCAGGGACTTGTGGAATCGTTTAGGTTGGAAAAGCCTTCTGAGACCATCGAGCCCAACTGTTAATTCAGCACTAAACTTTGTCCCCAAGTGCCACATCTACACTTTTGAGCAATTTAAGCCCTTCAGACTGAGTAGTTCCTAAGAGCTGTGCCTGCACCCTGTGCAAAACGAGGTTCACTTTTCTGGTAAAATTTAAAAGGTTTAATAGAAGACAATAAAATACAAACAATAAAGCAAAAGGTTATATTATATAATATGTACTTATAACAACTCCTGTGCAAAACTTCTCTTCAAACAGGTGCTTGCACCAAGTGTGAGCTCCACACTGGGTTTGTTCTGTCGACACCTTGTAAACGCCACTCCCGCTGCCCCTAATTATCCACGGTGCCTCGGAGCTGTGGAAATGCTAAGCTGAAGTCCAGAAATCATTTACAGGCTGTGAATTGCCTGCGGGAGACTGGTGGGGGTTGAGTAAACAAGAATTTGTTATTTACTCCTTTTGTGAGGAGCACCAGGAGAATGGAGCATGCTGATGGCACGTGGCTTTGTGAGCTGCCACCCCGCTTTGAATCTGTTCACCTGGAATCTGAAGAGGGGATGGATTATGGTTCCCATCAGAACAACTCCAGTGTGAAGGAACATGTTACAGCTGCCTGCTTTGCTAGGGCAGATGTTCAAGTCTTTTGTGGTCAGGTTAAGATGGGGGAGCACGTGCTGATTTCAGCTCGTTTGACCCTTTTCAAGCTGTCAGAGCAGCATTCCCATCATTCTGGGATGTTTCTGGAAGGAATTTCTACTCACAGTGTCAGCAAGTGTCACTGACCCACTGACAGCAGAAAATGAAAGCCAAGCTTGAAAGAAAAGCTCAGGCTTGCATTATTTTGGTTTATTTTTGGTTAGTTCTTATTTTTTCATCTTTATTATGAATCAGAAGCTTTTCAGCATTAAACATATGAAATAAAATTGTGTTTGAGTTTGAAAATGCCAAGATCATCACCTCTGCCTTTCCTGGGGTTGTTGAAGATCATTACAGACAGACAAGGAAGTTCAAGAACTGTTGCTCAGTAACTGAAAGAAAGGAGAGGGTGCTGGGAAGTGTTTGCTGGCTGTGGGAGGGAAGGAGGGGGATCCAAACCAAGGCAGAGCTTTATACTCTTGTCTGAGCACCTTTCTCTGGCCCATTTTTCACCTCTCCACTCTGGACAATCAGTGCAGCATTCCATGTATCTGTACCATGGATACTGCAGCAGTTCCAGCCCTGAGAGCTGCTGAGACAGAACTTCCTGCTGGCATTTCAGGATGGCCAGGAATCGTGGGCATAGGGCAGGATCTTTGCTGTGAGGTCACAGGGCAGCCCGTGCTGGCTCTGACAGTGCTACCAGACATAAATCCTCATGTCTTGTTGCACTGACTGCTTTGGGAGTGTTTCCTGACTTCCCTGATGGTTTTGCTCAGAGATCCCTGTACAATGTCAGCACTTATTTTCCCAGAAATGGTGAATTTATTATTTATGGCCAAATAAAACTCTGTTTTTTCCAACAGGGTGCCAGAATACCTGGTGAAGAGCATAACCTGGCAGACCCTGCAGGCTGTGAACTTCTGCCATAAACACAATGTGAGTCCCCTGTCCTGCAGTAATGATTGCTGGCATGTGGCCTTGGAGGAGAGAGGGGGCTTCTGTTGGCATTTTCCTTATTCCAGAACTTTCATGGGATGGAGTCAGATGAAATCTCCTGTTTTCAACAGGAAACACATCTGAAATATTGGTGTGAAAAGATTTCAAAACTTAGACACAGTAAACCCATTTTATAGCCCCTCCTCTGCTCTCTGGAGGGAGACACGAGTTGTGTGTGTGACAGATCCTTCAGTGGGAACATTTTAAGAAGCAGGGAAGGAGAAGGAGCCTTTTGGTGAAACTTTAGGCAAACTTAGCTCTAATTGTCTTTGTTTTTGTTCATCTGCCAACATTTGAGATTTAAGAGTGGGGCAGGAGATGGCCCTGGAATGGGTGTTTTGTCTTTGCTGAGAGAATTATGTCCAGTTGAGCCACAGGTCTCTCCTGCTTCCAAGATTTGTTGGTTTGCATCTTTTTTCTGTTCCCCTGCTCAGTCTGGAAGATTTAATGGAGAGCAGAGGGAACAATGAGATGGTGCAGCCTGACCTGCTGTAGATCACAGGTAATGAGGTTTTGTGCAGCTGCCCTTTTTGGAACTCCATGACAGTGCTTTAATAAGCAGCATTTCAGCCCTCAGGAGGAGACAATAATTTACCACAGCTTGGCAAGGAAAGTCCAAGGTGTTTGCTCTGAGGTCATGATGGGAGAGAGACAATGTGAGTGAGACCTCAGTGAGCTGAGAAGAGCAAAAGAAATAAAGGTCTTTGTTAGTTTGATCAGCAGAAATTCTTCACCAAGCCCAAATTCAGTTGTTGGGAAGGACAAGGTCACCTCCAAAGAATCACAGAATTGCTGATGCTGGAAGGGGCCTCTGGAGATGTTCTCATCAACCCTTGCAGTCAAGCTGGATCAGCTAGAACAGGATGTTCAGAAACTTTTCCAATCAGGATTTCAGTATCTCCAAGGCTGGAGGCTCACAGACTCTCTGGACAATCTGTTTGGGTGTCTGGCCATGCCCTCAGTAAAAAAAGATAAAATAAATTGGTTAGGTTTAAATGGAATTTCCTTTGTGCTCAGTTTGTGCCCATGGTCTCTGTCCTTTCACCACCAAGAACAGTCTCCTTTACTGCTTCCCATCAGGTATTTAATGCACATTGAAGAGTTTCACCTGGAGCCTCTTCTTGATGGTCCCAGCTCCCTCATCCTCTCCTTGGATGTCAGACACCCCAGTCCCTTAAATTCCAGTGGCCCTTCACTGGAGCCCCATCTTCCCTCTAGGGAGGGTCCCAGAGCTGGACACAGCTCTGGATGAGCAGAGCTCTTGCTGAGCTTTGTCAGCAAAACCACCAGGCAGGAGCTTCCCAGGAGCTGGCTCAGGGAGCTGACCCTGTGTTGTCCAGGGGACACAGAGCTGGCAGCTGGAGCTGCAGTGTCTCTCTCAAAGGTGGGCTATGGACAGGTCACTGTCCTGCTGCTCAGAAATCTTCCATCTTCCCTTTCAGCAGGAATAACTGCCTGGCACAGTGTGTGGGGGAATTGTGGCTGAATTTATCTGAGGGCCAGGTTAAATACTTCTCACCTTGCTTTTTTTTCCTTCTTCCAGTGCATCCACCGGGATGTAAAGCCAGAGAACATCCTGATAACAAAGCACTCGGTCATCAAACTCTGTGACTTTGGATTTGCCCGAATCCTGAGTGAGTGCTAACTCAGCGTGTAGAATGAGCCATTCCAACCCTCACCTGTCTGTCTGACCCACTGCAAATCATCCTGTACAAAGGCTGTGTGTTTTCCTAGGGAAGCTCTGCTGCACGCTGGGTACAAATTCCTAAACCTTGCAGGGAGGGAGTCCAGACACTGCGGTGACATGTGTAAACACTGAGCTCCCTGCTGGGCCAGCAGAGCCGCTGGGGGTGCTGGCACTGGGACATGCAAGTCGGCCTTGGGGCTGCCCAGCCTTGTTTATGCAGTGCTGGAGACACAGCTGGAGCTCCCTGGCTGCCTCTGCAGACAATGGCTTCACATTTTCCGTTGTAAATAAACCCCCTATAATCTGGGTTTTTTTAGCTCCTCTTCGGATAAATCACATGGGCTCTGAGAACTGCCCACCGGCTGCTGCAGGGCCCCGCTGTGGAGCTCTGCACATTTTCATTTGGAGGAAAACATGGTTTTGATTTTTACCAGACCCTGAGTGTTTCCAAAGTTGGGTTCTGCCGGTGGCCAGTGACTCACCCTGCCCCTGCAGCTCTGGCCTGCCCGGGAGGTGCCCCAAAATGTCACAAGTGACGATGGCTCCTCTGCATCGCTCTGATGCCACGTTCTGTTCGTGTCTCTCTCCCCCGACCCCAGCTGGTCCCAGTGACTACTACACCGACTACGTGGCCACCAGGTGGTACCGCTCCCCGGAGCTGCTGGTGGGGGACACGCAGTACGGTCCCCCCGTGGACGTGTGGGCCATCGGCTGCGTGTTCGCCGAGCTGCTCTCGGGGGTGCCGCTGTGGCCGGGCAGGTCGGACGCGGACCAGCTGTACCTCATCCGCAGGACCCTGGGTGAGTGTCCCTGCGGCCACCCCCGGCAGCGCTGGAGCTTGCCCGGGAGGGAGTGGGGAGTAGCCACGAGGGAATTCACCCAGCTGATCTCTCCTTTTAGAAGGTGCTGCTTTATTTGAGGGCTTCCTGTCCAGAAGGAGCTGGGTTTTTCTGCCGTGATGTACATGTGCTAACAGACTGAGAATTGAGATCATTGCCTGCAGACTGCCTGGCACCATCCCTCCAATCTCCTTAGCAGTGGTGGCTCTGGGAAGCTGGGTCTGCTGCAGGGCAGGCTAGGAAAGATGTGGGATGTGGTTGGTGACCACTGGATGCCCCTTCTGGTCCCTTGGGATGGCTCAGTGACTGTTGAGGTGAGGGAGCACAACAACTTCAGCTGCCTCCACACATGAGTTGCCTGTATCAGAAAAGACCAGGAATGTTTTGCATAAAAGTTAAAAGGTGTTTTTCAGAGTTTGGTACCAAGCAAAGCGGTCCATGAGCAGCTGGATTTGATTCATCCCAGCTTTGGAGGTCTCAGAAGTGTTGTCAGTGCTGTGTGCCTGGGAAGGGGAATGTGAACATCACAGCTTGTCTGTTCCACGTGTTTCTTGCTGTTCATCAGCAAATTTCGGAGCCAGTCTGTATTTATTTGTTAAAAAAAAGAGCCATTATCCCCCATAACACTTAAACTAATGCAGTCCCATTGATTCTTTTCAATTTTGGTGTGTAACATCTGATTTCTTGGGTGACAACAAACAACCCCCCACTTTGAACTGAAATTTGTTGGAATGAACAGAGAGTTGTAATTTCAACTGAGCAGTTTATAACTACAAAGGTGACTAATTACTTTAAACAGATAAGCTCCTTAGCTAGAAAAATAGTTCATCACTGATAGTTTCATCCTCCAGAATTAATTAATGCCAGTGTTAGGCAGTTATAATTTATTTTTAATGATAGGGTTTCAGCCAGAGGAGATTCCCATTGATTGTTGGATCCAGGTGCTGGACTGAGGCAGTGTTCACACAGCAAAGCTCCTTGATTGAACCCATTATGGGGTTGGCATTGTACTGGCTCCTTTGCTGTGGATTTGATTTTAACATTTTCATCACTCTGGGCTGCTCTGAGCTTCACAAACGCTGCCTTGGGGGAAAGCTACAGCAGGTTCAGGTGGGGCTGTGTTCCAGCTCTGTCCTATACAGCACCCTCAGGAGTGTCCAAAGAGAATTTCACCTAAAAGGAGTTAAATTTTCCTGAAACTGGAATACCTGTGGCCCTGCCTTTCCTTCAGCACAGTCACACAGGTTTGGGATCACTGACAGCCAAAATGGACATTAATTAACTTTTTTTTTTTTTTCTTTTTTTTTTAATTCTTGGTTGAAGGGGATCTCATTCCCAGGCACCAGCAAGTGTTCAGCACCAACCAGTTCTTCAGTGGGGTAAGAATTCCAGACCCAGAGAGCATGGTAAGAGCTGCCTCCAGCTGCACTTCCCTCCCTTCCCCACCCTGCCCAGTCCTTCACTGTGCAGTGTTTTTTCCCTGTCCAAAAAGCTTTGTCCTCTACTTTGCCTGTGTGCACCAGAATAGTATTTGGAGGTGACTGAACCTCTCATGACATTTTAACTTACAGCCTGTGTAAAAGCAGTCAAAAAGTGTTTAATCTCTGCTGCTTTCCCCCATTTCTGGTGGCACATCCTCAGTGCTGCCAGGCCTCTGAGCACATGGAGTGATGGAGGCATTTTGTGAGGAGCAGGTCATGTTCCTGTGGAAAGCTGGGTCTTGGTACCCTGCTGAATGAAAGCTTTCTAATATGAGTCCATTCACTATTTTCTTCCCCTGCAGGAACCACTGGAAATGAAATTCCCTAACATTTCATACTCTGCACTGGCTCTCATGAAGGTAAGGAACTCCAGCTTGTGGAGAGCCCTGCCCTGGGATAAACAAATCATCTGGTGTGAGAGCCTGAGACTGAGTTACCAGAGATACATTGAAAAATAGATCTGGGTTTGCTGCCCCATGTGATTGCACCTGTTCCTTGAGCCACAATTCCTACTACAATTATGGACTCCCCATCCCTGGAAGTGTCCAAGGCCAGGCTGGACAGGGCTTGGAGCAACCTGGGATGGTGGAAGGTGTCCCTGCCTAGGGCAGGGGGTTGGAACAAGAGGATCTGTAAGGTCCCTTCGAACTCAAACCATTCCACAATTAATTTTTGTAACTGTCAGATACTTAACTGCTCCTTAAGCTTCGTGCTGACTCTGAAAAGCCACTCTTAGAATCCATTAAAAATATGAACACCTGTGGGAGCAGCTGGGATTGTGCAGGGCTGTGTAAGGAGTGTTTTGTGTGATCCTCCCTCCTTTGGAAGGGCTGCCTTCGGATGGACCCTGCAGAGAGGCAGAGCTGTGAGCAGCTGCTGCAGCAGCCCTACTTTGACAGCTTCAGGGAGGCAGCAGAGCTGGGCAAAGAGCATGGGAAGAGCCCTCGGAAACCTGCCAGGCTGACTCGGCAGCACATGCCCCGGGTGAGCTTTCCATGGTATTTAACATTCCCTGCCTGAGGAGGGGCTGTTCTTTTGTTGGCTCCAGGGTGGGCTGTGCTGGCAGCTGAGGGTGTTGGGCTGGTCTTGGTTTTATCCTGAGGGGAAAGCAAACCCCTTGGCTAAAGAGTAACTCCATACAAACTGGATTTTGCACTGGGGCACTGGGGATAAACAGCACAGCCCTGTGCATGATAAGGTTTATCCAGGAATGTGCATTCCTGACCAAGAGCAGCAGGAGGGCTGGACAAACTGGACACACTCACGTGGCTGTTTAATTTTCAATACTCTATTGCTTTTCAATCCTGAGTTATGGAGATGGAATAAACACCACTTCTGTTTGCTGATGGGACATGATCCCATGCTCAGTCCCACACATTGCCCCATGCACTGGGTGTTCCTGCAGCTGGAGCTGCCAAGCAAATGTCTCCCTGCTGCTCTGGCTTTTCCACACTCCATCCCAAGCCCCCAAATCCAGCCTCACAAAGCAACTCATTCCACAGTTCTTCATTCCCATGAGCCACATTCCCCATGGCAGCTCTAACACTGAGCTGGGAACAGGCAGGGAAGTTGGAGGTGAGGGATGGAGGACTGCTGCAGAGTCAAACTGATTTGGCCTCTTCCATTTTCATGACCTGGGATATTTTTCTTGCCTAATGGAATTCTTTAATGAGTTGTTCTAGTTGCAGTCATAAAACCCCAGAATCTTAGCTTGGAAAGTACAGGATTACAGTAGGAATAGTTTTATAGCTCATATTCCATGTGAAAATTGGTTCCATGTGTGCTTTATTCCCATTCCAAACAAATACACACAGTGTAACTTCTCCTTTAGTTACAGCACCTGCCTCAGCTGACCTGCAGCAACGTTCTCCCAGCTTTGGACAGCAAGAAGAACTGCTGCAAGACAAGGAAATCAAAGTGCCACTTCCCAAACATCTGACCAGGTGGTAAATCAAAATTCAGTAGCTGGAAGTCATTCAGAATTCCTAAATGGAAGATACACAGTGGAGAACTAAATTACTCCAAGTTATGGCATGTACAGAGCAGTGTGTCCTCTGCTCTGGGTCACTGATGGAGAGGAAGTGATGCAGAAACAACTCCAAGCTCATCTTAGTGTTCTGTGTACAAAGGCAAATACATTTTTAATTCCTGATTGCCTCATGGTTCAGGATTACCCCAGCCCAGTGCTCACAGTATGAATTTAAAACTCTGCATTTCAGACTTGGCAGGAGAACTTGACCTTGCCAAATACACGAGTCCCTCCTGCTTTAGCCTGGCCCAAGTCCCTGCTGTGTGAGGAGCTGTGGTGTGCTGCTGAGGGGCTGGAAGATGTGTAGGTGCAGCCCGGGCTGAGAGAGGCTGCCTGGCTGCCCTGAGCTCCACAGCTCCACCGGGCTCACTCCTGCCCTGACAGAGCTCAGAAGTTTCCACGTGCTGCTGGTGACTTCACAGGCTCAACAGGCACCAGGCCCAGGAGAACAGAGCAATATCCCTGCTGCTCCTTTGGTCTTTCCAGAGCTTCTCCTGCAAGTTTCATCCTTGGGTTCTTCTGACAAGAGTGAGGGCGCTTGCTTGTAGTTACAAAAACGTTTTTATCAAAACTAATCATGAATGTAATTTATAACATCGGCCAGACACAGGCAGGAATTCTACCTAAGTCTTTGTATTAGAATGACTGGGGCTTGTGGAACCTCAGAGTATAATATTGTGTTGATTTTGAATAAAAGAAATGTAGCTTCTTTTTCCAATTTACTATACTACTGGGCAAGAACATCCTCTTTTTACTTTGAGCAAAAATATTTTGCCAGTAGATTTTGTGTTCCACAAGAGTAAAAGCCCTTTCAGTGGGACAGAGGTCACGTCCTGTGTGTGCCTGTTGGCCTTTGTTTCCTTACACATGAAAACCATCTGTGCATCTGACTGCTTGGAGTCACTGCTTTCTGCCCTTCCCTACCCCCAAAACCAGGGATCTGACTGAAAATGCTCTGTTCTCCCCAAGGATGAGCCATTCCCTCTGTGCTGGCACTGCTGAGGCCCCACCTCCAGTCCTGGGGGCAACTTGGAGCCTCTCACAAGAGACGGATTGAGGGGCTGGAGCAGCAGGAGAGGCTGAGGGAGCTGGGAAGGGAATGGAGAATTCCTGAGGGAACTGGGAAGGGGCTCAGGCTGGAGAAAAGGAGGCTCAGGGGGACCTTGTGGCTCTGCACAACTCCCTGCCAGGAGGGGACAGCCGGGGGGATCTGGGAACAGGGACAGGAGGAGAGGGAACGGCCCCAGGCTGGGCCAGGGGAGTTCAGGTTGGATATTGGGGAAAATTCCTTCCTGGAAAGGTTTGTGCAGCCCTGGCACAGCTGCACAGGGCAGTGCTGGACTCACCATCCCTGGAGGGATTTAAAAGCCATGTGGATGTGGCACTTGGGGACATGGGGCAGTGCTGGGGGAACATTTGGATTCCCATGATCTCAGAGGACTTTTCCAACCTCAGCAATTATCAATGACTCTTATTTATCAGGAGGGATGAGGATGGAACTCCAGAGCTGCACAGAACTGCTGCTGTCCATGGCAGCACACACCAAAAATCTGCTCAAGGCTGTGTCCAAGAGCTCAGAGCTCCTGAGGGGGTGACCCTGCCTGCCTGCAAATCATTAAACTGGACAAAACTCCCAGTGAGAAGAACACAAAAAAGACCCAGAACCTCTTTTATTAAATCAGCACCCACCAAGTGGGCAAGATTCTCCCAGAGGGAACAGCACCAACACCACACACTGACCACACACACCCCAACATCCCCCCACTGCCACTTTGCTTCTGGGCAATAAAATACTGAAAACTTCTACCTGAGGTATTCAGAGCTTCCTAGAAAAACAGCAAACAGAGGCCTACGTGCACAGGCCTGCTTTGGCTGTTGTTGATCCAGCACTGAGTTTAAGCTTAATAAAACTTAATTGCATGATTTCTTAAAAGGTCACAAACACCTTTGAGGCTGGACTGGGGGAGCTGGGCTTACTTCCATACTGGAAATACAGCTGTGTCTACAGCTTCATGTGTGCAATGGAAGAGAAATCCTAGAAATCACATCTCAGTTTCATGCTGCTGTGTTTATTCCAAATCCAGCTCCAGCTCCAGCTTGGGCAGTGCCTGCTGAAGGACACGGAAGGTCGTTTCTTTCTCTCTGATCCCAGGAAGGTCACTGAGATACAAATATTCCAGGTTCCTGTAAATATTTAAAAAGAAAATGGGCAACTATTGAATTGCTGACAGAGAAATTGGAGAAATTATTCTACTGCTGTTGTTTTGAGGGTTTTAAATGGTGACTTGAATGGTTCTACTGAAGTTTGTTTTTGAAGTGGGTGTTTGGGGTTTTTAGCTGCAGTATCCAACTGCACCCCATTCCTGAGCACCCAGCTCTGTCCCAGACCCTGAGGCACAAGAGAGTGACAGAAAGATGAGAGGTGGAGGAAGCACTAAAAGCTACAGGACACAGCCAAACCCTGCCCTGCAGAGCTGCTGCAGGAGAGAGGTCAGCAACAGAAGCCAAGCTGATCATTCATTATTTATCCTCGAGCCCAAGCCAGCCACCCCACAGCCTTACAGGATTGAAAGAGCCCTGGAACAGCGAGAGCCCAGCCCCTGCACCCAGCACAGTCCCACAGAGCCCGAGCAGGGCTGGGGGAGCCCTCAGAGCCTCACATACGTCAGCTTGTGGAGTGCAAGGATGCCTTTGTCTGTGACATTCCCACAGGAAATGATCTGCAGCTTCTGCAGACTCTTCTGGAGGTTGCTGGTCTCGCTGAGCCTCTGCAGACACTCATCCTGTATGTACATGCACTTCTCCAGCTTGATGTCTGTAACGTGCTCCAGGCCATCTGCAAAGGCAAAAGGGAGGATTTGCTTCACCATTCCAGGACCAGCCTGTGCTGGCTGCTAAATTCTCAGTTTAATAACTGCCCCTAAAACCACTCAGCAACACCTTCCTTTATACAGCAGGGTGTAACACACAATCAGTCTCTGAAGTCCCTCTGTGGTCCTTCAGATTTAGGAAAATCTCAGAGTTGAATCGTTTTGGTAAGATTTCAATAGGCAAGTAACAAAAACCTACACAACTTTGGTTAATAAACAATGACTCTGACATAAGAAAATGCTAATGCCAGAAATTCAGAGTCCCATGCTATGAAAAAATAAAACAGCCTGTTCCTATTTTGGTTTTTGTTATTTAAAGGCCACCTGAAACACTTGTTAATCTCTTATTTTTAGGAGATTTAAGAGAGCCTGCTTTTTATCTGTCTTTGAAGACATGAATGCCTGGAGAATGAGCAGAATTATGACTTCAGAGCCACCAAAATCATCCCTTGGTGCAGAAGAAAAATAATATTTACAGTGCTTTTTGCTACGAACTCAATGAAATTTGTGGTACTTCCCTTAGTAAAAGCTGATGTCTTTCCACTTCATACCACACCTCCAGCAAAACCTTAGGGACTGATTAAATATTTGTAAAGGGGGAGAAAAACCACAAATGATTCACCAGCATCTTGCTGAGGAAGGAGAAAACAGCACCATTATTCACATTAAAATGAAACCCATTAAGAATGTCCCTGTGTGCATTACCCAGATAGTCAAATCCTCTGTACATGATGCAGGAGTCGGTGGCGTTGATGGCTTCGATCTTGTACTTGCCCCGGGGCCCCGTGGGGAGCCCATTGTAGTCCTGCTGCCACTTGGGCGAGCCCTGGTACCGGACCAGGGCCCCGCAGCGCAGCAGCCACTCCGAGGCCGCCCGGTCGGGACCCACGGCTTGGATCCGCTCGTGGTCCACCCTGCAGCAACACAGAGAGCACCCACAGCGTGTGAGAAAAACGAGCTGCGCTTTCCGGGTAGATTCTTAAAAGTTTGAGAAAAGATGTGATAATTGAGAAAAGATTCGTGTCAATTACAAAAGCATTGGGGTTTGTATAAACCAGAATACCAAACTCTGAAGTGAAGCATGGGCACTAGATAAAGGAAATTATATTGTAAAATCATTCTGTTTAAAATCACCTTGGTATGTTATATTATATTATGTTACATTATGTTATATTATGGTATGTTTTTCCTAATAAGTTGTATCAGCTACCAGCTTGCAAAATCAAACTTCACAACAGCCCTTCCTGCCTTTGTGTATCTCAAGAGCCAGAACTCCAAAACTTCTCAGGAGGTTATCTACCAGGACCAGATGGTTATCTGGGATTGATTATCGCCTGGAGGCCTGGTGAATTTGTATATGTTTAGTTTAACGCCTGGAGGCCTGGTGAATGTTTATTCACCACTGCTTACCCAGCAAAATTGGGACAGCACAGAACATAAAAATTATTGATTACAACGGGAGACCATACTACACAAAGGAGCTGCAAACCAGGTTCGGTGGGACGTCGATTGGGCAGTGACCCCTCACGTTCCCCCAGCACTGCTTGCTCTGCCTATATCAAATAAAGCAATCTAAATTTTGCTAAATATCGAGACTCTTGTCTCTCATTTATAACAAAGACAATAAGAGAAATTCAAGCAGAAGGTTACAAGGGCCGGGTGCTTGGCGTTCCGCCAAGAGCACACCTTAACTCAGAGAGCACTTCGTTAAATGCATCAACCTGCTGCATATTCATAGACCTTCATGAATTATTCAAAATCATCCCCCCCAACCTGTAAATCAACATTTTAAGTTTTTTCTCCCTTGTGGCTCCTTCTTGTTGGCCCACTCCCTGATAACGGAGATCAATAAATCCTTTCCCTGGAGTTCTGATATTCATCACCCCATCAGATAGGATAATCCAAGAATGTGAAAAATGTCCTGATTATCTCTTTACCATTGAGTTACTTACATGAACAAAAGCTTTTACATCCCCATGCTGTAGCCCAAGAAAATATATTTATCACACTACTATTTGTAAGTTAATAACAACTGAAAGAAACTACATTCATACAGCAGAGTTTTCCAACATTATGCATATAGCATTCATTTTAATATTTGCGAAAAGCCAGTAATAAAATATGTACTTATAACAATAATGCTCCACAGCGAATACCTGGTTATGTGCACGGTCAGAGAAGGAAGGATGGGATTTACTGGAAATGGTTTGAGTAAATTTTGGATTGTGCAGTGCTTAGGCGTAAGGTTTTTAAACTTAAGTGACAGATGTTTTTTAGTAAAAAAGGAACACAAATACAACTAGACTTAACTCTGTTTCCTTCCATGTCTGCAAGGAAAGAAAACTCTGCTACTGGTTAAGGTGAAGACCAGGATTTAGGGATGGGATCCATATGGGCAGCTTGATTTGGCCATTCCAGGGAAGGGGCAGAGCACACACCCTCCTCTGCAAGGTCACAGCTTTGGGATGGCAAGCAGATACGGAATGACCAACATTAGAATGGCAAGCAGATACGGAATGACCAACTACCAACATGCAATCTGCGGGGAAAGCGGAGCGTTCATGACACAAAACATTTTCTGCAGTGTAGGGGCTTGGTCGTTCTGCTTCACAAACCGCGCAGAGAACTGAGGGATCTGATACTTAATTATAAACCAGCGACTCACTCTTACTTGTTGAACACGGCATTCAGCCATCCCCAGAAGGCTCTACAACCTCCCGGAGGCAGCGGCGGCTTCCTCAAGAGCGTCCCCAACGCCATCATCACCTTCTCGCAGGCGGCAGAGGGAAAAGGGAGGCGTTGTTATTCGGATTCAGCAGCAGCGGGGGGAGGCGGTGCCGCTGGCAGGGCCTGACCGGGGCTGCGAGCCCGGCGGGGCCCAGGGCTGCGGCGGGCCGGGGCCGTCACCGCCCCCGGGGCCGAGCGGCCGAACCTTGCCCGGGGGCCGGAGCGGCGCTGCGCTGCCCGGCGGAGCAGGGTGAAGAGGAGGAGGAGGAGAAGAGCAGGAGGAGGAGGAGAAGAGCAGGAGGAGAGGAAAAGAGAAGAGGGGAGGAGGAAAGGAGGACGCGCGGCCGCGGCGCTCCCTCCGCCCCCAAGATGGCGGCGGCGCTGAGGGGCCGCG
>VXBI01013788.1:38103-53550 GCA_013397375.1 Toxostoma redivivum
GGCGGAGCAGGTGAGGCCGGGGCAGCGGGGCGGGCTCGCCTCACACCCGCGCCTTCCCCTAACCCTGTCTGCTCCCCTGTCCTAGGCCCTAATCTTAACCTTATGCCTGTCCCCTATCCCTAGCTTTCCTCTCTCCCCTTACCCCTTCCCCTCTCTTCTTACCTCTGCTCATCATTCCCCATTCCTTTCCGTGCCATTTCCCCCTATCCTTTTCCGCTTCCCCTATTCCTGTTTCCTATATCTTCTGTTTGCTATATCACCTTTCCCTATTCCCTTTTCCTCTCTCCTACATCCCCTATATTCTCTATAACCACTTCCCCTATATCCTTTATCCGCTATCCCTATCCTTTTCCCCTTGGCATTATTAATCACTGCTATCCCCTTTCCTCTTTCCCATTTCCCTCTCCCCTATCTCCTCTTTATTCCTTATATCCCCTTTCTCTATCCCTTCCTTCTATTCCTCATATCCCCTATCCCTAACCTTTTCACTATTCCTGTTTCCTATTTTTCTGTTTGCTATATCACATTTCCCTATCCCCTTTTCCTCTCTTGTTTATCCCCTATATTGTCTATAGCCACTTCCTCTATATCCTTAATCTGCTATCCCTATGCTTTTCCCCTTGACATTATAATATCCCCTTTCCTCTCCTTTCCCTATATCCCCTTTATACTTTATATCCCTGTTATAAATGAGAGACAAGAGTCTCGATATTTAGCAAAATTTAGATTGCTTTATTTGCTATAGACAGAGCAAGCAGTGCTGGGGGAACGTGAGGGGTCACTGCCCAATCGACGTCCCGCCGAACCTGGTTTGCAGCTCCTTTTTGTAGTATGGTCTCCCGTTGTAATCAATAATTTTTATGTTCTGTGCTGTCCCAATTTTGTTGGGTAAGCAGTGGTGAATAAACATTCACCAGGCCTCCAGGCGTTAAACTAAACATATACAAATTCACCAGGCTTCCAGGTGATAATCAATCCCAGATAACCATCTTGTCCTGGTAGATAACCTCCTGAGAAGTTTTGGAGTTCTGGATCTTGAGATACACAAAGGCAGGAAGGGCTGTTGTGAAGTTTGATTTTGCAAGCTGGTAGCTGATACAACTTATTAGGAAAAACATACTATAATATAACATAATATAATGTAACATAATATGAGATAACATAACAAGGTGATTTTAAACAGAATGATTTTACAATATAATTTCCTTTATCTAGTGTCCATGCTTCACTTCAGAGTTTGGTATTCTGGTTTATGCAAACCCCAATGCTTTTGTAATTGACACGAATCTTTTATCAATTATCACATCCCCTTTCCTTATCCTTTCCCCCATCCCCTTTCCCATTCCCCTCTATCCCCTATCCCTGCCCTTTTCCCCTTGCCCTATTCCCGTCCCCTCTCCCTCCCGGGCAGTGCTGATGGCCGTGTCGGTGTCCCTGTCCCCGCAGCTCGTTCGACGTGGCCGTGGTGGGTGCGGGGATCGTGGGGCTGGCCGCAGCCCGGGAGCTCATCCAGCGCCATCCCTCGCTGGCCTTGGCCGTGCTGGAGAAGGAGCAGGAGCCGGGTACGGAGCGGGACAGCGGGCAGGGACCAGCAGGAGGCTGTGCCCAAGGACACACTGCCACAACCTCAGGATTCCATGGATGTCTGTGTGCAGGGAGCAGCTTTGGTAGCTGTGGGAGAGCACCTGCCCTTGTTGTTGGAATGGGAAATGTTCCAGGCTAGGTTGGACAGGGCTTGGAGCAGCCTGGGATAGTGGAAGATGTCCCTATTCATGGAATGAGGTGATCTGTAAAGTCCCTTCCATCCCAAACCATCCTGGGATGCTGTGGTGACTCTCCCTAACAGGGAATTTCTTCCACCTTCTCCCAAGGATGCTTCCTTCAGCAGAGAAGCAGAGTTGTCATCAGTCTGTGCTTTGCTGCTGGGGCTTTAAATTTGGAATTCTAAGTTAAAAAGTCCTGAGTGTTGCTGCTGCACTGTGTACAAGCTGCAGTGTGGGCTCCAGCAGCACAGGAATGCAGGAGAGAGGACGAGGAGGGGGAATAACCAGGATAAGGAGTAGTGGAAGGGCACAGGCAGGTCCTGCATGGAGCTGGGAGATTCCCAAGGGATAGACAGCAGTGATTAACTCCAAACAGGACCTGTGAGCCCAAAATCTTGTCTTAAATAGCTCCAGCAGCCAGGCTATAAATTGCTCTTGAGATGTTCCATGAATGATACAAAATGACTTTTTACCCCCAAGACACAAATCTTTAACAGCTGTGTGAGTGCCAAGCAGGAATGACCTTTGGACATCCACACGTTAAGAGGGAGAAGAACCTGACCAAATTACTTCAGTAAAAATGTTTGTGGCATTTTTCACCTCTATTTTATCTATTTGCAAAGAGGAAATAGCAACCTAATCCAGTCTTCAAAAATACTCAAAAAATCCTGCTAGCATGTCCAAAGGAATTGTGGTTTGCTCAGATACTATGTTAGATGAGACCTTAAGATTTGTGTTTCATTGTAAAAATTGAATTTCAAAAAATTCATTTTAGCCTGTAAAATATTTTGATTGATTGGCTTGTTCTTGAAGGAAAAACTTGTGGTTTTAGGGTTTTTTTCCCTGTTGATCCAACACAATGCAGGCTGTGATGGATTATTATTAACCAGGGCTGGCTGTGTCAGTGTTTCTCTAACCTTTTGAGGCCAGGGGAAGAATTAATTATGCAGTTCTCTCACTTGATCATCTCTCATAATGCTGATTTAAGGCAGGACCTCAATTAACTGGTTTTTCTGACAGCTGAAGTGATTAAGTGGGAACAAATGTTTTCTAACAATGTGTTTTTCTTTCTCTTTAGCCCATCACCAGAGTGGTCACAACAGTGGTGTGATCCACAGTGGGATTTACTACACCCCTGGCTCTCTGAAGGCCAAGCTGTGTGTGCAGGGGGCAGCTCTCTGCTACAAATACTGTGACCAGAAGGGAATTCCCTACAAACAGTGTGGGAAGGTACAGGAATTCCCAGGATTCTCCCTTGGAAACTGAAGCTGTGTAATGTGTGTTACAACACATGGCATAGGCTTGCTCATGATTTTCTCCACACTCTCCAGGCTGTGCATAATTTTATACATAAATGTGTATAATGTACATAATCCCCTCCTATAGCAATCCCCAAATCATCCCTTCCTGCTGATGAAGAGAACCTGAGAGAAGGTTTTTCATGACTCTCCCCACCCTGCCTTCATGCTCTGAACCATTTTTAATTCAATGTGTCTTTGGTGCAAGGTGAGAACCAGGGCTGGGCAGAGCATTCCAGGTGGGATCAGACTCAGTGAAACACAGTTCTGTATCCATTTCCCAGTTGTTCCTAACACTCAGTTCAGGTTTTCCAGCTCTCACTGGGCATTGAGGTGCTGTTTCCACAAGGCTCTCTATCCTAACCCCAAGGTTTTGTCCCTGAGGGATAAATTTGAATTCCATGGTTTTTCTCAGAGCTGTGCCTGGTCCGTGCTCCCTGTGCTGCCACGCTGGGCACAGGGTGGCACTGTGGCTCTGTGCAGCAACACACCTGAGGGGACAGCCTGCTGCCAGCTCAAAGCTCCTGTCCTGAATGTGTCAGCTGGAGCCTGGGTGATGCTGAATTTGTGTATTTTGTACCAACAAGAGGGTGGCAGCAGGAGCAGGGCAGTGCCTGTCCCCTGTGCTGGCACTGCTGGGCCACCTCCAGTCCTGGAGGCAGCTCTGGGCTCCTCACAGCAAAGCCACGTGGAGGGGCTGGAGTGTGTCCCCAGAAGGGAATGGAGCTGGGGAAGGGTCTGGAGCACCAGGAGAGGCTGAGGGAGCTGGGAAGGGGATGGAGAATTCCTGAGGGAGCTGGGAAGGGGTTGGAGAATTCCTGAGGGAGCTGGGAAGGGGCTCAGGCTGGAGAAAAGGAGGCTCAGGGGGATTCTGTGGCTCTGCACAACTCCCTGCCAGGAGGGGACAGCCGGGGGGATTTGGGATCTGGGAACAGGGACAGGAGGAGAGGGAACGACCTCAAGTTGCACCACAAAGCTTTAGGATTGTTACTGGGGAAATTCCTTCCTGGAAAGGTTTGTGCAGCCCTGCCACAGCTGCACAGGGCAGTGCTGGAGATTTAAACACTGTGAGGATGTGGCACTTGGGGACACGGGGCAGTGGTGGCCTTGGCAGTGCTGAGGGATCAGTTGGACTCTTAGAGAGCTTTTCCAGCCTCAGCAATTCCACGATTCCATGACACTTCCCTGACAGTGTTCATTCCAGGGAGGATAATGGTAAAACTTCACAAGCTTTCCCTAAAGCAGCCCCAGGCTTGGAGAGCTTCACACCTGTGAGGTTCCAGAGCTGAGCTGGTCCTGGAAGGAAGGATCATGGTCTGTGCAAGCCTGGCACAGGTAATTCCCAGCCTGGATTTATCTCCTGTGAGGGCTGTGAGCAGACTCCTTGATAAATGAAGTGAAACTGGTACAGTTCCACTCAGACCATGTCACAGCATGTCCTCACTCTCTTATCGAGGCTCTCTGAGGTTTGTACATCTTGGGTTGAGTTCAGTTTCACTTTTGAAACCATCCCAGTGGTTCTTTAAATTCATATTCTTTACTTTCACATGCAGACTTGTAGTCTCAGGGTGCTTCTGGCAAATGTTGTCAATTGATAGTAACTTAAATGACAGTTTAGCATTTATTTTTTAATTCTCTATGATATATTAGTGCTTCCTCAGCAACAGAATTTTTTGCAATTGGTGGCACCAACCATTTTTCACCCCCTGTTCACTCATTCACTACTGCTTGAGCTTGCTGCCAAACCTGCCCTGGCTCTGTTTTGCTCACTGCTGTGCCTTGTTTTCCTCTCCCAAAGCTGATTGTGGCCGTGGAACAGGATGAAATTCCAAGGCTCAAAGCTCTGTATGAGAGGGGGCTGCAGAACAACGTCCCAGGGCTGAAACTCATTGGAGCCAAGGAAATCCAGGAGAAGGAGCCCTTCTGCAGGGTAAGGGGTTGCCATACTTCTAATTAGCTCCTCAGAGCTGTTTCTCAGATGAAAACATTTATTTCAACACAAAGATTTTTCTGACCTTGAGGTTCAAGTTCAGAAGAGCCTGAACATTCCTTCCCATGCATGAAAGTGGATTTGGATCAAGCCAATTCCAATGCAGTTGGTGTGGTTGTTCTGTAGCACTTCTCAGCCTGTTAATTTTCCCAGCAGGAGGAGTGTGTGGAGTTTATGGAGCACAGATTTGTTATTGATTAGTCTGTCTTTGAAAGGAAGACCTGGATGTGAACTCCCTGTGCTGTTTCATCTGGCAGCTTGCTCTGGTGTAGCTGTGGGACTTAGGAGTGGTTGTAGGTACAGACAGAGATTTTTCTGGAAGAGAATCTTAAAATCTTTTTATTTTCCCTGTGAATATTGTGGATCTGCTCCCTAAAACACCCTTTGAGTGTTCCAGATCCAGCAGAGCACATGGGGAGACAGCAGCACTCCCTTCTCATGGCAGGGCAGATATTCCAGATGAAATATTCCAGCTTTCACCATTCCTCTGTGTCTTTAAAATCCTTCCAGGGACTGATGGCTCTTGATTCTCCCTACACTGGGATTGTGGATTACAAACAAGTGGCCCAGTCCTATGCCAGAGACTTCCAGGAAGCAGGTGGGACAATCCTGACTGATTTTGAAGTCACTAACATGGAGATGGCCAAAGAAAGTTCTCCAGAAAGTGAAGATGGTAAGGCTGAAGTTTTTCACCCTCCATTTACTACAAAGATTTTGTTCAAAACACAATTGTTTTAACTGAAATCACACTTCTGAATTTTTCTGTCTCCTAGGGATGAAAAAAAATGCAAAATTATCTTACTCACTTGGCTTTTTTTTGCAGGCAGGTCACCCCTCACCTGAAACATTTCAAAATGATGGAAGAAAGAGTAAAATGGAGAAATAAAGTTGCTCTTTCCTCTTAAAATCAGATTTATCTAGATCTTGAATGTTTTTTCTTGTGATAGTGATTTTCCTTATCCTGAAGGCAGATTGCATCTGTGCTGGCAACAGGGGGAAGAATAAAAACCCTATTAATTAATAAATACAGTCATGTCCAACAACATTAATTATGACAGTAATTGTTCCATAGCTTGGAAGAGATTCCACAGAAAAAATTCCTTCCTGGTGACAAACTGCTTGTTCTGTCAGTTCTTTGTTACTTGTTCTAGTAATTCCTTCTCTTGTCTAATTCCATTTCAGGACTGAAATACCCAGTCATTGTTAGGAACAAAAAGGTAAGGGTGAAAAAGAAGTTTTAATTCCTTCCAGGAAGCTGCTTCTCCTTTTCTTAAGATTCTTTTTGTTCTGGTGGATTGATCATCTCCAAAATAAAAAAAAAAAAGGTTAAAAAGCTGCTGTTCAGCAACATGATCAGTTTGCTAAAACAACTGCAATCAGTTCTTAACAATGAGGATGTTCAAATAAATAAATAATAATAATAATGATGATGATGTAAAATAATAAACTGTAACTTTCTGCTGTCTAACGTTTAACATCCCTTATCTGCTTTATTTGCACAATCTGATGCTTGTGTTTCCAAGAACTCCTTTATGACTTGTTCATTTGGTGACAAAAACCAGTTTCCATGTTTACTTTTGGGCTCTGGCACCCATAAAATGATAAGGAGGCTTTTAGCATTATTTTATTATCATTTAATCATCAGAAGTGCTTCAATAAAACAGGTGCAGGGCAGGTGCAAGTCAGGAACTGTAGTTGTCACCCCTTCACCTTCAGGAATATCTGCACCAAAAACAGCCTCACAACCCCTCTGGTAGTTTTAAAATTTAATTCTGCTTCATTTTTTTCTTCTATTTTTTGCTCTTGCATTAAAAAGTAGCTTCCAAAATCTGTTAAGATTTTCCTGCCAAATACTGGTGTTTTTTTCATGCAAACATTTTTCAGTTGAAGAAAAAAAACCCATAATATTTTAAACAGCTACTGTGAGCTAAATAAATAGATAATATTTATTTATTTGTCTATTTCTTTATTTAGATGGCAAGGTGTTTAATATTTAGGAGCTCTCCCTACCTGTGTGTGTCAGTTTGTGTAGCTGTTCCCACTCACTGGGGTCAAATCAGTGAACAGCCTTATTTAACTAATTTATTTATTAATTTTTTAACTGATTTAAATAAATGGCTGTTTGTAAATGTGGCAGCTGCACTTTTAAACATCCTCATTAGTGGCCTGTCTTAATTTTCTTCTGTCTTCACTCAGAGTCAGGATTAAAAACACAAAGGAGATGAATTTCTCATGTTTGGGCTTGGTTGTTTATTAAAGAGAGTTCTGTAACACTTCCAGCTCCCAGCTAAAAGTGAGCAAAATGGAGTTGGATCCAGCTGGTTACAAGGTTTTTTAAAGCTAAACAGTCCAATAAAGAATTAACACCTGTATTATTTATACTTTTGACCCAATAACCAAATTCCTGTGACCTTCAGTGCAGCACTGTCCAACCAAAAACTAATACCTGAAGTAATGAAAATAAAACAACATGCAAAATCTTCCATCTTGTCCCATACCTATTAGTATATTATAAAAACCTCAAATTTAAGACTCTTCAGCATGTGCAATCACACACTTCTATTTCACTCCACACTGTGATTTTAACTCCATCACTCAAATTTGGAGCTTTCTCCAAGGGCTCAGGTCCAAAGCAGTGTTCTGCAGGGGTCAGTGCCTGACAGCACAGAAAGCTCAAAACTCCAGATTTCTGAGTTGGATTTTTTCTGGGTGTTTTTTAGCAGATACTCTGCAATTTAATGTGTTTTTTTTTTTTTTTTTGTCCCCTGCAGGGTGAGGAGATCTCCTGTGGGCACATTGTGACCTGTGCAGGGCTCCACTCCGACCGCCTGGCCCAGATCAGCGGCTGCAGCCCCGAGCCCCGCATCGTCCCCTTCCGGGGGGATTATTTGCTGCTAAAACCAGAAAAGTCTTACTTGGTGAAAGGAAATATTTATCCAGTATGTACCCCCCCTTGGTTTGTCACAGTGTGCCTTAAGAGCTGCTAAAAATGGAGAGAAAAAAGGAAAAATTCCATGGTTGTTTCTGTCAGTGATGCACACACATGGAGATTCAGTTGGTTTGTGGCAGCACGCTTTGGATTTTGGGAATTTTCCAGGAAAACCATGGAAGTACCACGTGGGAAGTTACTGTTGGTTGTTTTGTTTTGTTTGTGGTTTTAGTTTTGGGGGTTTTTTTTCATAATAGAGAAAAGATGACATTGCCACATGTCCAGAAAACTCTTAAATTTCTGTATGTCTAAAATCTGTAGGCAGGATTCAGAAGTCAGGGAGAGATGACAGTAAATTATTATTTATTATTTATTTTTCTTTAAATAACTATAACAGTCCTGTTTAATCTCTTTATTGATAATAAAGGACAAAGGGGTTGACTGTACCTTCAGGAAATTCACAGATGACACTGGAGGTCTTTCCCAACCTAAATTATTCTGGGATTCTGTGATGAATTTTTGATGAAGGGTTTAATCTTTTGTGCTAATACCCAACACTCAGATTTAGGTATTTTCCTCTCAACTTTATTTTTGAATTTGCTGATTTTGTCATAAAAAATAGATGTGGGAGAAAAAAGGGACAACCTTTCTACCACCTAATATAGACAAATGATGGGATGAAGAGCAGCAATCCCAGACAGAAAATGCAGTTACAGAGCAAGTGGAGAGAATTCCTAGGCCAGCATTTTAGCTAATTCTGTACATTTAAATACTGATTTTCTGAATTTTAGCTAATTCTGTACATTTAAATACTGATTTTCTGAATTTGAGACTAACTTTGCCTGCTAAACTCTGGATCTTTGGGAAAATTGGAGTGGTGGGCATTGCTGTTTGTCTGATCTCACCTGGGAATGATTCAGGATCCTGTCTTGAGATGGGAGGGGAGGAAGTGGAACAAAAAAAGAACATGCAGATATTTATTACTAGCATTAACCAGGCCTGCTAAGTTCAGGCTGGTTTTTACATACCAGTGAGGGTTTCCTAATATTTTATATTCTATAATAGCAGTGTATTGCTCCTGGTGAATAACATCAGGCTGTCATGGTTTATATTCTGAGAAATCATGTGGACTTTTTTTTTTTCCTGTTATTTGTTTTCCTTTTCCCTAAAATTCAGCTTTACCTGGCCCTGCTCTGTTCTCCAGTGTTTTAATTACTGCCACAACTGCACAATGAACAAGCAGCAAAACCAGCTCAGAGACAATTCTGAGCTTCTGTGACTCAGAGTTCTGTTGCTGTGGTTGGAAATAAAATGGCAAATTTGCTGTTTGTAACAGCTCTGATCACTCCTGTGTCCCATTCCAGGTTCCCAACCCTCGTTTCCCATTCCTGGGATTCCATTTCACACCCAGGATGGATGGCAGTGTCTGGCTGGGCCCTAATGCAGTGCTGGCCTTTAAGAGGGAGGGCTACAAACTCTTGGACTTCAGCCCTGGAGACTTTTTAGATGCTGTAACCTACAGGTAATGCCTTGTATTTGTGTCTGCTGGGTGCTCTTGTTGAAATGTGAGCCCTGGCAGCCACTTCCTGCCCAAAATCCTGCTTTTCCCATGTTTTTGGTGTGTTTAAACACAGTTGTGCTAAAAAGGGTGGACTTCCCCAAGACTTTTGGCTTCACTTGGTCTCATATTTGAATTTTCTGCCAGGACATGTCTCAGCCAGTCTGGGAATGTGGCTGCTCATTGGAAGCTGCTGGTGGAGCTGTTCCAGGGTTGGTTTTGGTCCAGTGCACTGTGATAACTTCATCAACTTAGCCAGCATCAGTAAATACCTGTAGAGGGTGCTGGGAGGAGAGACAGGATGGGAGAGCTGGGAACGTTCACCTGGAGAGGAGAAGGATCCAGGGAGAGCTGAGGGCACCTAAAGGGGCTCCAGGAGAGCTGGAGAGGGGCTGGGGACAAGGGATGGAGGGACAGGACACAGGGAATGGCTTCCCACTGCCAAAGGGCAGGGATGGATGGGAGATTGGGAATTGGGAATTCCTGGCTGGGAAGGGATGGGAACAGAATTCCCAGATTTGCTGTGGCTGTCCCTGGATCCCTGGAAGTGTCCAAGGCCAGGCTGGATGGGGCTTGGAGCAGCCTGGGACAGTGGAAGGTGTCCCTGCCCAGATTGCTCCAAGCCCCATCCAACATGGCCTGGAACACTTCCAGGACTGGAATTCAGAGTTAATTCAGTGCCACACCTCAGTGAGCAAGGTTTATTGAAGCAGAGAAGAGCAAACATGTATTTCTCAAATATAAAGCATAATGCAATTCCTGATTTTGGGAACAGGAACTTGTGCCCTGCAGTTGCATTTGCTGCCTGTTTCAGCAGCTGCAGCTGGTGCATTTTGAGGCAGGTTTTCCCTCACTGCAGCTGTTTCTCTCCTTGCAGTGGGCTGTGGAAGCTGGTGCTGAGGAATGTGTCCTATGGCCTGGGGGAGCTGTACAGAGCCTTTTCCCTCAGTGCCCAGGTGAGGCAGCTGCAGAAGTTCATCCCTGAGGTCACCACCAGTGATGTTCTCAGGTAAAAGAAACTTCTCCTGTTGGGAAATCTTCTATTTGAGTAGCAGAAAACATGACAGGGGGTTTAGTCCCTTCCTCCACCAAAATATGGATACCAAAGCATGGAGCTGCCTCCAGCTTGGGGCTCCCAGCACAGGAAGGACCTGGAGCTGGTGGAGCCAGTCCAGAGGAGGCACCTGGATGATCACAGGGATGGAGCAGCTCTGCTGGGAGGAAAGGCTGAGAATTTTGGGATTGTTCAGCCTGGAGAGGAGAAGCTTTGGGGTGACCTCATTGTGGCCTTGCAGTACTTGAAGAGAATTCACAGAAAGGTGGAGAGAGACAATTTACAGAGCCTTGGAGTGGCAGGACAAGGGGAAATGGCCTCAGACTGACAGGGCAGATTTAGATGGGATATTGGGAAGAAATCCCTGGCTGTGAGGGTAGAGGGGCCCTGGAAAAGATTTCCCAGAGAAGCTGTGGCTGTCCTGGATCCCTGGAAGTGTCCAAGGCCAGGCTGGACATTGGGGTGTGGCGCAGCCTGGGACAGTGGGAGGTGTCCCTGCCACGGATGGGGTGGGCTTTAAGGTCAGAGGTTGGACTTGATGGTCTGGGAGGTCTTTTCCAACCTCAATGATCCCATGACTGCCAGATACCCCCACTCTGCCTCCTGAGTGTTAAACCTCCCCCAGAATGCTTTGTCTCCACTCTCTGCCCTCCTCACCATCTCCCTGGACCCCTTCTCACAGGAATTGAATCCCTGACTCGGGACAACATTTTCCTTCTGCTGCTGAGCTCCTCCTTGTTTTGCAGGGGTCCCTCTGGAGTGAGAGCCCAGGCTCTGGACAGCGAGGGGAACTTGGTGGATGATTTTGTGTTTGATGGAGGCCCGGGGGAGGTGGGCAGCAGGATCCTGCACGTCAGGAACGCTCCTTCCCCCGCCGCCACCTCCTCCCTGGCCATCGCCCGCGCCATCGCCGACGAGGCCGAGCGGCGCTTCCAGCTCTGAATCCTGCCAGGAATTCACTCCTGCCCCTCCTGGAGGACACAGAGCCACCAGGCAGCACGGCTGGGCAGTGCCCAAGCTGCCTGGGCAGCGTGCACTGCCCACAGCTCCTCAGTTGTGGGTGCACACAAATCCTCAAGCGTCACATCGTGGTGTGGCCAGGAAGTTTTGGGCACCCGAGCAGGACCAGCCATGGGAGGGTCTCCAGCCCCAGGCAGAGCAGGCAGAGCCTCTGTGCTGGATTATCCACGTGGATTTCCCCATGCCTGTGCTCACAACGTTGCCTCCTCAGAGGGGTCTGAAAAGCCACGGGTGTGGGGTGGCTCTGTGTGTGCTCTGATTGCATTTCAATTGGAGTCTGCAGTCCTCTAGATTACATGGGAGTAATGGAATAGAAGGATAAGCCCTGCTTAAGGGCCCTGCTGATATGGAATTAAAGGCTTTATCAGAGATTGAGAACAATATTCAGAGCCTTCGACGTGAATGTAGAGTATTTCACAGAAAAATAAGCTTAAAGAGGATTACCAAACCCAAGTCAATTTAGATCTGCAATTCAGATATTCTGTCTGATCACTGTCTGTATTTTTGATGGAGCAGAAATGAAAATATGGATGCAAACGATCACTTTTCATTTAATTTACAGCTGGGAAATCATCGCTGATCAGAGACTTCATCGGTGGCTTTGGGTTTCTTCCAACCTTTAAATGCTGGTAATGCAAAAGGAGCTGATCTTTGTCCAGCCAGCTGAGCAATCCAGGGAAAATGGTCTTTGCAACAGGAAATGTGAAGGGAGGGAAGCTCCAGAAACCTGCCTTGAGTCATGTTTGGTATTGCTTCCCTTGGAGCCTCAGCAGGGATGAGTCAGGAAGGTTTTCCCATTTCCCCTGAGCACAAGGGGAGCTCAGCCAGTGCTGGTGACTCCTCTGAACTCCACTGAGACCCAGTTTTTATCAGAGATACACTTGGAGGAGTCTGTGTGGAGAGAGGTGTGAAATAAACTCAGTGTTGAGCTGAGGATCTGGGAGTGTTCTGCAGAATTGCTGTAAAGCAGAATTTTGTGGCCTCAGGGCCAAAGTATTGAGGATTTTATAGCAGAGGCTCACAGGATGTTGGGTAACACAGATAATTGTGGGGAGTTTGTACCAGAAAATTGGACATTAATTTTTCCTTAAAAAGTTTTTTTTTCTGAGCTCCTCTGGTGGGAATGGGTTAGCACAGGAGGGCAGCTGTGAGGCTGATTTTACTGTACAGACTGGAGACAATTTTTGAGGGGAAAAAAGGGCTTAACCTTCTTTTTTTTTAATTTTTATTATTCCTTATTTTTTCTCCTGGTAAAATCTACTTTACCAGCAAACTGACTGCTGGAAATTCAAATAACAACCCTTTCAGAGCAAAGTTTTGGTCACTTTAGGCAGAGATTCAGCTGCTCCAAGTCTTCCAGTGCCACAGGGCTGTATAAAACTTCCCACAGTGGAACAATCCTATCTTCCCTCCCTGCCAGAAGTGTTGCCTATCAACAGTAAATCCTACAAAAGGATTGCAAAAGCCACTTCCTCCCACACGGGGTGTGGCCCTGACATGTATTAACAGAATAAAGAACATTAAAATGCAGACAGAGACCAGGGGGAGTCCTAAGTCAGCATTTCCCTGTGCTGCCTGCTGTGCTTTTTCCTCTCAGGTGATGATTGTTTGGGGGTAAAGTTTATTTGAAACTTGAATTATGAACCGTGATGTAGCATTCTGTGAAACAGAACTCTTTTCAGAGATAAGAGTTTTACACTTTTGTTATAAAAATAAGTTCAGAGATTTATGATATCAGGGTTTCAGGCATCAATCTTGCTGCTCACAAAGTGTGGAAATGTATTAATTTATTTTCCAAATGAACCTCACTTTGATGATTTCATAAATGTGCCTTTTATGATTAAAATGCTGTGGTGGGGTTTTTTTAAATGCTGTAAAGTCTGTGTATTTCTCCTGACTCAGAGAGAAGTTTCACTGGAATTTGCCAATTCTCAGCTGAATTAGGCAGGATATCACTCTGTATAACAGGAATTACTTCAGGGGGGGACACATGACCAAACTTGTCTTCCTAAATTATCTTATCTGTGCTTCTCACAGCTTCTCCTCACTCCACAGGACTGCTCTTAAGGCTGATCTGTTCCTGTTGTGACAGGTGGGATGAGAATTCCTGAAACTCTGAATAAATGGACCAACACAATTTGTTCCCCAAAAGTGTTACAGAATCACAGAACCCCAGACTGGTTTGGGTTGGAAAAAACTTAAATCCCATCCCATTCCACCCCTTCCACTATCCCAGGCTGCTCCAAGCTCTGTCCAGCTTTGGACATTCACAGGCAATAATTCCTTCCCAATATCCCATCTAAACCAGCAAGGTGTCAGTCCTAAACTCTAAAAGGAGTAGGAACTGTGGCCCTGTGAGTTGTGCCACCATCATCCCATTATTACTTTTTATTTTTGCTCACACTTTGGGTTTGAGGAACAAGTGTCTTCCCACAGAAATAAATATTTTGTTGGGAACCTCCCAGGCTGCTCTGGTGTGGCAGGAAGGTCAAGCCACAGAGCAGAAGGAGCAGTTTCTGCCTCTGGAAGCATCAGGCTCCTCCAGGAAATCTGTTCCAAAGAAGGATCATGATTTTACTGCCAGGAAGGCACATTTTTTCCCCTTTGCTTTAATTTATCCATTCCCTCTGTGGATGAGTCTTAAAATGGGGAGTGGAGGGAATGTAAAGTGTGAGATTTGAATATTATGCTGTGAGAAGGGAAATGAGGGAAAATTTGGATGATCAGTGGTGAAGGGGACAGTGACTCTGGTGTTTTCTGGAATAGGGAGGGAAACTGCTGGCAGGTAGGAAAATATCCTCCAAAGAGGGAGGAAAACTGCATCCAGGTAGGGATGGAAATTGTCTGCAGGCTGGGAGAAGAACAAACTGCAGCTGGGGAGGAAAACAGGCTCCAGGCTCTGAGAAAAATTGCCTCGAGGCAGGGAGAACAGTGTGCAGGTAGGAAAACTGCTCCAAGCAGGAAGAAGAAAAGTTTCTCTCCAAGCAGGGAGAGAAATTCCTTGCAGGTAAGAAAACAGTCTCTAAATAAGGAGGAAAATGCCTCCAAACAGGGAGCAGAAGAGAATTCAGATAAGGATGGGAACAGCCTCCAGGTAGAAGAGGAACTTCGAGGAGCATCATCCAGGCAGGGAGAGGCAGAGTGTCCAAGCAGGGAAAAACACAGCCTAGAGAGAGGGAAATAGAAACCAGGGAGGAGGAATAACAGCCCCAGGGAGAGAGAGGAACAAGCCCTAGGCAGGGAAAGAGCCTTCAGAAAAACTGCTGCCAGGTAGGGAAATATCCTCTAGGCAGGGAAATCTCTAGGAAGGGAAATATCCTCCAGGTAGGGAAATATTCTCTAGGTAGGGGAAATCTCCCCTAGGCAGGGAAATACTCTCCAGGCAGGGAAATTTCCTCCCAGGTAAGGAGACATCCCCGGGGAGGGAAATCTCCTCCGGGCAGGGAAATATCCTCTAAGTAAAGAAACATCCCCCTACGTCAGGAAATACTAGCCAGGCAGGGAAATATCCCCCAGGTAAGGAAACATTCCCTAGGTAAGGAAACATTCCCCGAGTAAGGAAATCTCCCCCGGACAGGGAAATATCCTCTACATAAGGAAATATCCCCTGGGCAGGGAAATATCCTCTAGGTCAGGAAACATCCCCCTAGATAAGGAACTCTCCCCCGGGCAGGGAAATATTCCCCAGGTAAGGAAATACCCTCCAGTTTAGGAGCTCTCCCGGGTTCCGGAGCTCTCCCCGGGCAGGGCAGTCCCGTGCCCGTTCGCCGCCGCAGTTCCGGGCGCTGCCCGCAGGGGGCGCGCGGGGCGGGCGGCGCAGGCGCGGAGGGCGGCG
>VXBI01013788.1:54239-65908 GCA_013397375.1 Toxostoma redivivum
GAGCCCCCGAGCGGCCCCCGCCGAGCCATGGCAGCCCGGCCGGGCGGGTGAGCAGCGACACCGCGGCGGCCCGGCCCCGATGCGGAGCGGCCGCCATGCAGCCGCCGCCGCAGCCTTACGAGTTCCTGGGCGAGGAGAACGGCCCGAAATGGCGCGGCCTCTTCGTGCCCGCCCTGCGCAAGGTCAGTCCCGAAGGCACCTGCTCCGAGCCTGCCCCGCGGCCCGCAGCTCCGGACAGGTGGAGCCGCGGCCCCCGCCCTGCCCTCAGGCAGCGCCGGGAGGGCCCCGAGCCCCCTCAGGGACAGCCGGGGGTGCCGCGGCTGAGGAGGCACCGGGCGGGCGCTGCTGCTCCGTCACCTGCGCCCGCTCAACTTCGCTCTCCGCTTTAATTGAGGCTCTCGCTTCCAGGGATTGGTATTCCACACTGGTTTGGCTTGGAAGGGATTTAAATCCCATCCAGTGCCACCCCTGCCATGGGTAGGGACACCTTCCACTATCCCTGGGTGCTCCAGGCTGGCTTCGGACACTTCCACGGATCCAGGGGCAGCCACGGCTTCTCTGGGCAGCCTGATAACATTGCTGGTGTGCAGGGGAATGGCATCCTTCATCCCTTCCTTCATTCCTCCCTTCGTCCTTTCCTTCATCCCTTCCTTCATCCATCCCTCCCTTCGTCCTCTCCCCACGCCATTTCTCCTGACAGCTTTTCCAGGCTCTCTCCCGAGCCGGATTCCTTCACCTGAGGTGTTCCTGACCCTCAGGGATACCTGTGGGAGCAGCCACCTGTGGTGCAGGGCAAAGCCACCCTGTGACACACCTGCATAGCTGAGAGAAAGTGTGGGAAACCACACGGGAGCTGAATCCGTATTTTTAGGGTGGTTTTGCACAGCAGGGAACCTCCAGCCCTCCCCTCTTTCCATTAGACATCCCCAGCAATTTAACGGAGACTGAAGGGAGCAGTGCCCTGCTCTGTGTCATTTGCAAAGGTTGAGGATTATTCCATAATTCTGACCATCATTATCTGCTGATCTGCATCTCTGACTGCCATTCAAGTACTTTAGGCAGTGGTGAGTGGTGTGTCTCTTTTTCCCAAGAATAGATGGAGTGATGCTCTTGGATAATGATTCCCCTTTTTTTTTTTTTTTTTAATAGAGTAAAAGACTTGCTTTTGTTTAAGTCCTGTCTAAGTAGTCTTGTGGCTGGCATAGAAACCACTAATTGCCTGTCTGAAGAATCCTGGATTTTCTGCTCCTTACCCTAAAATCTCCTCATAGGAGCTGCTTTCCAGTGTCTTAGAGATTGCCAGGCTGTTCTTTTCCTGATCTCTCTGGAATCTGACCTAAAGCAGCCCCTTAACACCAACCAGCATCTGTCCAAACGTGAGCTACAGCTGCAAAAAGATTCCCTTAACATTTAGAGGTGTTTTCATCACCCTAAAATGCAGATACTGCACAAGTTGGTGGATTGATGCTGCTTTATAAATTCTTTCTATTTCTGCATGTAGTTTTGGTGAAATGAGCAGGAATTTCAGCTTCTAAAGCAGAGGAAACAAGATTGTGATGGCAATGACTGCTTGTAAAAATGTGTATTTGCTTGTAGCCAGGTTTTTTCTCCCTGGGAAAGTTCCCTGTCTGCAGGACCCACCCTGGAGCATGAAGCAATCGGGCTGTAATGTGCTTTTCTGGTGTGAACACACAGTATCAGTGAGTCAACCCAAAACTGCAGCATTGTCAGGCTGCTGGGGAAGCACTCTCAGTTTTCACACATTTCAAAGACACTCTGCAGAATAAGCACTGGAGATCCTAAAGTGAGCAGGAGATTATCCAAAATAACTCTTCCATTATTTCTAGGGGAGCTGAAGAACTGGCACTGAATCCAGAGTGTGAAAGCCTCACATTTTCTGTTAATTTCCCAATTCATTAAACATCATCACTGCTGTTTGCAGATAGTTTTTGATTTTGTCCTGAATTAGTTTAAAAATCCACTTGTTGGCCAGCTGAGATGTGATCTTTCCAAGCAGGTGCTTTGTGATGAAAACTTTAAAGAGAGTTTAGTATTTTTTTAGTTAAACACCTGGAATAGAGGGGGGTTTTTAACTCTAAAGCTGTGTTTTTAATATCCTGGGCATTATTTCCCATTCCTAAAAGCTTTTCCTGTAAATGAGCACTCATTGAAGGAGAGAAACACAAAGCAGAAGCAGAAAAAGGAAGATAGATTTTGGTTCTTTTTGTGCATGTTAAAGTCTGAAAAATACTTAATTCTAAAATGCACAAAGATGTGGAGCTGGATAAGGATCCCTTGCAGTTCACTAAAAATAAAGAATATTTCTTTATTACTTGGAATTTAAGTCCAGAACATGCTCTGAAGAGCTTCAGTCTCTTTATTATACACTCAGCAAGTTTAGGTTAACTTCTTTTTATCAAACCACTTTTAAACTCTTGATTCACTTCAATTCTATGCAGTGTACACTTAAAAATGGTAAAACAAATCAGTTCTTTTATACATGAAAAAAAGTGAGAATCTGTCTTTTGAACAATATTTTATATGCATTTATACTCTTTAAGATTAGTAGAGAGTGCCAAATTTTACCTTAGAGTGGGAGTCTTTTTAAGAAAAACCCAAAGCTAAATGGTAAAAGATCTTTAAAACCAGATTTTATATATTTATATACCCACATTCCTTAGCACTGGCACCTGGGAGTCTTGTAAGTTGGAAAATTAAAAGCAATTTCATGTATTTACATCTGTTCAGCTGGGAGGTGGACAAGCACATCCTTGCTCTAAAACACTTTATTTTCTTCTGCTGCTGTGCTGGAAATCCAAGCAGGGAGTGAGGGAAATTCGATATAAAATCCTTTCTAAGTAAATGAACCAGAAGAAAACAACATTTTGATGTGATCACTGAGGTTTAGTGACTTGAGCTGCTGCTTGGAGCAGCTAAATCACCTCAGACAGATCCTGAGAAAGGCTTTGAACCTGGCAGCTGAATTTTAGTTCTTTAGGAATCCCAGTTTCTCATGGAATAATTCTGGGAGCTGCTCCAGCAGGAATTTGGATCTGTGGGACCCTGGCAGTGCTGGTGCTTGGGGAATTCTGCTGCTGGAGGGTTTTGCTCTCCCCATTTTTCATTTCTCCACGTGTTTGGTGTTTGAGTTGGTTCTGCTTTTTTGTTTTGCCTTTGGGGGACTTGTCAAATGGTGAAACCCTTTCTTAAAGCTGCATTTTGGTTTTGGGAGCACATTTCTTAGCACAGATCCAGTGCCAGAGCTTGTCCTTGCTGAATTCCAGATGGAACTTCCCAGAGGTGAATTATTTTACAGGTTGATACTGGGATTCCAGTCCTGTGTGAATTTACTGAATGGAATTGCAGTCCTGTATGAATTATTTTGCAGGTTGATATTGGGATTCCAGTCCTGTATGAATTATTTTGCAGGTTGATACTGGGATTCCAATCCTGTGTGAATTATTGAATGAGATTCCAGTCCTATGGGAATTATTTTGCAGGTTAATACTGGGATTCCAATCTTACATGAACTATTGAATGGAATTCCAGTCCTGTGGGAATTATTTTGCAGATTGATACTGGGATTCCTGTATAAATTATTGAATGGAATTCCAGTCCTGTGGGAATTATTTTGGAGATTGACACTGAAATTCCAGTCCTGTGGGAATTATTGAGTGGGATTCCAGTCCTGTGGGAATTATTTTGGAGATTGACACTGAAATTCCAGTCCTGTGGGAATTATTGAGTGGGATTCCAGTCCTGTGGGAATTTCAGAGGCAGCAGCTGAGTGTGGCACTCCCTCCCAGTTTTAATATCCTGCATTGCATAAAAGTTTTTTGGGAATTGTAGTTGAAAAATTCATTTGTACCAAATATACCTTCCATTGGTACCTGGAATCAATTTTTATTCCAGGCACTTGGAACAGATTTTTAAATCCAGGATTCCATAATTATGATTTGTATGCATTCCAGCAAATCCACTGGCAAATTCACATTGTATTTCTGTGAACAAGAGCTGTGTGTTCAGTTGTTTCACTCTGATTTTTCTAAACTAAGTTCAGGAGCATCTCCCAGGGATTCATTCCTGTTTTGGGATTTCTCTGGGATCCTAAACCCAGGGCTCTGCAGGCACCACATGTTGGGTTCATCCTGGCACTGGGCACTATTTGCATTTTCTAAAACAATTCCACCATTGCTCTGGACCACTCATCAAATTTCTGGAGCATGACTAAAGGGTTTATTCTTAGCAAATGTTGCACAGACAGATATAAAAGACCATTTTGAGGATTTTTTTTTTTGAAGTTTACATTAGTTCAGTGCTTCTGTATTTTAAAGCACGTGGGAGTTACTCTGTTGTGATGTGTGAGGTTGCAGGGTTGGGGTTAAGGTCAGGAGGTGCAGGGGTGTCCAACTTTGTTCCATGCATGTTTTCCATGGCAGGATCAGGATCCCCTTGGGTTAGAATTATTTAATGTATTTTAGCCTCATTATAATTGATTATAATTTAAAGAATTCTAATTTCATTAGCATCCATTATTATTTAATGCATTATAATTCCAACAGGAAAGTTGCTTGTTAAGAAATTTTAAGATAATTGTTACATTTAGGTTTGAAATCTCTTAGGTCATTTATCTTTTCATAAATATATTTATTTGAGCTCAGAACCCTGGACCTTTGCAGTTGCTCCAAACATGAATTTGAATGACCTGGGCTATTGGAAGGTGTCCATGCCCATGGCAGGGATTTGGAATTTGGGCTTTTAGATCCCTTCCAACCCAAACCAGTCTGGGATTCTATGGATGCATCAGCCTGGAACCAAAGGGAGCTGGTCTTTTACTCAAATCTTATTATTTCCATGCTTTTTGTTTGTTTTCACAAAGTTCCTGACACAGGAATCTGTGGTTGGTAAACAGCAACAGGAGAGTTTCTGCAGCCACTGGTGTGAGCTGAAGGTGGATTTCAGATGCCAGGTGTTTAATGGGAATGCTGTGATTTCACTTGGCAGCTCCAGCACAAGGAACAATTCCTACCTGTGTTGTCCAAGGGGAAATGGGAATTAGTGTTTGCCTTGGCTTGGGGAGCAGGCACAGGAATTAAAAACCACAGTGATTCACCTCACTGTGGTGCCTCTGCCCCTCAGGACTGGGCTCCAATCCCAATCCCATTTTTTGTGCGTTTTTCCCATCTTCTCATCCCACCTCACCTCCTGCAGTGTCTCCTGCTCTCCCTGGGTTTTCACCTCTCTCTTTGCAGGCCTTATCTAATCTCCTCCAGAGGAGCTGTGCACTCTGCTATTTGCTTTTCTCATTACCTCACTGATTCCCTGTGTGCCAGCCTTTCACAGGAGTGCTTCCTGAGGGTTACTCATGTGCAAAACGTGCCTTTCCTGCATCCATGGCCTCTGCTCTTCTGGATTTTTCAGTGTCACAACTAGCTGCTTCATGGAGGAATTACTCTGAAGGCCTTCAGATTATAGGAATTATAATTACAGGAATTTGGGGAAGGTGAGGTCCTGACAGCTGAGGCTGCCCCTGGATCCCTGGCAGTGCCCAAGGCCAGGTTGGACGGAGCTTGGAGCAGCCTGGGATATGAGAGGTGTCCCTGCCCATGGTAGGAGTTGGAATAAAATGGGATTTAAGCTCCCTTCCAACCCAGACCATCCTGGGATTCAAATTCCAGGTTGGAATAAAATGAGATTTAAGCTCACTTCCAACCCAGACCATCCTGGGATGCAAATTCCAGGTTGGAATAAAATGGGATTTAAGCTCCCTTCCAACCCAGACCACTCTGGGATTCAAATTCCAGGTGTGAATAATTCAATCTGTCCCCTGAGCTGTTCTCCTTGGGAAGGATGGGATGTACAGAATGAGGACATTCACACCATGAGTGCTGAATTCAGAGCCCAGAGCAGCTCTCAGCTCCACCTGGAAGAATTTTGGGACAATTTGGAGCTGTCAGTGGGAATTCAGATGAGGGCACAGCCACCTCCACACTGCCCAGGGTGTTTCCCTCCCCATCACAGGGCAGGGGCTGTGCTGGGCTCCCTCAGGGTTGATCTCAATTTAAACAAAGCATTTGATGTGCATGGATAAAATCCAAACACTTGCTTTTTCCATCAGGTTTGAAGATTAAAATGTATATATCATTTGTGTACATGTAAACAAACCCACATTTTAGCTTCTCCTTGACTCAGTATAAAAGGAAACAGCAGTGAACTGGAGAAAGAAGAATTTGTGTGTATTTGTGTCATTTATTGTGGTTTTTTTCCTGTGGGCACCAAGCAGCCTTCCCAGGAGATTTTAGGACAGTCTTTGATGCTGTTTCACAATCAGATCCTGTCTGTACCACCCATCATTCCTGCTTTAATTCCCCCTTCCCTCAACTGGAATATACTGTAGAAGATTATTTAAACAGCTAAAGATGGGGAAAAAAAATTACATTTACACCAAAATAGTGGTGTAAGATGATTTTTTAATACTCCTGTACAGTCAGTTGAGGGATAATCTTATTTTGCTAACCATGCTTCAAGTTTTTTGCAGTAAAAAAAGCCAAATGCTGCATGTAGATAAAAATTCTCTTTTACTTAAAAGACTGCTTCATGCTGTTCCTCTCTCAGCATGTTTTAGTCTGATTTAAGAAAGAGCCAGCCAGAAATTGCTGTACTGGAAATAAACTAAGAAATCAGTGTGGTTATTTTTAAAAAGTTGACAGTTGGCATTTTTATTGGGGATTTCTCTTCAAGTATTTAAATCTTTGTGGTTCTTTCTGAAGAATAATGCTTGAAAATTGGGAATATCAGGGAAGAAGAGCAACAGGAGCCTTTAAATTGTTCCATTTGGTTCCCTTCTTCCTCTGGAGCATCATCCAGATGAGGGATTAAAAATGCCTTTGGAGCAGATGTTTTGTGTTTCTCATGATCAGGGTTATCTTTAGGAGAGAAGAGATAAGGAATTAAAACACAGACTTTTAAATGAAATCTCAGGTAATACTGGAATTCTGTTTTCTGGAAATGTAGTTTTGAATATGAGTAGAACACTGGGATATTTTTACCAAATATTTCAGGAATACAAATCCATATTTTTATGGTGGAATGTGCTGCTTTACAGACTTGATGTGCACATCATGGATTTGGGAATTTTCTGGTTTTAGGGTTTTTTAAATGCAAAATCTCTTGCTTTGCTCATGTGCTCTCTGTGGAACAGCTGGAGCTTTCTGGGTGTGTTTTCACTATCAAAATAATCTATTAAGTAAAAATATATTTAGGTGTTGCAGCCAAGCTGTTGGTTTGTCTCAGAAAAAGCTAAAAAGAAGTTCCTTGAATTTTCTCTCTATTTTTTTTCCCTCAGTTTTTTGTCATTTCAAATTAAACCCTTTGATAATTTCTTTTATACTCTGGGCTTCTTGATTTCCCCAAGTCTGAGATCCAGAATTCCTGTGCTTCAAGATTAACCCTGCCATTATATTAGTTAAAAAAAAAATAATAACAGTATTTTTCTAGTTTTAATACCATTTATCTCCATGAAAAATTTTCATCCTCATCTTCTCTAAACAGACTCCTTGCTCTGAGGATTAATAATATCTCACTGAGAAGGAATTTTGAGGATTTTCATCAAATACACATTGCAAGGGTGGAAGAATAGGGAATATCTGAGAAGCAAGAGAAGGAGCAGTTTAGGAATTTTAACATAAAATAAAATTATGTCCCCCAGAAATGCCTTAAGGCCAAGTTTAAATGCCGCTCTTGCACCTTTATTTAATTTCTTTTCACTGGAACAACTTGGACTAAACCTGTGTAAATGACACTGAATTAGTTGGTTCTGCTAATCCTAATCTCTCTTTAATGACTTCAGACATTCTGCTGTTTCAGAGGTAAAATAGTAAAAAAATCTATTTTCTGTGCTCCCTTCTGCTCAGCTTCTTGCAGCAGAGCTCTGCCTGGTCAGTGCAGCACCTTGTGGGTTTTTTAAAGGTATTTTGACCCTTCAAAAAACAATTACCAAACAAAATCCAGCCTGTGTTTATTCCATGGCAGTTTATATAATTGTGCTCAGATAATTCAGTCTGAAGCAGAGATCAGTGAATGTCCCTTCTCCAGTAATTCCTCCTGCTTTTTTCCATACTCTGAGTGCTTTATCATCCTCTCCTTGCTTTTCCAGTCCTCTCACTCAGGATTTAGGGAGTCCTGCAAAAAATAAATATTCTCTCCTTGATCCAGTGGCATCTGATTTGATCAGCTGGTGCACAGCTTTTATTACAGGATTTTTGTTTTGCTCTGAAAAACACAGTCTGGATACAAAATTGGATTTCTCTTCTCAGCATTTATGTCAAAACAACTTCTCTGAAACCCAGGGAATGCAGAAAGACCTCTGGGCCCTTCCAGGATGCTGCAGGCAGACATTCCAAGTGGCAGCTGAAATCCTAAATCCCCTGGGGAGAGTTGTCTCAACCCAGAGATATTGGCCTTTTTGTTGGTGGTTTTGCTCCTTTTAAATGAAAATTGACTCCAGGACTTAGAGAGAGCCAGATTTGGGGGATGGAACAGTTTTGAGGGAAGGTTGGGAGTGTTGGGGTTGTTCATCCTGGAAGGGAAGGATCCAGGGAGAGCTCAGAGCCCCTGGCAGAGCCTGAAGGGCTCCAGGAGAGCTGGAGAGGGACTGGGGACAAGGCATGGAGGGACAGGACACAGGGAATGGCTTCCACTGCCAGAGGACAGGGATGGATGGGATGTTGGGAACTGGGAATTCCTGGCTGGGAGGGTGGGGAAGGGACTGGGATGGAATTCCCAGATTTGCTGTGGCTGCCCCTGGAATGTCCAAGGCCAGGCTGGAGCAGCCTGGGACAGTGGGAGGTGTCTCTGCCCATGGCTGGGGTGGAATAGGATGGTGTTAAAAACCCCTTCCAAGCCAGCCTATTCCAGGATTCCATGATTTCCTGAAATTCCATGTATTCCTAAAATGAAGCTGAGATTCCCTGTCACTGTTTAAGGAGGGCTCTGTGCTCCCCTGCTGCTCCTCAGGCATGCTGGACATCCATGTGCTCCCAAGGAAGTTCAGGAGAGTGTGGCATGAGCTGTTCAGACCTGGGGACTGAAGTCAGGTACAAATGAAATAATTTTTTTTGTGCAGTGAAGACTGGAGGGAGGAGAAGAGCTGCAGTCTGATCAGGGAATGGGAGTTCCCATCTTCTCCTGGTCTTCCTCCTCTTCTTGCTGTTCCTGTTCTTGTCATTCTCTGGAGCATCATTAAGGGTTCACTGCAAGGACACAGAATTTCACTTTATTTCCTTGCTGGGTCCTGCTCTTGCTGTAGTGGTGCTCTCTGAGGGACACGTGGCAGGACCTTAACCCAGCACTTCCTGGTTTGCCATTGTTTTGTGAATTAAACCCTCATGTTCAGGAAGAACACAGAATGCCCTGGCTATTGTTGAAAACCTACTGTCTTAAGTAGGAGTTTTCAAGGAGTGGGTTTGGTTTTCTTGAGGATTTTCTTTCTTTCAGGATCTTGTCTCTGTGGCTGGGAATCAGTTGTGTAAAGCTGAGATTCATGTTTGAGGCACAGAAGACAAAATTTACAGGGCTGTAAAATAACTTTATAACAAAAAAACTTACAGAGAGCAGGGTTAGATGGGATGTTGGGAATTGGGAATTCCTGGCTCTGAGGGTGGGGAGGTTTCCCAGATTTGCTGTGGCTGCTCCTGGATCCCTGGGAATGTCCAAGGCCAGGCTGGACAGGGCTTGGAGCAACCTGAGATAGTGCAAGATGTCCCTGCCATGGCAGGAGGGGAACAGGATGATCTTTAAGGTCCTTTCAAACCCAGACCATTCTGGGATTCTCCTTAACTTGGAGGAAGCCCTCAGAACCCCCCAGTTTTTGGGAACTGCTCCATGGCCTTTGGAAGGGGCTGTACCTGCATTGCAGAGATCAGAATTCAACCCAAAGATGTTTCTGCCTTGTCCCAAGAAACTGCCACCCCATTTGTCCTGTGAATAGCAATGTGAGTACATCACATGACTTTTTTGGGGTGATTTACATGGAATTTGTATGGGGAGAGGGGGGAATTTCCCTGGATTGTATTCCTTACCAATCTTTTGGCTATAGTTAGAGATCTAGTGAGTGCTTTCCTGACTGAGAGGCTGCCAGGGAAAACTGAGTGTGGAGACCAACCCCTGAGTGGTTTTCTTTTTAAGCTGGGGTGGTTTGATTGGGAGGATTTTTAGTAGGAAAAGAGCCCTGCTGACCCAGGATGAGTTAATTGTAACCCTTTCTGTATGGACACATGCTGAGGTTGTCTGGTTTAATTCACCCTTGAAACCAAAGCTGGGATTAATCTCCATGAAGTGAGATAAAAGGAATTATCCTGCCTTGCCTTGGAGAGAGATGGGAATCAGCTTTTCCTTGCTCTTCCCTGGTGGGTCTGTGCTGCTCCTCTGTTCAGTCACCTCCATCAGTCACTCCTGAGGGCTGGTAATGTCACTGCAGTTACTCATCAGGCCATGAGTAACTCAGAGTTACCCACAGGGATGGTTTCACTCCAGTGCTGCCAAAAATCTGCCTTGGCTTGACACTCCTTCCCACCACAATGGCAAAACACTGAGTTTGTAATTCCACTTGGCAGGAATAGCAATTACCACCTTAACTGCAGAGGAAAACTTGGGAGGAAATATTAAATTTGCAGCACTGCAATCCAGACTTACCCTGCTTTTGCTGAGATTCATTTTTAGGCACAGCTTTCCATTAAAAAAAAAAAAAATCCTAATTGTTTGAATTCCTTTGGCCAGGTCCAGCAGCAGGTTCACCCCAACCTCTCAGCAAAGGAAGATTCTCTCTATTACATTGAGGAGCTGATCCTGCAGCTGCTGAACAAACTCTGCATTGCCCAGCCACGGACTGTGCAGGATGTGGAGGTAGGACTGGAGGCTGGGAAAACAAGGATTTGCCTCTGGAATCACTGAAATTAATTTTGGGCACTGCAGGAGCTTCCTAACGGGATTTTGTGGCTGTCCCTGCATCCCTGGAAGTGCCCAAAGCCAGGTTGGATGGGGTTTGGAGCAGCCTGGGACAGTGGGAGGTGTCCCATGGCAGGGATTGGAACTGGGTGATCCTTAAAGGTCCCTTCCAACCCAAACTATTCTGGGATTCTCTGAATCTATTTATTTATAAGCAAATTTAATTGGAAATTCATTTTCTTACCCAGTGCTTCGGGATAGAAATTTAGAATAGAATATAGATAGAATTTTTCTTTTCAGCAATATTTTTATAAATTAAAAATGCTTCAAAGGATTTTCTGCTGTGGAATGCACAATGGATTTAAGAATTTTTCCTACTTTTTTTGACATCAATATGCAAGGAAAACACTGAAATATTTCAATGAAAAGTTAACTGTTGTCAGGCCTGGATTGTGCAGCTGAGGGAATAGAATTGGGTGTTCCTGGGACTTTATTGAACTCACAGAGGCTCTTTTATTATTGCAGCTTTTGTGTCATCATTCCAAAATGAGGGTTTAATGGAGTCTGGAGGGAGAAAATGCTTCCATGTGGCTGTGACCTGATAGAGATTTGTAGAACATTAATTTTACATCAATCTGTAGGTCCAGGATGTTCAGCCTCATCCAAAATGATGTCATTGGATGGGATTCCCTATGTCTATTGTGGAAATTAAAATAATTTTTTAT
>VXBI01013788.1:66073-97958 GCA_013397375.1 Toxostoma redivivum
TATATATAATATGTGTATATTTATGTTAATTATATATATGTGTACATATATATATGTATGTACAGTATGTACTGGCAAATAATTGTTCAAAGGGCTTTAGATTCATGTTAGGTCTTGGAATATGTGCAAAAATCTTTTAATCAAAGGGACACAAATATTTCACCATTTTTTTCCAGCCCATCCTTCAGCTTTTCATTCCTGCCCTAAACTCAGTCTGATGTAGGGCCAGTTACACTCTTTTCTCAAGTAGGAACAATATCAACTGGGGGGTTTTTTGTAGGCTGTAAACTGTTTAGTACTTCCTGATTGTGTTTATATTTTGGGTTCCTGGTCTCACAGAATCCCAGAACAGTCTGGGTTGGAAGGGATCTTAAACACCATCCATATCCAACTCCCTGCCATGGCAGGAGCACCTTCCATGGAAGTGGAGACTGAAAGCTTCTTGCTGCTCTTGAAAAAATCTCATTTTAGGAGATTTGAAGGAATTGATGCTCAGGGAAGGGAGGTTCTTTGGGATTGCTGAAAAGAGAGAAACCAAGCTGGGTAAGGAGAGAACAATTAGGAAAACATGTCCCAAACACTGAGGGGGATTGTCCTGGAGGGGAGGCAGCTTGCTGTGCTGTTTGGTTCCACCCCTGTGTGCTGTGGTTGGTGTCAGTGCTCTGTGTTGGGCAGGAGCGGGTCCAGAAGACGTTTCCTCACCCCATAGACAAGTGGGCCATCGCTGATGCTCAGTCAGCCATCGAGAAACGCAAAAGGAGGAACCCCCTGCTGCTCCCTGTGGACAAAATCCATCCTCTGCTGAAGGTACCTGTCACCTTGACTGCCCCCCAACATCACCTTGAATGATTTCTTTCATTTGTATGGAATTAAAGTTTCTCTTCTTGGAAAGAATCGCCATAAAGCTGAATTTATTTTAGAGTGTAATAAAATGAAATCCTGAAATTCATCACGTTCAAGACATCAGTGTGTTAATCTATTAGCCACTTTGAAATAGGATTGTTTTTAACATAAACAAAACTCAAATACCTTCCCTATTTCACCAGCGCTGCTTTGATGCCTTTATTTGTTTCAAAATGCTGCAGAAGCCAGAAGAGAAGAAGGAAAAGTAGATTCCTTTCCTTTCCTTTCCTTTCCTTTCCTTTCCTTTCCTTTCCTTTCCTTTCCTTTCCTTTCCTTTCCTTTCCTTTCCTTTCCTTTCCTTTCCTTTCCTTTCCTTTCCTTTCCTTTCCTTTCCTTTCCTTTCCTTTCCTCTTCCTTTCCTTTNTTCCCTTTCCCTTTCCCTTTCCCTTTCCCTTTCCCTTTCCCTTTCCCTTCCCTTTCTCAACCAAGATGTGTCAGTTTCCTTTCAGTCACTGCTGAATGTCAGGTTTAAAAATCAAGAAATCTGCAAGGTGTTTCCAGCTGCTGAGGAAACTTTATAGGAGCTTGAGCAGAAATTAAAGCACTTTTTCAGCTCTCCTTGCTGTGCTCACATACACAACATCAATTCCTGAGGGTTGATGAGAGGAGAAAGGTGTCAAGAGAGAAAGCAACATTAAATAAGATCTTCCTAAACACCACTGGTGTTCTTTGGTGAACTCAGGTTTAGAAGTGTGGAAACAGGCACAGGATCTGATTTTTAGAGGATGCACCAACACATAATGAGAACAAGTCTGCCTTACTCAAATGCACAAACTCACCTGCATTTATTGGCAGTAAAAGGCTTTGTGGTGCAAGCTGTGCAGGACATGGAGCATGTTCCCAAGGATAATGTGCTTCATTCATCCTGGATTTTGTCTGTTCAGATTTCCATTATTAAAATTCCATTATTTTATGGAGTGCAGAGTGCTCAGTTGGCATGGCAGGAGGGAAGAGATGATCTTTAAGGTCCCTTCCCACCCAAACCATTCCATAATTCCTTGAAAGTGAAACCTACTCTGTTCTCAAGAGTCCACATTAGGGCCAGAGTCCTGCGATAAGCACAGACAGAGATGGAAATTTAAATACAGGAGTGATTCCACTGAAGTCCCTTCCTTAAATGAATTCTATTTTTAGGACTGTCATTTTTAGAGGAGGGATATTTTCAAGCTCTGTAACTTTTCCTTTGCAAAATAACACAAGTATTTGCAAGCATCTCCTTGCAGGCAGATGTTCCAATTTCCATTTGATGTCCTCAGCCCTGGGTGTTCCATTACTGTAAATTATCACCACAGACAAAATCCATGGCAGTCGAAAATTCAACGTGTTTATTGTCATTCTAGATGAATTTCTGTTATAAATACCATTTATTTTCTCTTGTTTTCACTTTGCAGGAGGTCCTGGGCTACAAGGTGGATTACCATGTCTCTCTCTATATCGTGGCTGTCTTGGAATACATCTCAGCTGACATTTTAAAGCTGGCTGGAAATTATGTTTTCAATATCCGACACTTTGAGATCTCCCAGCAGGACATTAAAGTATCAATGTGTGCTGATAAGGTAAGGGGTTGGAATTAAAACACTATTTAGAGGTGATATATTAAATTGTATTTAATCTGGAAGGTGTGTCCAAAGGAGGATCAGAGGGAGAGCCTGGTTTTACTCAAAGCTTCTCTCCTTGCTTGTGCCAGACCTGTCACAGCAAAAATTTAACTTAATTTAAGTTTGGGAGCAGCAGGAGCCTTTACAAGCAGTGTAAGGACAGAAAATGATGTTGTCCTTTATTTCTCTGCTGTCACACCCTCCTGATGTCACTTTGTCGTGGCAGCTCTCCTTCATAACACAGAAAAGACCTTTAGTTTTCATGCCCATTAAAATGAGAAACATTTTTGTTCGGTTTTATCTTCAGCAGGAGGTTTTGTCCAAGGCTTATGCAAGATGCCTTGTTTTCCAAGTTGATTCTGCATGAATTGTAACTTGTTTTCTAGGTCGTGCTCACTTCCAAGGGGGAAAATGGCTTTGGCAGCTGCTGCAGCCTCCTGCTGCCAAAATTGAAATATTACTCCCTTGTGAAAGTGAACACAGCAAGGATTGTATTAAAAACTCCAAGGATTTCTCTGAGCACATTGAAATAGATGAGCTGGAGCCAAGTGTGAAAATGTGTCTGGGTGTAATTCTCTGGGTTTCTTTGGCAGGTTTTGATGGATATGTTTGATCAGGATGAGATTGGGTTGGTTTCTCTGTGTGAGGACGAGCCCTCTTCTTCTGGGGAGCTCAACTACTACGACCTGGTGAGAAATGAGATTGCAGAAGAAAGGCAATACCTGAGGGAGCTCAACCTGATCATCAAAGTATTTCGGGAAGCTTTTCTGTCCAACAGGAGACTCTTCACACCTCATGTGAGTCCTTTATTGATGAGCAATGCTAATTGCCCCATTAGCAGCCAGAACTCACCCATTTTGCATTAACTCTGTTGGAGGTGAAATCAAATTTGATTTATTGTCTGTCAGTGAATAATGAACATTGTCTGTGTGTGAAATCCAGTGGGGAAATTGCCATTAATAGCATGGGAGTGGAGCTTAATGGACACAATTCCCTGTCAGGTGCCAGCAGTAGCTGGATTATTTTGGTCATTTAGGTAATAGTTTCATATTTACTTAACACAAAAATGAAATCAGCTACCTGCATGTGCAGTGAGTGCTTGAACTGACATTTACAGGCTACCTCTCATCTGTAGAAATTCCAATTAAAACAGCCCTTGGCTGTGGATTCTCTAATTGGGAAGGGAAATTGTGTTTGATAAATGATTGAAATATTTGATTGAAATTGTCTTGTGGCAAATTCTCTTCTCAAGAGGGGTAAGGAAGGATTGGTGGATTCTTCCTGTGGGACAGGGAGAAGGGGACAGGCCAGCAGAACTGGGATTTTTTAGGTGATTTTAACCAGCAGGTTAAAAAGGGACAGCAGGAGCCATTCCCATTCCAGCTGAGGGTGGAGATTGCTCAGGAGCTGATGGAATTGTGCAGATGTGGGGGCAGAATTCCAGTGAAGGTGATGGGAGGAGAAGGGAGCCAAGCTTGGCAGCTGAGGAATATTCTTTTGGGGATAGGTATGGGAAATTTCAGGATTTCATGTTCCCACAAAAGGATTGCCCTGGTCTGGGCACTGACAGGAGGTCAGGGGAAGGTGGGGGCAGAGAAATTTCTGAGCAGGGAATTCAGAGGGGGAATCCAGGACACTGGAAGGGGCTCCCTCATTGAGTGTGAGGAATTGAAAATTTCCAAACAGAATTTGGGAAGGAACTGCCAATTCCTGCTCCATCCCCAGCTCTGCTGAGGCAGCCCAGGAGCTGCTTGAGCTGCACCTGAGGTTTGGAGGATCTGAGCTTGGAGCTGCTGTGAATTCCTCCTGGAAATCCTCGAATCTCCTGCCTGCTGTGTTCTGTGGGAGCAGTGACAGCAGTGCCTGTCCTGGGAGCACAGCAGCTCCTGGGAAGGGACAGTGGAATTTGGGCAAGGCTGGCTGTGCTCAGGGAAGCCTGGAGGGCTGGGAATACCACAGAGTTTAACTTTTCCTTTGCTTTTTTGTTGGCTCCTCTCCATTTATCTTCTGGTTCAGACAAAACCCCAATATTTACATGCTCCAAATAAATGATCCCTGGCAAGACTCAGCCATGTTTTGTGTTTGCAGGACATTGATGTGATATTCAGCAACATTTCAGACATCCACGAGCTGACAGTGAAGCTTTTGGGATTGATTGAGGACACTGTGGAAATGACAGATGAGAGCAGCCCTCACCCTCTGGCTGGCAGCTGCTTTGAGGACCTGGCAGAGGTTTGGTGTTTAATTGGGGTGGTTTGGGGGTTTTTTATATTTATTTTTATTAAATGACTCAAAACAGAGTTTTAATTCAAATGCATTGTTTGACATCTGGAATGGGAAATATCTTCATGGAGCAGGGACTCCAGGAATGAAGAATCAAAGCAGCAATTTATGACTCAGGATTGTATCAAAGGTGCAGTTGATACCCACTGAGCTCTAAAATAAACATTAAAGAGTAGAAATAAGGGAAAACACTGCACTGGGATCGGGTGTGGCTCATACTGGAAGGTTATTAATTATTTTCTCAGTTTGTTTTGAGTGGGCACTGAAAAACTGGAAGGAATTTTTTTTTAATTCTGAAATACTCCATAGTAAAACTACTCTGAAATACAGAAGGGAGTCACAAAGCTGAAGTGGGACAGAGCTCAATTTAGTCAGAATTCCTGAAAATAGGTGCAGAATGACTCTGGAATTCACCAGGGAAAAAGCAGCATCTGAGAGGCAAGAGGACAATTCAGCTTAGAATAAACCACACAATTTTAATTGTCTGGGGAGAAAACTCTTGGAGTGGATGACCAAGGTGGGGATGGAAGTTTTGCAGTTGTTGGACATGGTTTAAATGGAATCTGCTTTTCCTTGGGATGTGGGTTAATCCCAGTTTTTGGCCCTAAAACATGACAGCAATCATATAAACCACTATTAGAGAGGAAACCAGTGAGTTGTTGTGAGCTGACAGAGAAGGTATCAGCTGAGCCACGTGGTGAATGGCAAATTCTTGGTTATTTCTCAAAATTATCATCTTGATTTAAAAAATAAAGCTTCCATTTTATTTTTATATATCTTCCATTTTTTAAATCTGAGGATTGCATGAAAACCCCAGCACCACCTGGGGAGTTATTACATTTTTGTGGCTGTTAAAAAATAGTGATTTTTGGGCACAGGTGCCACTCCTTTAGGAATAGACCATAAAGTTTTCTTGGCATTGCTTCAATAAATCACTCATGTAGGAAAGTCCAGTTGACCTAGCAGTTATTGAAGGATAATTGCTTTATAATGATAAGGAGAAGTGTTTGATCAATGGATTAAAGTAGTTATGATATTGAAACTGTAAAAAAAACCTTAAATTTGAAATAGTGCAGCATTATCCTAGGAAAAAAAAATCTGATTTTATTGCAAAAGCTGCTCTGAGTCATCCTGTGCTTTAATGGAAACAAATCCTTTCCAATGAGTGAAAATCTCATCTGATTTTTCATTCACTGAAAAACTTGAAGAGGAAATGAAGTCCAGAGATTATTTTTCCAAGCTTTTCATGAAGGTGATATATTTAAATTTATTAATTCAGTTAATATGGGGCAAGACCTGCTTAATAACTGAGCTGTTGATTTGATCATGTCACAGGGTGAGATCATCTTTCTGTCAGTGTTTGCAAAAGGAATCATTAAAGAGAGATAGGAAAGTGTTTATTTGCTCTGCTTATCTCATTGCCAGGGTTTTCATTTAGTGTTTCCATTAAAAAGATCCTTCAACTTCTTGAGAAGGATAATTAAAACCAAACAACCCTCACAAGCTGGAATCTTCCTGCTTTGTCTGTTTTTTCTGCATCAGGTCCTTGGAAGGTTTAAAAACATAAATATTGTCGTGGTTTTGAGATAAGGAAGTGTGGGGAAAATAAAATACTTTTTGCTGGTGTGAAGGAAATTCAGAAACTGCCACCCAAAAGTGGGGAGATGGTTCTGAGAGCCTCAGAACAGGGCAGAGGGTTTCTGCTTTGAAGGGATCTTCACAAGGCAGCTGATAAAACAAGGGCATTGTCAGGAGATTGTAAATTTGTTTTCTGGTGTTTGTGTTTCCATAAGAGGAGTTTGAAGTATCCACAAAGGAATAAAGGTGGGGAGCAGTGCACACACCAAGGGGTGAAATGGGCAAACACCAATCCAGGCCAGATCCTGCACTGAGATCATTTATAGGGATAATCTGTAATTACCAGGTGAGGCTTCCATAGAATCCCAGCATGGATTGGGTTGGAAGAGACCTTAAATCCTTAAAATCCCATCCAGTGCCACCCCTGCCAGGGCAGGGACAGCTTTTATTATCCCAGGGTGTTCCAATCCTGTCCAGCCTGGCCTTGGACACTTCCAGGGATCCAGTGGCAGCCACAGCAAATCTGGGAATTCTGTTCCAGGGTCTCCCCACTCTCCCAGCCAGGAATTCCCAATATTTCATCTATCCCTGCCCTCCTTCAGCCAAAAGCCATCAATTTCAATATTCCAGAATGCCATATTTCAGTCACTTTTGTAGCCTTGCAAGCATAAAAGCCTTTTAAAATAATTAATCTCTCAGGGAAGATCCCTAATGCAGTTTATTTTAATCTCATGTTCATACAAGCCCAAAACATAAAAATACTGATTGAAGTCTAAGTGGAAGAAAGTAAAACCACTTATAAATGCTGTAAAAATTTAAAAAAATTCCAGATGACAGCACAGAGTCAGGAAATACTGGCCTGGCTCCTGCAGTGGACTTGCACTGTGGATTCCACTGTGACTTGAGACTTCACCAATGTTCAGACAAGCCTTTTGTGGGGTTGGCATTCCCAAATCCAGCAGCCTGGCAGGCACTGAGGGATGTGCTGATCCCAGCAGTGACTCAGGAGTGAATCAGCCCCAGGAGTCTGCAGGGCGTGGGATCAGCCTGACAGGCCCTGGCACAGCCCAGCTGGGAATGATCCCTGCAGGGATTCCAGCATTCCTGCAGCCAGAAATGATTCCTGTACAGCCAGAAATGATTCCTGTGAGATTCCAGGATTCCTGCAGCCAGAAATGATTCCTGCAGGGATCCCTGTACAGCCAGAAATGATTCCTATGAGATTCCAGCATTCCTGCAGCCAGAAATGATTCCTGTACAGCCAGAAATGATTCCTGTGAGATTCCAGGATTCCTGCAGCCAGAAATGATTCCTGCAGGGATCCCTGTACAGCCAGAAATGATTCCTGTGAGATTCCAGGATTCCTGCAGCCAGAAATGATTCCTGCAGGGATCCCTGTACAGCCAGAAATGATTCCTATGAGATTCCAGCATTCCTGCAGCCAGAAATGATTCCTGTACAGCCAGAAATGATTCCTGTGAGATTCCAGGATTCCTGCAGCCAGAAATGATTCCTGCAGGGATCCCTGTACAGCCAGAAATGATTCCTGTGAGATTCCAGGATTCCTGCAGCCAGAAATGATTCCTGCAGGGATCCCTGTACAGCCAGAAATGATTCCTATGAGATTCCAGCATTCCTGCAGCCAGAAATGATTCCTGTACAGCCAGAAATGATTCCTGTGAGATTCCAGGATTCCTGCAGCCAGAAATGATTCCTGCAGGGATCCCTGTACAGCCAGAAATGATTCCTGTGAGATTCCAGGATTCCTGCAGGATTCCTGTACAGACAGAAATTATTCCTATGAGATCCCAGGATTCCTGCAGCCAGAAATTATTCCTGCAGGATTCCTGTACAGACAGAAATTATTCCTATGAGATTCCAGGATTCCTGCAGCCAGAAATTATTCCTGCAGGATTCCTGTACAGACAGAAATTACTCCTGTGAGATTCCAAGATTCCTGCAGGGATCCCTGTACAGCCAGAAATCATTCCTATGAGATTCCAGGATTCCTGCAGCCAGAAATTATTCCTGCGGTGATCCCTGCAGACAGAAATTATTCCTGTGAGATTCCAAGATTCCTGCAGGGATCCCTGTACAGCCAGAAATGATTCCTATGAGATTCCAGCATTCCTGCAGCCAGAAATGATTCCTGTGAGATTCCAAGATTCCTGCAGGGATTCCTACAGCCAGAAATTATTCCTGTACAGCCAGAAGTGATTCCTGCAGGGATTCCTGTACAGCCAGAAATGATTCCTGTGAGATTCCAGGATTCCTGCAGGGATCCCTGCAGCCAGAAATGATTCCTGTGAGATCCCAGGATTCCTACAGGGATTCCTGCAGCCAGAAGTGATTCCTGCAGGGATTCCTGTACAGCCAGAAATTATTCCTGTGAGATTCCAGGATTTCTGCAGCCAGAAATGATTGCTGCAGGGATCCCTGTGCATCCAGGAATTATTCCTGTGGGATTCCTGCAGTCAGAAGTTATTCCTGTGGGATTCCTGCACAGCCAGGTTTCCATCCCATCCTGCTGTAGCTGATCCTGTGGAATCACAGCTGGATGCTCCAAACACAACCATAATTTTTGCATCTAAACCCTTGATGTCACTTGAAGACTTTCCCCTGAGACTGGTTGCTTTGTCCCAGATAAGATATTTTCCCTGGAAAATGTCCCAAGTTTCCACATTGTTCACCTTTCTGGACAGAGAGGAGGTAAAATTGCCATTCCATGTGAAATGGAGTGAAAAGTTCTCACTGTTTCAGTACAACAAAATTTATGTTGGCCATAAAGATGAGAAGGTTGAGGAATGCCAAGAAAATTATGGGCATTTAAAAGCTGGAAGTGAAATAAGATTGTGGTTTACTCTATATTTATTTTGCAAAATCAGTATTTTCTTGAAAAGTCCCATCAGTTTATTAAAGGAAATGATTGTACCAGCTGGGACAGAAATAGCTTGGATCCTTCACTTCTCTGTAATTCTGTGTTTTTATTTAGGAGCAAGCCTTTGATCCCTATGAAACCTTGTCCCAGGATATTCTCTCTCCACAATTTCATGAACATTTTAATAATTTAATGGCCAAACCTGCCGTGGCTCTCCACTTCCAGGTGAGTGCAGATGAGAAATACTGAATGGATTTAGTTCTCACATTCCCAAGGTTTGAATTCTGTCAGTAAATCTTTGCTTCCAACCAAGGAAGAATTCCTCAAGGTCCTGCCCTTTCTTCAGTGTGAGATATTTTGACTTTGCCTCTTGCTGTTAAAACAGGGCCCAGCTCTGCCCCATCCATGAATTTTGAAGGGTTTTTTTGCAGAACAAAGGGTGAATTCTCACAATGCCACTTTTATTTTGCCTTTTAAAGCCAACCACAGGCACACAAACACCATATTTTCATTTTTCCTGTGCATATCCAAGCCTCCTTCAGCACTGAGGCTGTGACTGCTGCTTTTTCTGGAATGATTCTTCAATAATTTCTCAGACATTTGTGTCCAGCAGGATTATCTATGATTCTTTTTTTTTTTTTTTTTTACTTCTTTCTGCCTGTGTAGCAGATTTATTAATTAAAAATGCTGCTCAGGCTGAGCTGGTGTTTAAAATTGTCCTTAGAGAATTGCTGAGCAGGTGATGGGTCACTGGTGCTCCCAGTTCAGCCCAGTTTAGTGGAACTGGGGCATCTCTGCAGGATGAGATCCCTCTGAGCCCTTCCTTCAGGCAGAGTTTCCTCTCCAGCTCTGAGCCCTGGGTGAGCTGGAACATCTCACTCTTAAATTCTCCTTGGGGAGTGAGTAAGGAAAGCTCTTTGCTTCCTTCCTCCTAAATTTAAAGCTCAAAGCTGGAATTCAGTTCTTTTATTCCAGATTAAATTGATATTCAAGTCAGCTATCAGTGAATCTGGCATTGTTTGTGACCCTGAGGAATTCAGGTTTCCTCAGCAGTGATGCCATGGAAAATAGCAGGAATTTCACCATGCTTGGAAAAATCTCTCCTCATCTTACAACCTGAATTACTGCCCTAGTCAACTACTGGAAATGGAAAATATTTCTAATTTTTTAAGTGATAAACCTGTGATTCTCAGTTTCTGAGGTGATACTGATTTCTTCAGTACCCAGTGATGTCTCCATATTTCTGTGGGATATAATGGGAGTACAGTGAATATTCTGAGTATTTCAGTGTAAATAATCCTGTTTTTTTTTTCCTTTGCAGTCCACAGCTGAAGGATTTAAGGAAGCTGTCCAGTACGTCCTGCCTCGCCTCATGCTGATCCCAGTCTATCACTGCTTGCACTACTTTGAGTTGCTGCAGGTAAATGGAGCCACACCCTCATTTTCTGACTGAAAATAATTATTAATATAGAAAATCTGAGCTTTTTCATAAGTGGCTACGTTTTACTTACTCCCTTTGAAAATGAAAATTATTTGACACTGGTTACTTCATTTCTGAAAAGTAAAAACATACAAAAAAATCTAAAAAAGCATCTGTTGCTTTCATAGGAACATTTGAACATTTAATTAAACAAATCTTTCTTGAACTTGAGTTCTAATATAGTTAAAATTTAATACACAAATCTAATTTCTTCTTTCTATGAGTTCTGAAATTTTTGTCCATTCAGAAAAAGCTAAACAGGATTCTCAGTCACACTCCAGCTCATTTTATTATTTCAGAATAATCCATTCTTAATATTCAACCATTTGTCCTGTGTAACTGGAATTAGCTGAGGATAATGTTAAAAAAGATTCTGTTTGCCCCATTTTGTGGGGAAAGTTTGTAATGCTTTAAGGGTAAATGAATTATTAACTAACAGGGATGAACTTAAATTAAATGGGTAAAAGAGCCTGTGGCTATAGCTGACATTTGGAAATAAAAAACAAATTACTTCTTGAGGTTCTCACTGTAAAATCTGATGCTGTACAGGTGACTTAGAAGGATTTCCTTTGTGTTTTAAAGGATTTATTTGTATGAAAAAGGAAAACAGAATTTATTTATAATCCAACCTAAATATTTCTAGGAGTTGTGTTAATACCAGGTCTGTAATTAATATTTAGCACAAACTCTTTTTTTTTTTAATTTCTACTTAATTTCACTCTTATTTTCATTATGTCTGCTGTGATTTTTTGCATATCCTGATTTAAATAAGTAAAAACAAGTGATGATTTCTTTTTGACCCATCTCCAATGAATGAATTACCAATATTTTACAGAAAAGTTGAAATCCCAGAATGGTTTGGGTTGAAAAGAACCTTAAAGATAATTTAGTTTCAACCTCTGCCATGGGCAGACACAGCTTCCAATACACCTGAATATGTGTGATTTCAGTAAATTTTCAACTGTTAAGCATTTCTAGTGATCCTCAGTTTAGAAAACAGTTCAGAAAAACTTAAAAAAACCCAAACAACTTTAATTTTCTACAATTCCTGATAGGAGGATCAAGCTCTGCTCCCAGGGAACAAAGGGACAGCACAAGAGGAAATGGCCTCAAGCTCTGCCAGGGGAGGTTTAAATTGGAAATCAGGGAAAATTCTTCAGAAGAATGGAACTTCCCTTTCCATAATCCTCTCCTGCATGGGATAATTCTCTGGAATTTCTCAAAATCTTTCAGGTTGAAAAAGCAGAATTGGGTCAGTGCTGAAGGTCAGGCTGATTCATGACCCATTGTGTCTCAGAGCTGGGAAAGTGCAGCAGGATGAAATTTCAGGATGAAATCAGGTGCTGCCACAGCTCTGGGGGAATCTGAACCTCAAACTGGATTTACAAGTGTAAAATATTTTGTGTTTTTCCCATTTTTAGGGAAATTTTTCCACAGAAATCGAGCAGAGTTATCCTGTTTTTGATAAATGAAGCCTGGCAAAAATCATTTTGTCATGTTTTTATTTATTTTAAAGGATGATACAGCAGGGTGCTGCATGAAAAATTATCATTTTAGCAGTGAAAACATTCAAATTTCACCTTTATCCACAGTGTTTGAAATTTCTGAGTAGAAACCTTGTGAGCACAGAACAGAAATCTGAAATATCACCCTGTAGAAACAGTCAATCCAGATTATTTTTTGTGTTCCATTAGTTACAGGTTTCAAATTTGCATTTTATGTTGTACTTTGAAAAAATCCTGAATTTACAGCAGGAATTTTTAGAAAGCAGAGTGGTTTTGGGGATTAGAAAAGTAATTATTCAACAATATTAACATGTAACTTTAAAAACTGGTGGTACTGCTTCTCTGTTACCATTGCTTTTGCTTTTAGGAATTATGTTTGAAGAAGACCAAAATGAAAACAAAAAAAGCAACAAAACACATTTCCACAGTTTCAGTAGGGAGAGAAGCTCAGATTGAGACTTTTGAGAAAGTCACCAAAAATCTCTTCTGAATTGGGAGGTGAATAAAACAATGATTTACAGAAACACAGGCCTCAATATTTGCTTTTTTTTTTGCAAAACACCAAAACTAAAATGAATAAAATTAAAGTGTAAAAAGCCTGAAAATTCTTTCAAGCTGTAGAACTTTTCCTCCTTGGTGGAAAAAACCTTCAGGAGCTGCAGCAGAGGCTCCTCCTTGCCTGAGCAAAGGGATCAAGGTCCTGTCTGGAATTCTTCCTTCTCACAGGCAGGATTATTCCTAATTCCTGACTTGCTGTGTTCTCATCCTGCAACATCTGAAATTATCCCTCACTTGCTCTCCCACCCTTAGGATTCTGCATTTCACACCATTTCCATGTTCTTTGCATTTCTGGCAGCAAGGAAAAACAGAATTTCCACAGGTAGACATCTGATTTTTCCCTTCCCTGCACTGTTCCTCAGCTTCCCACAAATTTTGAGCCACAAAATTCTTCCTTTCTTGAATATGGAGGTTGTTTGGGCATGGAAAACTAAAAATTCAGTAATTTAAACAAGATGGGAGTGGACCAGTGTGGTCAAATCCTGTTCTCTCAATTACTTTTAGAAGAAGCTGAGGGATCCTTGCTGAGGGAACGTAGTGGGGAAAGGAAAAGAAGGATTCTGCCATGCCAGTGAGTGTAAGGAAGATTTCTCTTCAAATCTGGAGGTAAAACAGAGATTTTCCCAAACTGCATGGCAAGTTGTCACAATTTTGCCCACCAATTTATTAGCCTGAATTTTCCTTCCAAAAATTCACAGAATCCCAGACTGGTTTGTGTTGGAAGGGACTTTAAAACTCATCTCAGTCCAGATGATCTTGGATGTGAAAAGGGTTAAAAAGAAAAATCCCTTTTTTATTTTTTCAATAGTTTTTTTGGTACCACCTTAAAAAACTAAAAAAGGGAACTTTGAGGTTTTGCTCAGAGCATGTTGCTACCAAGTGGATGGAGATTATATGAAAATATGTGGAATTTCCTAATTTAGGAAGTCTCTGCTGAGTGGTGGAGATGAATTTAGTCTTTATATAAAGGAAATACATTTGTTCTCACTGTCTTTACATTTTTCTGTCCTAGCAAATCTTGAATTTCAGACTTTCTTTTGCTTTTTGCTCTGTGCAAAATTGATATTTCTTCTTGAGTTTGCTGAAGGTGGCAGAATTCAAGATGACAAAAAGCAAAGAGAGTCTTGCTCCTTCTGTCTCAAATTTGGATTATTGACATGGACTCATGGAAGGAGGATACACAAAGTTCCATAAACCAGCACTGAATCCTTGGCTATTCCAAACCTTCAAACTCCTGATTGAAACAGGATGTTGTTGATGATATAACAGGCAAAATAATACCTGATAATAAGCATTAAAGGGTAATCTTTCTAAATTTGTTGAATGTCCACTAATTTTTTCCTGAACCTCTGACAAATGTTTTTATTTTCATGCACATCTACTTTTGAGTGGGGCTCTGTAAAAAGTCACTGACATGAAATCACCGATGTCACCGAGTGCCGCTGCTAACACCACATGAGAAGGTTTTTCAGTCTTCTCACCCTGCTAGAAATGCTGCAAATCTGAAAGAAAATAACTGTTTGTTCTGTGCCAGCAATTGCAGGAGTGCAGTGAGGATGAAGAGGACAGGGAGTGCCTCAAACAGGCCATCACTGCCCTGCTGAACCTGCAGTGCAGCATGGAGCGCATTTACAGCAAGCACTCCCCGCGGCGCCGGCCTGGGTAAGCACCCCCTGAGCTCCCTGCCTTCCCACAGCTGCCAGGGAGGGACACAAATCACCTTTTCCTGGGAGAAAATCTCTAGATTTTCCTTTTCAAGGCATGTCTTGTTGCCAGTTTTCTTTGTAGACAGAGCAGCAGCTTTATTCCCCTCCATGTCCCACGTGTAAGGATAATGGGAATATTTTACTCCTTCCCAGCCAAAGCATGCATGTGGCTTATTTGGAACTTGATTATGATGCCTTAAGTTGGAAGTTTTTCTGTTCTGCTTGGGTGATGAGGGCAAAACAGTCCTAGTCCAGTTAAGATCTCAAGGACAATTTCTTCAAGCTTCAGGCCCTAAGCATAAACAGTGTGAAAAGAGGAGGGCGGGCAAGGAGGATGAAACTTCATTATTTGAGGCTATTAATTGGACAATTGACTCCTGCATACAAATGGACTAAAACCTATAAAGATGTGAGATTTTGTGACCAAGCTCTCTTTTGTTCCATCTTGGAGCCATCCAGGCAGGGGCTGGGGGTATTGCCAGGCCTCTCAATAAATACCCATTTTATTCCCCTTAACTCTGCGTAGCCTCTGTTCCAGCTCCTCTAGACATCAATTAGGGAAAAAAACCCCATGATTTAAGCAATTAATTCAGTTGATTATTTCAGTCTTTTGGGATGGCAAATGTGGAATGGGCCCGTGGTGACTTTTTCCGTCCTTCCTTCCAGGGAGCCGGTGTGTCGCTTCTATCACCGACAGATCAGAAGCAAACACTTGGCCATCAAGAAAATGAACGAAATCCAGAAAAACATCGACGGCTGGGAAGGCAAAGACATCGGGCAGTGCTGCAACGAGTTCATCATGGAAGGAGCCCTGACAAAAATCGGGGCCAAACACGAGCGCCACATCTTCCTGTTCGACGGCTTGCTGATCAGCTGCAAAACCAACCACGGGCAATCGCGGCTGCCCGGCTACAGCAGCGCCGAGTACAGGCTCAAGGAGAAGATTGTCATGAGGAAAATGCAGGTGGTGGACAAGGAGGACACAGCAGAGTACAGGCACGCCTTCGAGCTGGTGTCCAAGGACGAGAGCAGCGTGCTGTTCGCAGCCAGGTCGGCCGAGGAGAAGAGCGCGTGGATGGCGGCGCTGGTGGCGCTGCAGTACCGCAGCACCCTGGACAGGATGCTGGACTCGGTGCTGCTGCAGGAGGAGAACGAGCAGCCCCTGAGGCTGCCCAGCCCCAGCGTGTATCGCTTCGTGGTGGAGGACTCCGAGGACAACATTGTCTTTGAGGATAATTTACAGAGCAGGAATGGCATTCCCATCATCAAAGGGGGCACGGTGGTGAAGCTCATCGAGAGGCTGACCTACCACATGTACGCAGGTACCTGAGCGCTGTGTGTGTTCTCTGGGATCATTGGATCATTGAATCGTTTGGGTTAGTTGGTACTTAGAAAAGAGCCAAAAGTAAAATTGGGAATTGTAATTGAAAATTGTAATCGAATCAGAGTTGAAAATTTACAACGGTAAAATTGCGAATTGTAATTCAAAATGGCAGTCGAATTCTAATTGAAAATTTACAGCAGTAAAATTCTGAATTGTAATTCAAAATTGCAATCAAATTCTAATTGAAAATTTACAGCAGTAAAATTGGGAATTGTAATTCAAAGTTGTATTCAAATTGTAATTGAAAATTTACAACAGTAAAATTGTGAATTGTAATTCAAAATTGCAATCAAATTCTAATTGAAAATTTACAACAGTAAAATTGGGAATTGTAATTCAAAGTTGTATTCAAATTGTAATTGAAAATTTACAACGGTAAAATTGCAAATTGTAATTCAAAATTGTAATCGAGTCATAATTGAAAATTTACAACGGTAAAATTGTGAATTGTAATTCAAAATGGCAGTCGAATTCTAATTGAAAATTTACAGCAGTAAAATTGTGAATTGTAATTCACAATTACATATTCCCAAGCGACTACTATCCATAAAGATAAGATATGTATATAAAGATACATCTTTACTATTCATAAAGAATTAAGTATCCTGAGCTTTGTTTTTATTCTTTTGGATAGTTTCAATCATTGAATCTTTTGGGTTAATTGGTACTTAGAAAAGAGCCAAAANAAGTTAAAAATAATTAATAGTTAATTAATAATAAGTTAAAATTATTATTAATAACTAAAATATTTCTGTTAAAATAGTAAGTTAAAAAAATTATAAGTTAATAATAAAAATAATTGCAAGTTAATTAATAATAAGCTAAAATTATTCTTAAGTTAATAACTAACTAAAATATTTCTGTATATTATTATTTTTAAAAAGTGTAAAAAAATGTAGTCTAAAAGTTTTATTCTAAATTTATTATTCCTCTATNTGCTGCTGCAGGAGGAGAACGAGCAGCCCCTGAGGCTGCCCAGCCCCAGCGTGTATCGCTTCGTGGTGGAGGACTCCGAGGACAACATTGTCTTTGAGGATAATTTACAGAGCAGGAATGGCATTCCCATCATCAAAGGGGGCACGGTGGTGAAGCTCATCGAGAGGCTGACCTACCACATGTACGCAGGTACCTGAGCGCTGTGTGTGTTCTCTGGGATCATTGGATCATTGAATCGTTTGGGTTAGTTGGTACTTAGAAAAGAGCCAAAAGTAAAATTGGGAATTGTAATTGAAAATTGTAATTGAATCGTAATTGGAAATTTACAATGGTAAAATTGTGAATTGTAATTGAAAATTTACAGCAGTAAAATAGTGAATTGTAGTTCACAATTACATATTCCCAAGTGACTACTATTCATAAAGATATATAAAGATATATCTTTACTANATAACAAATCAAAACCTCTGCAGTGAGGAAGTTAATCCTTTTATCTTTAGTTTGCTGGGCTTTTTTCTGCTTGTAATGAAATGTAAAATAAGATATGCAGGGAGTAAAAATATGTTATTAAATCACCTGGCTTTGCAGGCAAAGCTGTAAGAAAATTTTTGGTATGTAAACCTTTCATCCCCTAAAAAAAACCAAAAACTTCTTTCCATGTTTCATCATGGCCAAAGAAATGGAACTGAGGCTCTGGGAAGGAAGAAAAAAAATGAAGGTTGTATTTATTGTATTTAATGTATTTTTGATATTAATTCCATTCAGCCTGCTGCTCTGGGAGGTGTCACAGTCAGCATTTTTCAGCCTTTCACTGTCTGAAAGGCACAGGAGTGAAAGGGAAGAGTTCCTGAGGTGCTGAGGAAATGCTGGGTCTCACTTTGGGCAGGAGGAAGCTGGGGCTGGTGGCTCTGCTGTGCAGTTTTTGTGAAATGTCCCCAGTGGTGCAGCTGGGCAGGGACCCGCATTTTTAAGAGGATTAAGAGGATATTGCATGTGCAGTTCAGGGTTTTCTAGAGAAATGCACCAAAGAACTGAGTGAACATTTCCCAAGCACTGTCATTTCTGGTGTTTCTCAAATACAGTGCTTGTCTTACAGCCTCAGTGTCTTTTCTGCACATTAAACTTTTTCTTTGTATTTTATTTCTGATATTTTGTAACTGGATAAAACCCCACTGCTGTCATTTTTTTATTGCATCCTTACAGATCCTAATTTTGTCCGGACTTTCCTGACCACCTACCGCTCCTTCTGCAAGCCCCAGGAGCTGCTGAGTTTGCTGATAGAAAGGTAAGGAGTGATTCTCCTTTCTGGAGGCATGGAAAAGGTTTGGAATCATAGAATAGAATCCCAGAATGGTTTGAGAAAGGACCTTAAATCCATCCAGTGCCACCCCTGCCATGGCAGGGACACCTTGCACTGTCCCAGCGTGCTCCAAGCCCCAGTGTCCAGCTGGCCTTGGACACTTCAGGGATGGAGCAGTCACAGTTTCTCTGGGAATTCTATTCCAGGGCCTCCCCACCCTCACAGCCAGGAATTTTTTCCTCAAATCCATCTAACTCCCCTCTCTCTGAGTTTGAATCCTTTCCCCTTGTCCTGTCACTCCAGTTCCTGATGAGTTTTGTGTATTTAGAATCACAGAACATCCCAGATTGGAAAGGACCCACAAAGATCAGAGATTCCAAGTGCTCCTTTCCTGCTTGGGATCCCAGTGTCAAGTTTCAGTGTTTTAGTGAAGTTTGTAAACCAGGAACTTTAAAACAACGATCCAGGTTTTCAGTGCAAGCTTCCTTTTCCCAGTTTAAATGAGAAACCTGAACGAGGTTTCTGAGCTGGAGCACCTGGTGTGCCTGAGCTGTGGGAGGTGGTGTTGGGAGCTGCTAAACTGGCTCCCCACCCAGTTGAGTGCACCCAAATCTCAATGGAAATAAGGACAGAAATGTTCCAGGCACTTTGGTTTGATGGCACACAATTAAGGTAAACAGCATTTTAATGCACTATGTTAAAGCTGCTCTTAAGCTCTCATCTAATCTTCCCTTAATCAAGCCAGCAGATCCTTAAAAACCTTCTATCCCAGTCTAGACATGGTGTGATGAGCAGAGGAGCAGTGAATTAGCAGGGTGTGGAGCTGGGGAGGAGGGAATTCCAGGCAAACTGGATGGCAGAGGAGCACCTGATCCTCCTCACACTGAATTTCTATAAACACATTTCTGTAAATGTTGGAACCCACAAACCTGGGGATTTTGAGCTTTCTGTGCTGTCAGGCACTGACCCCTGCAGAACACTGCTTTGGACCTGAAACCTTGGAGAAAGCTCCAAATTTGAGTGATGGAGTTAAAATCACAGGTGTGTAGTGAAATAGAAGTGTGTGATTGCACATGATGATGGGTTTTAAATTTGAGGTTTTTATAATACACTAATAGGTGTGGGACAAGATGGAGGATTTTGGGTGGTGTCTCTTTTGGTGCTCATCTTCCTTCTCCATGGTTTCAGGCAGTAGTTTCTGGTTGGTCAGTCAGTGTCACACTGAGGGTCATGGGAATTTAGTTATTGGGTTAAAAGGAAAAATAATATATGTGTTAATTCTCTATTGGGCTGTTTAGCTTTAAGAGACCTCCTAGCAGTTGCATCTTCCTCCATTTTTCCTCACTTCTAGTAGGTCCCAGAAGTGCTGCTGAATTTTCTGAATTTCTCAAACACGAGAAAATCCATTTCCTTCGTGTATTTGTTAATCCTGGCTCTGCGTGAAGGCAGAAAAAACGGAGACAAACCACGAAATAAGTGGTGCAAAACTCCCACCACTGTTACATGTAAACTGCAGCTTCTGCACAGAGGGTTTATGTTGTGTGTTTCTGTGTTTCCCCAGGTTTGAGATCCCTGAGCCCGAGCCCACGGAGGCAGACAGGCTGGCCATGGAGAAGGGCGAGCAGCCCATCAGCGCCGACCTCAAGCGCTTCCGCAAGGAATACGTGCAGCCCGTGCAGCTCAGGTGTGTGTGTGCCCTCTGTGTGTGCCCCCAGCCCTGCCCTGGCACTGCCAGGCTGCTTGCACTGATGGCACACAGCTCCTGCACACTCTCATCTCTGCTGGGGACTTCAGTCTGCCAGCAGCCCAGTATCCCCAGTCGTGTCCTGGTCGGTGCCAGCGAGGGCTGGAGCTGGCCCAGCTGGGATCCCCACCCACAGGGCTGTGGAGCTCAGAGCAGGGCTGGCCACGCTCTCAATGCATTCCTTGTTCCCAGGCCCTGTGAAGATAATTCCTCTGGTCCCAGTTTTCCAGCCCTGCTGGTGTTTCACTCCCTTTCCCAGCCCTGTGGATGTGTTTGCTCACAGACAGGGAGACTCTTGTCTGTGCTGCACATTGCAGTGGGCTGCAGGGAATCTTCAAGGTCTTGCTGACCCAGCTAATTTGGGGAACAATTAAGCATTTCTAGCATGAATGAGAGTAATTGTTGTCCTGATTGGGGATGGAGACAGGAGGAGACACAGATCACAACCAGTGTTTGCTTGAGCAACTTTTATTCATTACTCTGATGAGTAACATCAAGATGTTCCTATTAATAGCACATTAATATTACTATCAATATTAATTCTCCTAATAGTAATTAGTACTGTTAATTGCACACACAGAACCCTCAGTTACTTTGCTCCCACACATTCCTGTTGGAGCAACAGCAGCTGACTCACACTGCCATTCCAGTACCTCCAAGGTGTTCAGAAAGTCACTCAGGGGTCCTATTTTTATCAGACACCCGTGTGCATATTTATATAAAAGATTAAAAAGGTAAATATGTGGGTAACTCTGTAGTTTTCCTCGAGACAGAGCTGCCACCACCTTCTTGAATGTGATCCAAGTCACACAATCTCGGTGTAACCTTGATCCTCCTGCATGCTGCTGGCCTTGGGCAGCTTCTCAGGCCCTTGCTGTTGCCCCTTTATCAGCTCCTGTGGGTTCAGCAGGTCCAGAAGTCTCCACAGTTATCAGTTCCTGGGAGAGCTGCCTCTCAGCCTGTGCTTTCCCTGGTTTTGCTGTTTTCTGGGAGCTGTTTCTGATCCATACTGTGTATTTCCAGTAACTCCAAGCTGTCTTACAGCTGAAAACGAGTGAGTTGGAGCTGTTGGGTGGATAAACTCAGCACCTTGTGCATTCCAGTGTTGTTAAAAGCATTGACTTCTGCTTCAGAGACTGGAATTTGGGAAGAAAGATGGAGAATGGAAGGTGTTTATCCCTTCCTTCCCTGCTTCCCTCCACTCCCCATCTTGTAGAAAACGCTGTGGATGCAGTGCCCAGGCATGGAAGGGGCTTGGGCACAAAGAAATGCCTGGGAGGTGATGGGGATGAGGAGCTGCTCAGCTGGAAGTGCAGATCCAGGCACTTTCTGCCTTTCCCAGTGTTCTCACCACGGGATCTCAAGGGCAGAGATGGATTAGATAAAATTCTGTTATAGAAAACTTGGATCAAAACTCTGCCTCTTGGAAATCTTGAAAATTGATTTCCAGCCTGAATGATCTGTTTGGGCAGCAGTTCTTTTATGGGATAAACTTTATTTTTTACCTTGCACACTGGGAAGAGGAGAGTTAAGGAATTTTCCATGTGACTGTTATTCATTTGTCCTCAAGGTAGGGCTGATTTTTGCTCAGGTCATAAATTGCACCTGGATAAATCAAAGTGTTGAAGGTATGAGCTCAGCTTGTTTACCTGAAGAAGAGAAAAACCAGTTTTTTATTCTGGTTTATCCTGAGTGCTGAAGGCTGAAAAGGAGTTCACTTTTAGAAACTGATTTATTAATGATTTCTTTAAGAAAGAGTAGAGAAAAATTAAGAGGAAGTTTAGTGTTATCCTTAAAGGCTGTACTGGATTTAATCAGGCTTTTTGAGTCATTAAAAATTGTGTAAGTAGGGCAGTAGCAACAACTTTGAAGCTGAAATTTGTGTGTAGGAAAGAAAGAATGATAAATTTGCTTAAGAACTGGGAGATCCTAATTAGCTTTTTCATTAAAAAAACCAGAAAACACACCAAGAAAAAAAGGAAATTAGGAGGAAAATTAGAAATACCAATTTTGTCTGATTTTAATCCTCTTCTGAAACCATCTCAACACTAGCCTTTTTATATTAGATTTTAAAATACCACCAAGCTATACTTATGCCAAAACTATTCTTTAAAACCTATAAATTAGATTTTAAACACCTGCCAAGCTCAGTCTTTGCTCTGCTCCTTTGTCCATGTGTATTTTGAGACTCACCAACTACATGAAATGTGTAACTTGAGTTTTGTAGGATTGTGGTTCATTTATATGGAATAATCCATGGAAGTCCTTAAAAAGAAACTGAATATTTTTTCCTCTTTCCTCAGAATATTGAATGTTTTCCGGCACTGGGTCGAGCACCATTTTTATGATTTTGAGAGGGATCTGGAGCTGCTGGAGAGGCTGGAGACCTTCATTTCCAGTGTCAGAGGTGCAGTAAGGGGGGTCCTGTTCCCTCCCCACATTTTGGTACAACTTCCCAGTCTGATCCTGATGGGTTTTAGGCCTGAGAATACCTTTGCACAAATGAGTAATTTCAATGCCTTTAATTGAGCTGTTTATGAGGCTCCCCTTGACATGAGGAAGCTTTGGCCTGGAGCCTAAACAGCTCCTAAAAATGATTTCAAGCATCAGGATAATAATACTTTAAATTTATTTCCTTCTGGACAGTATGGTCATCCTTGCCTGACTCTATAATTCAGAGTGTCCTTCTTCTCCATAGAGAATTCCTTCCTGTTTGGTTACTGAGTTTTTTTCCATCCTGATTTTTCCCATTTATATAAAATCCCAACTGAAAATCATTATCCTTTTAGAAGAGGATATTGGGCCCATTTGGTATCTCTTCTTTATAAACCAGATTTTTTGGCAGCCTCTGTGGAGAGCAGCAGGGTTGGCATGTTTAATCCTTATCCTGGCAATTCCAGGTTTTCATTTTTAGAGTGCCAAGCCTTACACTGGGCAACATAATTCTGAGACAATTCAAAGACCCTGGACTCAGTCTCACTTTTTTCCACACCAGAACTGTCAGAGGATGTGGTTAAATAGAACTGGTTTCACATGTGTTCATTTGTCAGCTGATACAGGTGCAAAAACCTATAAGAAAAAAATAGAGAAACACAAACCTGATTAATTTACCTGCAGAAATGCAGAATTCTGAGTGTACATTGAAATTTCTGGGGGGAGTTGGTTTCACTAAATTGCCACAAGTCCTTTAAAATCATGGATTCCCAGAATGATTTGGGTTGAAAGGAGCTTAAAGCCCACCCAGTCCCAGCCCTGCCATGGGCAGGGACACCTTGCACTGTCCCAGGGTGATCCAGGCCCTGTCCAGCCTGGCCTTGGACACTTCCAAGCATCCGCAGCTGCTTTGGGATCCCCACTTTCCCAGCCAGGAATTCCCAATATCCCATCCATCCCTGCCCTCTCATAATTTGACTCCATTTCCCCCTGCCCTGTCACTCCATCCCTCATCCAAAGTCCCTCCAGCCTGAGCTCCACTTCCCAAATATATTTATTTCCAAACTCAAAAAATTCCCTCCACAGAGATTGCTCTAGAACACTGACATTTATGAAAGAACCTGAATTTATTAAAACCAACACCTGTAACTCTCTTGAACTTGCAGTTTAACCCTCCCCTCTGTCAGATTAAAACTTACCTTAAAAACCTCCCGTGTGGAGTCAGTTTGATTTTAATGATTCCTCTCCTACAGGAAAATCCATGAAGAAGTGGGTGGAGTCCATTGCTAAAATCATCAAGAGGAAGAAAGCCCAGGCAGATGGGGTCAGCCACAACATCACCTTCGAGAGCCCCCCCCCACCCCTGGAGTGGCACCTGTGGCGCGTGGGGCACAGCGAGGCCCTGGAGCTGATGACCCTGCACCCCATTGAGATCGCCAGGCAGCTCACCCTGCTCGAGTCCGACCTGTACAGGCAGGCTGAGCTCTCACACCTTCCTCTTTGTTGTTTCAAACTAAAATAATAATGCTAAAAAAAAAAAATAATGCTCCTCGTTCACAAAATCCATCAAAAATACCCCGCGGGTTCCTGAGTTTATAGGAGGGGGTTTTGTGCTGTCTGCTCGATGTTAAAACATGCTAAGGAGTGGGAAAAAGAGGTTTAGTCTAGATCAGATTTGTGACAACAGAAATGCAAGGAGGGTCATTCAGGAGTCTGTCATGGTTTAGGGCAAATTTGGGAGAAAACCAAATTTCTTCTCTCCCCCTTCACTCCTGGAACCAGTCTTAAAGCTTCAAAACTCAATATTCAACACCAACAGAAATGATGGGGGATACAAGCATGATAAAGTCACCCTAAGACAGAGTCTTAGAAAATTCAAATTATAAAATCCCATTCCTGCTTCAGCAACCAAGTGGTTGCTGCAAGTGCTTCACCTTCCTATTTCTGATTTTGAATTCTTTTTAAAGTTGTTTCCTTGCCCTTTCAGAAAATTAAACTCACTCCTTTGTGATTTTCTTATCTGAAAATGCTCCTTCAAAATTATCCAACTTCAATTAAGATAAAAATGTATTTCCTTCTGTACTCGAGCACTCATCAAAAAGTTGGTTTTTGTAACAGATTAGGTGGGATTGGATTAGTGAAGTATCAGGTTGTGATTACAGGGAGAAATAATCTTTTAATGCAAAGACAGAAATGACAGTTTTTACTTGCACTGAGTGTTTTGCCCCCTGTTTTGTCACTCCCAGGGCTGTGCAGCCTTCTGAACTCGTTGGCAGTGTGTGGACGAAGGAAGATAAGGAAATTAACTCCCCAAATCTCTTGAAAATGATTCGTCACACTACAAATCTCACTCTGTGGTTTGAAAAGTGAGTGCAGTGCAGTGCCATGACCACTTTCACCCTGGATGTGCTCGGGGTTTGCTGGTTTGTTTCTGCCAAATCCTCCCTTGACTTTCCAACTCGAACATGTGTGAGATGTGATTACATAAATTTGTACTTGAGATTCTGGAGAGAGAGCCAAAATCTGCATTCTGGATGGGTTTGCATGGAAAAAAAAACTGATTTAATAACTTACAAAGTGTCAGGTTTTATTTCTCAGTGTTTCTTAAATCCCATCTTTTGATCAGGTGCATTGTGGAAACGGAGAACTTCGAGGAGCGAGTGGCTGTGCTGAGCAGGATCATCGAAATCCTGCAGGTTTTCCAAGACCTCAATAATTTCAATGGTGTTCTGGAGATTGTCAGTGCTGTGAACTCTGTCTCAGTGTACAGGCTGGATCACACATTTGAGGTGAGTTTAGGGCATGGAAAAGGGAATTAAATCAGAATCCAGTGGAGTGAAATCCATTCTTGGTACCAAAGCCTCCCTGGAGTAAAACAGAAAAAGAAGAATATTAATAAAATGATTTGAGTTTTGTATGGCTCTGAAAGGCAGCACAAGAACTTGAAGTTAAAATCAAATGTTTAATTTTTATTAAAGACCAAATTTTTTTATAACTTTAAAGTTAAAATCATGATCTGTTATCTCAGGATCCACATGCCTGAACTGTTGGGTGCTGTCAGCCAGAGCAAACCATTGACACAAGAGGTTCTTTGAAACCTTCATTTCAATTCCCAAATTTTGCTCAGAGAGCCAGGGAATTGCCTTGTATTTGCTAACCATGCTGTTGAGAAGATTTCTATCCCTTTTTTTTTTTTTTTTGACAACTCAGGCACTCCAGGAAAGGAAAAAAAGAGTTTTGGATGAAGCAGTAGAATTAAGCCAAGATCATTTTAAGAAGTATTTAGCTAAGCTCAAGTCAATCAACCCCCCCTGTGTGCCTTTTTTTGGTAAGTGACATCAAATTTTGTTGTGTGGTGTCACTCTGAAGTTGAGTTTGCTGCAGATGTTTGGTTAAAAACTGTTTTGTTTTTTTTAAATCAGGAATATACCTAACAAATATCTTGAAGACAGAAGAAGGGAATCCTGACTTCCTTAAAAGACAAGGGAAAGAATTAATTAACTTCAGTAAGAGGAGAAAAGTGGCTGAAATTACAGGAGAAATTCAGCAGTATCAAAACCAGCCCTACTGCTTAAGGATTGAGCCAGAAATCAGGGTAAGCAAATAAATTCAATATCTCTTTGGAGATTGGAGAGGGGGAAAAGGCCAAATAATCTTCTAATTTTGCATGAATAGTGATTATCAAAAGAGGGGGGAGCAGTTCTTGTAGCCAACAAAGAACCACACAAAAGAGAAGCCAAAAATGGTGAAAAATTAGATTTTTGAATCACTGAATTACGAGTATTTCATTAAAAATCCCTCTGTTTTCTTATTTTTTAATATTATTGATACTTACCTCGTTCAGAAATTCTTTGAAAATCTCAATCCCATGGGGAAGATACCAGAGAAAGAGTTCACAGATTATCTGTTCAACAAGTCCTTGGAGATTGAACCTCGGAACTGCAAGCAACCACCTCGATTTGTGAGTTTTTTTCCTGAAATTTCATGCAATCAGAGAATACCCTGAGTTGCAAGGGAAGCACAGGGATCATCAAATCCAATTCCTGGATTATTTAATTAAAATTAAATAGCTAAAAATGAGTGACCATTATGAAAATAATACATGGTGACCTCAATAAGCCAGATACATTTTCTTCAGAATTCCTTCTCACGAGTTGATTTTCCAACTAAACTTGATTTAGAAATACTTGTACTCCTGATGTTTATCACTAATAAAATATATTACCTTTGTCTTATTTTAAAACTCACTTTTTTCCCAAAAACCCTGAAATATTGCTGTTAAATTTACATTTCTTACCAAATAGTCATATGATAAAATATGGAGTAATATTTTTCATTTCACAATATCAAGAAGTCTTTATACTAATTAAAATATTACTTTTATACATAATATATTCAGCTTTCTTCAATATAATTTCTTTTGTCTAAATATTTGATATCATTCCAAAAACTGCAGACTTTACCAGGTGCAACCCTTTTTTGCTGAAGAAAATACAGTTCAATTTAAAGGAGTAGCAATTTGAGGTTTAAAAAAATCCCAGCTCCTGGAGCTCAGAGTTCTTTTTTAAGCAGGAAAATCACAATTTAGAGCACTTGTTTTTTATATCTTGTAATTGCCTGAGGAAATGGAGCCATGTCTAATTCTTTGGGAGAGCTCTAAATCATTTTTGCCATCTCTTGTTAGAGGAAAGAGTGAGATGATGTTACAAATGTGGCAAGAAAATGCCAGAATTTGCTGTTGCAAAAATGCTTCTTACAGTAAATTTATTAAAATCTTTTCTAAAAATAGGAGTCCAGTCAGCTGGGCAGGAATTCTTTACAGCTCATGATTTCCAAAGAGAGAATCTGACTGGAATTTCAGGAAAATCCAGTTGTGGGTGCTGTAATGTGCTGGGCACCACTGAAAGATGGGGACATAATTCACTTTGCAAGGCTCAGCTTTGATCTGTGCTGGATTACACCAAGCCTAACCAGGCTGGGTTTGTCCACACAGCAACCTGAGTGTAGGAATTTTGTCCTGGATAAACTGGAGGACATGGACAACATGTTCCAAGTGTGTCCTTGATCCTGGATGTGTGGAGGGGTTTTGCTGCTTCTGTCTCTGTGGTTTTGCTGTTTCTGTGGTGTTTGACCCTTCTGCAGCTCGGAGAGGCACTTGAAGGAAATTTCCCAAGGCTGTGACTTGTTTTTCCCAGTGTTTTGTCCTGGTTGGCAGCAGAACCTGGACTCTTCATTCCTCAGACTTGTGGGGGAAAAAAACATTTCTTCAGCTGCACCCACAACTTCCCAGCAAAGTCCTGCTGTGTGAATAACACTGCACCTCACATCTGTTGTACCCCTGGGCTGCTCTTGGAGAAATACTTCCAAAAATATCTCACAGAGCCTTGGGAATGCTGCACTGGGGAATGGCAGCAGTGCTGGGAATGTTGCAGTGGGGAATGGCAGCAGTGCTGGGAATGCTGCAGTGGGGAATGGCAGCAGTGTTTGGGAATGCTGCACTGGGGAATGGCAGCAGTGCTGGGAATGTTGCAGTGGGGAATGGCAGCAGTGTTTGGGAATGCTGCACTGGGGAATGGCAGCAGTGCTGGGAATGTTGCAGTGGGGAATGGCAGCAGTGCTGGGAATGCTGCAGTGGGGGATGTGGTTGGGAATGCTGCACTGGGGAATGGGAGCAGGGCTGGGGATGGGGCACTGGGGNGGAATGCTGCACTGGGGAATGGCAGCAGTGCTGGGAATGTTGCAGTGGGGAATGGCAGCAGTGCTGGGAATGCTGCAGTGGGGAATGGCAGCAGTGTTTGGGAATGCTGCACTGGGGAATGGCAGCAGTGCTGGGAATGTTGCAGTGGGGAATGGCAGCAGTGCTGGGAATGCTGCAGTGGGGGATGTGGTTGGGAATGCTGCACTGGGGAATGGCAGCAGTGCTGGGAATGCTGCACTGGGGAATGGCAGCAGTGTTTGGGAATGTTGCAGTGGGGAATGGCAGTGTTAGGAATGCTGCAGTATGGAATGGCAGGAAGTTCTTGGGAATACTGCAGTGTAGAACGTTGCAGTGTTGGGAACGTTGCAGTGTTGGGAACATTGCAGTGTTGAAGATGCTGCAGTATTAGGAATGCTGCAGTTGGGAACGTTGCAATGTTGGGAGTGTTGCAGTGTTGGGAACGTTGCAGTATTAGGAATGTTGCAGTGTTGGGAATGCTGCAGTATTGGGAACATTGCAGTGTTGCAAATGTTGCAGTATTGGGAAGGTTGCAGCGTTGGGAATGTTGCAGTGTTGGGAACATTGCAGTGCCTGGGAAGGTTGCAGTGTTGGGAATGTTGCAGTATCAGGAACATTGCAGTGTTGGGAACNGGGAATGCTGCAGTGGGGGATGTGGTTGGGAATGCTGCACTGGGGAATGGCAGCAGTGCTGGGAATGCTGCACTGGGGAATGGCAGCAGTGTTTGGGAATGTTGCAGTGGGGAATGGCAGTGTTAGGAATGCTGCAGTATGGAATGGCAGGAAGTTCTTGGGAATACTGCAGTGTAGAACGTTGCAGTGTTGGGAACGTTGCAGTGTTGGGAACATTGCAGTGTTGAAGATGCTGCAGTATTAGGAATGCTGCAGTTGGGAACGTTGCAATGTTGGGAGTGTTGCAGTGTTGGGAACGTTGCAGTATTAGGAATGTTGCAGTGTTGGGAATGCTGCAGTATTGGGAACATTGCAGTGTTGCAAATGTTGCAGTATTGGGAAGGTTGCAGCGTTGGGGATGTTGCAGTGTTGGGAACATTGCAGTGCCTGGGAAGGTTGCAGTGTTGGGAATGTTGCAGTATCAGGAACATTGCAGTGTTGGGAACATTGCAGTGTTGGGAACATTGCAGTGTTGGGAACGTTGCAGTGTTGGGAACGTTGCAGTGTTGGGAATGTTGCAGTGTTTGGAACGTTGCAGTGTTGGGAATGTTGCAGTATCAGGAACATTGCAGTGTTGGGAACGTTGCAGTGTTTGGAACATTGCAGTGTTGGGAATGTTGCAGTGTTGGGAAGGTTGCAGTGCCTGGGAATGTTGCAGTGTTGGGAAGGTTGCAGTATCAGGAACATTGAAGTGCCTGTGAAGGTTGCAGTGTTGGGAAGGTTGCAGTGTTGGGAAGGTTGCAGTGTTGGGAAGGTTGCAGTGCTAACAGCTCCCCTGTCTCCAGCCCAGGAAAACAACGTACCCGCTGAAATCCCCGGGGATAAGGCCCAACACGGGCAGGCACGGCTCCACCTCTGGCACCCTGAGGAGCCACCCCCTGCCCCTGGAGAAGGAGCCCAGCAAGATCAGCTTCAGCAGGATCACCGAGGCCGAGCAGGAGAGCGCGGTGTCGGCTCCAACCTCCCCCAACACCCCCTCAACCCCCCCGGTGTCGGCGTCCTCCGACTTCAGCGTGTTCCTAGACATTGATCTCAACAGTTCCTATGGTACAAACATCTCATAATTGTTATTGCTGCCCCTCAGGCTTCTCAGATTCACTGGGGGAGTGTGCCAGCCTTTAAAAAAACAAATTGCAGAATTTGAAGTAATTAAATTAATTCCCAGCGTGGCTTAAATACTCCAGTTCAGGAATGTTTTACATGGGAAATTTTCATTCATGTTTGCAGTAGATAAATTTGGGGGTTTTTCTGATCTCTCAGGTTATTCAGGCATTTGTTACGTGCTGCAGTGCAGTGGTTCTGTCTGGAAATTGTTTAATGGATTTTTTTATTTCCCAGGTAACAACAGCATCTTCGCTCCTGTGAACTTGCCTCAGTCGAGTGAGTGTTGGAACTCTGTTAAATATTTAACTCTGCCTTCCCTGGGTTCAGGAGAGCTCAGTGGGGATAAAAATCTGAAATCTGGGATGAGAATGGGGCTGCATTCAGAAGGGTTCCTTTTAGATCAGAGGTCCAGTAAAAAATGTAAAGCCTAAAACTTAAACTGCTGGTTTAGTTTGGGTTGGGTTTTTTATCTCCAGGCTCTCACATGATTTTCCTTCTATTTTGAATGTCCTTGATGAATGTTCTGTTTGACTAAAGCTACAAATAAAGAGCCTTGATAATTTGCTAATTCCATTTAGTGAAAATAACAGCTCTGTTGCTGGGAAGGAAGATACACTTTTTGTACCACACCTGTGAGGGATATCCTGCATTCACCTATGTTTTCAGCTGTTCTTTTTATTTATTCCACATACCTTTTGTAAAATATTATTAATTTAATTTCCAGCTGAAAAGCACAGGTCTGATGCAGACACAGAGCTCAGTGCACTCCTAAGAGGAAAAGCAAAGGTGTGACAGAAACCACCAATACAAGTCAGGGATTGTGTTGTTTCTTAATTTGAGGATTTTTTCTCCCTCTGTAAAAACTCACTTGGAGTTCCCTGGATTTATTTTCCTGTCCCTCAGCGTTGCCTGCTGACTGCTGATGCCTTTCTTTGATACTGGACATAGGAGAACACTTTGTGAGGCTTGATCTGATTAAAGCAATGAATGAAAGAATTTCATGCTGCTGAAGTTACTGGTTCATGTTGCTGTGGAGCACAAAGATCTTATTTGAGTTGCTTTGAGATTGACTTGATATTCCAGAATGTGTTCCTCAGATATTGCACAAAAAGTAAAAGATCTGCTTTTCCCTCTCCAGAGACTTTCTTCAGCTCCTGGGGGAGCTTTCCTAAACTGAGTGATGAGCCTCAGAACCCTCCTCCACTTCCTCCACGAAAAAAAATGGATCAGGATGCTTCCAATGCTAAGGTATTGCTGTCCTGGATTGAAAAACTTCAGTGATAAATTGGGGAGTATCTAGAATCATTTAGCTTGGAAAAGACCTTTAAGATTGTCAAGTTCAACCATTGATCTAAACCAAGGCTCTGTCAGTCTAAAAGACTTCAAGATGCAGAGCTCCAGTTTCCCTTTTTTATGTTTTGGATTCCAATGTCCAAACTCTGCTGGAATTTCAGGAACATAGTGGTCATGTTCCCATCAAGGGTCCAGCTGCCATGTTTCTGACAGCACCACTAGCAGAGGTCAGAATTCCTTGTCTGTCTGAAGATTCCTCTTTATCCAGACATCTGGACAAGGGAAATGGCTTTGAACTGAAGGAGAGTAGGTTTAGATGGGATGTTGGGAACTGGGAATTCTTGGCTGTGAGGGTGGGGAGGCACTGGCACAGCATGCCCAGGAGAAGCTGTGGCTGCTCCTGGAAGTGTCCAAGGGCCATGTTGGATGGGATAGTGGAAGGGATAGGAGGGAGAGGAATAGGGTGGGATTTAAATTCCCTTCCAACCCAAACCACTCTGGCACTCTGTGCTCTCCATTCCTTACACCTCCTTTTCCTCCGTGACACCGCAGGGAAATCCCAAGTCGGACGACGATCCTCCAGCAATCCCACCTCGGCAGCCACCACCTCCAAAGATCCAACCTCGAGTTCCTGCTTACACCACTGCCCTGGAGCAGCCCCTGCACAGCCCTCCTCCTCCACCCCCCCGGGACCCCGTGCCCGACACCCCGCCCCCGGTGCCGCTGCGGCCGCCCGAGCACTTCATCAACTGCCCGCTGAGCCTGCAGCCGCCGCCGCTGGGACGCTTCCCCCGGGAGCCCGAGTGGCTGCGGG
>VXBI01013788.1:101271-126913 GCA_013397375.1 Toxostoma redivivum
TTCCTGCCGGGGCGGGGCCGCGCCGCCTCAGAGCGGCGGCCATGGGGGGGTTCGTGAGGGAGCTGGAGCGCCGCGCCGGGCCGGCGCTGCGCCTGGAGCAGAGGGCGGCCGGCGGCGTGGGCTGTGTGGTGTGGGATGCCGCCTTGGTTCTTGCCAAATTCCTGGAGACCGGCGCTTGTCCCCTCGCCCGCCGCCACGTCCTGGAGCTGGGCGCGGGCACCGGCGCTGTCGGCATCATGGCAGCCACGCTGGGGTGAGGGGAGCCGCTGCCCGGCTCTGTCTGCTCCCTCAGACCCTTTGGATTCCTTTAAACCCTGTTTTCTGTGCTGTTCGCAGTGTTCTCTGCCATCCCTAACCACGCTTGTGTGTTACAGGGCGAACGTGACGGTCACAGACCTGGAGGAGCTGCAGGAGCTGTTGTTGGTTAATATTGAGAATAACAAGCACCTGGTCACAGGGTCCGTCCGAGCCAAGGTACTGAAATGGTTTGTATGAGCCTTTATTTAATGTCTCTGTTCAGCTTTAACGGGGATTCTGGGTTCGGATTGAAAAAGACTCGGTTTAGATGGGATGTTGTGAATTGGGAATTCCTGGCTGGGATGGAATTCCCAGAGAAGCTGTGACTGCCCCTGGATGTGTCCAAGGCCAGGCTGGACGGGGCTTGGAGCAGCCTGGGACAGTGGAAGGTGTCCCTGCCCATGGCAAGAGGGGAACAGGGTGATCTTTAAGGTCCCTTCCAACCCAAACCATTTTGAGATTCTGTGATTCTTCACTGGCTTTGTTAAATTGCTAAATAACTTCAAAACACCACTGTGAGAGGCAATCTTAATATGAGAACACAGTTAACTTTATGCTCAGTCCTTTAGTATGTGTTACTAGTAAAACTTGTTTTCACTTTTTGTTCTTTTTTTTTTCTTTGTTCTTTTTTAGGGGTGAAGATGTAACAGAATTTCAGCCTCCCCCTGATTATATACTCATGGCTGATTGCATTTACTATGAGGAGGTAAATGAGGACTTTGCTAAACCCCTACAGAAGTGTTTCTTGGGCAGGGGGTGGGATCAGTGTGTTTAGTATGAGAAGTGTTCAGATAAATACTGTGCTCATGTCCTGGTCCCTGTGGTTTATAGGAATATGTAGAACAAGACTGGAAAAGTAATTTTTAATAGGTGCAAGGCCATTTGACATAGAACCAGAGACTATTTTTATGTTAAAAATCCCAAATTTAATGTTTGTGCCTCTCCCCTCTTTTTTTTTTTTTTTTTAACATTGGGAATGATGAAGCAAAATGTGAACTGTTGAAATCATTGATAAATGAAACTTAAAAGTGCTACATCTGCTGTTTTGGCTCTCCTCACACATTCTTCAGGAAGGCAAGAGGAGAAATCCTTGTACAGCTGAGTGGTTGTTGCAGTCTGCCTCGTGTCCTTAGCTGGAGCTTTGTAGGATGTGCAGGGAAAGCTGAGGGAAGCTGCAGGAGAAGGGAAATAACCTGAAAAAACCCCATGTCCCAGTGCCCTTCCAATGGCTTTACCAGCCCCTGGCATGGAGTCCCTGCCTGTTGGTCCCATTTCCCTCCATTGTGGTCTGGATCTGAGCCATCCTCCAGGAGTAATTGAGAAAACTCTCATTTTTGAGACACACTGAGGAGTACTCCTTGTTGTGTGCCTCGAGGAAGTGCCCATTCAGCAGTGTGGGATGTTTCTGGCTTGGATTCCAGTTCAGTTTTCTTGGTCAGTCTGGGAAACTCTGCTCCTGTGAGTCCCCCTTTCTCCTCTGCTTCCCAGCTTTCCCCCCATGTTCTTCTTGTCCCAGTTAAAGTACTAAAAATAACTCCCTGGAAAGCAAAGCTGCGAGGTTCTCTCTTGGGTGAAGACTTTAGAGGGTATCATAACCAGTGAAATGAACTTGAAGTCCACATGGGAAATGTTTAACCTTTTTTGGGCAGTCCTTGGAGCCCTTGCTGAAGACCCTGAAGGAGCTGACAGGCCCTGACACTTGTGTCCTGTGCTGCTATGAACAGAGGACTATGGGGAAGAACCCCGAAATTGAGAGAAAATACTTTGAAGTAAGTGGTTTAAAGCACATTTTCTTTTAGGCTGTTCCATTGAAAGCAGAGGGAAAATAACAAAGTTTTGCTCAGGAACTCAAAACTCTATCCTGAGTGATAGAGGTGCTTCTGAAAAAAAATTCCTTCTCTAATGAGAGCCCATTAATAGGTGTTTTAATTGAATATTCCAGCTGTATCTTGTGTGCAGGTGAGGAAAAGCAGCACAGGGAACACCTGTGGGGGGGTGGTGATAGTGCAGATTTAACTCTGTGGTGACTGTTGAGAAGCAGCTCTTGTGCAGGATTATATATAATAACTCTAATATTGCAAAAAAATGGAAAGGGTGAGAATTCCAGGGGATTAGTCCATGTTAATCAAAGCATCTGTTTGATAATTAGTGCCTCACACTCCTGTGGGGCCCTGGCAGTGAGGAGGGCTGTGCTCAGCTCTGCTGAGGTGCTGCTCCCACAATAAACACAGCAGGTGTTGGTGTTCCTGGCTGGTTTCTACTTTTTTTTTTTTCCTTGTGATTTATTTCCTTCCTTGCCAGGTTCAGCTCAGGCAATGTGAGCACATCCCAGAGCTGATGCTGGGGGATTTTAGGCTGGGTTTTTTTCTCTCCTCTCCCTTTGTTGAGAAGGTTGGCAGACAGGCAGGTGCTGTGGTTTGGCTTAGCACTTCAGGGATTGAAGCAAAATTATAGATTCACAGAATCATTTAGGTTGGAAAAGTCCTCTGAGAAGTCCAACCATCCCCAGGCACTGCCAAGGTCACCACTACCCCAAGTGCCACATCCACACATCTTTTAAATCCCTCCAGGAGTGTTTTACCACCAGCTTAAATAGATTTTTCTGGAGTATTGCAGGTGTCTGTAGCTTTGAGTTAGTGCTGGAGCAGTTCAAATCAGGGTGGGAATGTCTGGAATGGTTGTGAAGGAACCATTGGTGGAAATGTTCTTTGTGGAACAGCTGCTTCAGAGGGACTTTGAGCTGGAAAGAATTCCCCTGGACAGGCACGACGAGGAGTATCGGAGCGCAGACATCCACATCGTGAACATCCACAGGAAGCGCACGGTAGGTGCAGAGAGCCCCAGGATGAACAGGACCAAAGGGCTTCTTGGGAAGGGACCTGAAAGTTCATCTCATTCCTCCCCCTGCCATGGGCAGGGTCACCTGCCACTGGAATGGTTTATGGCACCAGCACAGAATTCCCTGAGCTGCTGTTCCCTTGGCACAGGGTGAGCATCCCAGAGGTGGAGCTGCAGTGTGGCTGTGAAATTAGGGATCCTGTGGAACCACAGCTCAGATCCCTGCTGTACAAAGGAGCTGCTTTGTTCCCAGACCTGGTGCTCCAGGTGCCAGCCTTCCTCTTGAACAATATCTTTGAGCTTCATGCTTCTCCTGCTTCCATGTGCTGGTGGGGTGGGATCTCCAAACTGGAGTTTGGAGGCACCAAAGTATTAAAAATAAAATGCCCGGTGCTGGTTTTGGCACTATGGGCTCTGCTGTGCCACCCTCCCCACATCCAGGTTCTAGATGTGATACTCAGCAGCAGCTGCCAGGATTGCTTTGATCATTTCGGGGTTAACTGATGAAGTGTGAAGAAAATATTTTGCATATTGTGCTGACAAAACGTGAAGGCTCAGCTCTTGAGCAAAAACCAGGCCACTTTAAAAAAAATCTGTCATCTTTGTGACAATCTCTCGACAGAATTCCCCATCGTGAGATCTTTGAGCACAGGATTTATCCCCTGGCAGAGCTTTGGAGAAGAGGGGATGGGATAACACCACAGAGGGACTTGTCTGCGGTGTGGTTGTGACTCATCTGCACCGAGCAGCTTCTCGCTGGCGGACTGAGCAGCCGAGGTGTCTGACAGCGCCTTCCGGCAGCACAGCTGTGGGCTGGCCGTGTGTGCGGCCCGGGGAGGCGGGGAATGGAGCGGGAACGGAGCGGGAGCGGCCCCGGAGCAGCGCTGGGGGCTCTGCTGCTGCCTCTGCTGCGGGAGCGGCGCTGCCGAGCCGAGGGCACCGCGCTGGAAACTCCGAGAGGGAAAAACTCTGGGAGCGGCTCGACTCAATAAAACTTCGGCACGGGAGATGGGGTTCACGTGGTGGTGGGTTCATTCATGCTGTGGTTCCTGTGTCATTCCCTGGGAGGATCATTCCAGGAGCTGGGGCTCTGGTGGTGGTGGTTGCTGCACAGATAAAATGTGCCTGTACAAAATCGTTCTGCCTTCTGTTTTCAGCTGTGCTGTTCTTGTGTAAAGATCCACAGTGTTCAAGTTTGACACTTTAAAGTTACTCTGGTGAGCAGTTTCAGTGTTTCTGCCTCTTGGAGCACAGTGGTGGCTTAGAGGAGGAATTTTGCAGGAATTCTCACTTTGCAGCTGTGGAAGTTGGGTCTGTGACAGAGGCATAAGTTACTGTGGCTGAGTTTTCTCTAAAAATCTGGTGGGTTGGGAAGAGCTTCATTTGTAGGCTCCAAGGAGTTTTTTAGTGCCTCCCTTTATCCCCAGTAAGAGAATTCCTTGCAAACTTCCCACATCCTAAAACACTGTCCTGGCTTGCCGAGCGCTGCAGCGGTGATTAGCAAACGTGAGAACCTAATTTGTCAAACCACACGTGTTATTTGTTACCTTGTTATGAAAAGAGCTCCTTAATTACCCAGTGGCCTGCAGGAAGGGATTTACTGGAATGTTTACACCAACCTGCCTTCCCGGGTGGAAGCTCTTGTAGCAGAAAAATGAGGGAAAGATCCCAAATCACAGCAGTGGTGGGGATGATGTCCCAAAGCACAAAGGGATGGTGTCACACTGGGACACTCTGCCACCCTCTTTGGTGATGGGGGTGATGCAGAGGGGAGCAGCTTTTCCCAAGGGTTTGGAGCTGATGGAATAACTTTTATCTACAGGACGTGTGGTATCAGCACTTCCTTTTGCACAGGGCTCAGATCTCTTCTTCAGAAGAAAAAGGAAGTTGTGCTTTTTCTTCCCTGCTGGCTGCTGCTCTGCTGTGCCCTCAGCTTTGGGCCTGCATTGCTCAGGTTGTGACTGTCCCTGGGTGACAGGGACCTCGTGAGAGGGGGCTGGGTTCTGTCACCCCCTGTGTCACCTCCTGTCACCGGCTGCACCCGGCCAGGGGGATGTAAAACCCGACTGCTGCTGCTCTGCAGCTGTGGGGAGGAAACCACGGCTAACCAGGGCAGCAGGGAGGGGCTGCCTGTCCCCAGAGCCACCATGTGAAACAGCTGCTTTTTGGAGAGAAAAAAAGGGCTTTTGGGAAGGGGGATGGGATCCTACTGGGGTTCAGCTCCACCGTGCCTGGAGATGCTGGTGGCTGCCTGCTCTGAGCTAGGAGAGGGTGTGGAGCCCTCATGGAAAATGGGATATGAGGGAGGTGGTGATCCTGCCTCTTGCCAGCCTCTCTGTTCTCTCACCTGTCCTGTTTGTCCCAGTTGGATTTGTCCTGATTCCTTAGAGAGTGTTCTGGTGCCACTTCCATTAAACACAGTGTCTCTGAAAAAGTCTGGCTGTGACAGAGTCAGGCTCTGCCTGGCCTCTGGGGCCCAGCAGCTGATCTGGAGAACTCCTATCCCTGGCCATCCCTCCTGCCATGCCAGCACAAATCTGTCCCGTGTAAGAGAGCTCATCCCTGGGCTCTGGCTCCAAGCTGGCTGTGGTGGGAACCAGCAGCCCCAAATCCACCACATCCCAGCTGGGCACCCACCCTGTGCCTCACCTTGCTGAGATTTGGTTGTGTCCTCACAAGAGAGAGCAGAAACCTCCCTGTGCTGCTGCTGTGGGAGCTGGTTTGGTGTCACAGGCAGAGACATTTGGTAGTCTGAGGCGTTTGCCTAAAGTCATGCTTAAACTGTGGATAATTTTCTGGCATGGTTTCAACACCAGTTCAAGCCCTGGGAAACTCTGTGGGCTGTGGGTGCATGTGTGATTTTCCAGGGAGAGCCATGCTGCTCCTGTGTTGGGTCAGCCCTGGAGGGTCCCTCTGGTGACAGCAATGGCAGTGCCACCATCCCTTGCTGCCTCTGGGGCTTTGCTGGGCTGCTCACTGCTGGCTGTGACAGCCAGTGGAGCTGTTCCAGTTCCACAGTGTGCAGTGCCAGCTCAGCACAGCCACATCAATCACTGATGGCTTCTTGTCATGGGATCAGTCACGAACTGCAGGACCCATGATGCTCCATGAATATTTTTCCCTTTTCCAGGACAAGCAGGAGATGCAGGGTAGCTGCCAGAAAGAGTGCTGGTGTCCAGATCAGGCCATCCATGAGTGATTCCTGGTGCTGCTGCAGAGCCCCATGGGACTGTGTGAGGCCAGGACCTGCTCCCACACATCCCACAGGGCTGCTGGCTTTGCTTGGGAAAGTGTCCTCTCCAGCTGTGTAATCGTTTTCCATGGCATGTAGTCCTGTCCAGGACTTAGAAAATGACACTTCTTGCCTGCAGCATTAAGGGTTTTTATTCCTGTGGATCTGCAGTGAGCTCCCTGTCCATGGGCAAACAGCTCTGTTAAATGGTGTCCTGGGTTGGTTCTGTGGCTGCTGCTGCTGTTGTGCCATTTCCTGAGCCCCAGCCAAGGAGCAAACAGCACAGTGCCAACGGCAGGGTGACTGTCCCTCACCAGCTCAGTGACAGGAGGTCACATCAGGGGCTCTCCCATCCCTGCTGCACCTGCCTCCCACCCCATGGGGCCCTGGGAGGTGGGCAGTGCATGGAGGGCCTGGACCAGAGGGAATGGCTCCTCACTGCCAGAGGTCAAGGTTAGACTGGATATTAGGGAGAAATTTTTGGCTGGGAGGGTGGTGAGGTCCTGGCACAGGGTGCCCAGAGCAGCTGTGGCTACCCCTGGAAGTGTCCAAGGCCAGGTTGGATGGGGCTTGGAGCAACCTGGGATAGTGGAAGGTGTCCCTGCCCATGGCAGGGAGTGGAACAAGATGAGTTTTGAGGTCCCTTCCACCCCAGACCATTCAGGGATCTCATGATTTCAAACCCCAGGTGTTTTGGCAGCCCGACCTGGGGGATGGGACACTCCTTGGTGGCAGTGGTGGTGTGGATGTGGCTCCTTGGGCCAGCACATGTTCCCAGCCCCATGAGTGCCTGTACAGTGTGTGGGATGCTGGGAGAGGGATCCCAGCCTTCCCCTCTGAAATGGTGCCACTTTGATCTGCTTGCTGCTGGTGCAGTGTCCTGTCATCCCAGGGTGGGACCGTGGTCTTGTGGTCTCCTTTCACATCCTGAAACAAAAAAAGAAAGTTTGTTTTCTGAGGCTACGCAAACCATGAGGTTTGTGCTGCACAGAGGCCCTGGAGCTCCTGTTCCTGCACCCGTGGGCAGCCAGAGCTGCGGTTTCCTGAGTCTGAGCTCCAGGGAGTGACCAGGACCTCCAGGGTGATGGTGGTCCACGTTTGTGTCCAAGTTTGGTGTCTTCTTCTAAAGATCAGCTTCTCCCAGCTACCATCCTGTGTGAAGTGGAAGAAAGATAACAATGAGCAGAGAAAATCAGTGGCTGAAATTCTGTCCAACTATTTTGGCCTGTGGAGATGTTTCTGGAAGATGTTTCCCAAATTCCCCTGTGGGATGGATGTCTGAGTCCACCCTGGCTTTGCTGTGGGAGGTTTCTCCCATCACTGTGAGCTGTGGGACCTCGTGCCCAGGCAGCACTTCCATCTTCACTGTAATTATCCTGTGCCAGTTATTCCTGCCCTCACCAGCTCCCATGAGGAATGTGGGCTTGTTGGGGTGACTCAGATGAGGAGGTGAAACAAGGCTTCTGCTTTGGTGTGGCTGTTTCTTTATTCTTCTTGTGCTCCTGGATTTGCTTTTTTGGGGGGTTATAAAAAAAGGAAATCTGTATGACAGGAAAGGCAGCGGAAGTGAGAAGGCAGCGAGCAGTGGGCAGGAGGGAAGTGGGGGTGCCTTGGGGAAGCAGCAGGCTGGGCTGTGGTCCCTGGTACCCTGCCAGGACCAGTGGGAAGTGCAGGACAGCCCCGTGTCCAGCTGCCAGCAGGAGGGAGCACGCGTAGAGACCCCTCTCCATCCACGCTGCCATGAGTTCACCCATTTCCTTCCGCTCCCTGCCACCAGCAGAAGAAAGCCGCGTTTTTCCTCTGTTCCGGTTTGCTCAGGGTGATGCAGCCTCAAGGCCCCATCCCGGCATGGCCCTGTCCCTGTCCCTGCGTGTCCCGGCCCTGCTGAGCCCGCGCTTCCCATTGTGCCCGAATCCTCTGACTCATCGGTGTCTGCTCTCTCCAGTGCAATCGCTGGCGCGGGGCAGCCCCGGCTCGCGGCGTTCCTGTTCCCCGTGTGGGGCAGCGATCCATCGGGGCCGCTTCTCTTCCCGCTCTGCCCATCCCAGCTCAGCTCAGCATCAGCACAACCCTGCCCTGACACCCTTGGAGCAGGCGTTTAATGATCCCGCTTCGGTTTGGATCTCTGCGTCCCAAGAGGGCAGACGGTGTCCGTGCTGGGGCTGGGTGTTTCCCTGGCTGCTCCCTGCCTCCCCTCATCCCTGCCCTCCTGCCAGCACTGGTTTCCATGCCCAGAGTGGTGCACGGAGCCATTCCCAATTAACTCTGAACCTGTGGATGAAGTTGGTGGCAGTTTCTGTGGGTTTTGCTCCCCCTACCCAGCCCAGCAGTGCCAGCCTGACCCAACTGGTGCCTGGTGGGCTCTGAGAGCTGGCAGGGCTGTGTGGAGGAATGTTGTTCACACTTCTCTGTGGATTCCCAAGATCCAGAGTGCAGGATCCCATAGGATGCCTTAAATAAAAAAAGAAAACAACCAAAACAAATAAAAGGAAACCTTGGAGCAGCTGCCCTCAGGCTGCTGCTTCGCTCTGCTGAGCATGTCCAGGTGCTAAATCCAGCGTGGCTGGTTTTGGGACAGGGCATCACTTTTTTGGGGAGTGCACCATTTTGGGTGAGTACATCACTTTTTTGGGATGTGCATTTTAGGGAGAGCAGGGTGGATTCAGATGTTGCTTCCCACAGCATTTTCTGGCTCATGCAGGACCCTGAGATATCCAAGAGCCCTGGCAGGACAGGAAGTCAATTGGGATAGGACAGGTGGGCTCTGTGAATCCCACTGGAGCCAGGAGGTCCCCAGGGAAGCCAAGAGGATCCCCCACCCACCCATGGCTGAGTCACTCCTGCAGGTCTGGCACACTCTGCAGTGTTTTGCGCCCACCACCCCCTGTCCTCCATCCCATCCCAATTTCCTTTGGATTTGAGTGCAAGGAAGGAGTTAAGCAGCTACAGGCTTGTGTGGATTTGGGCCAGATATTTAAAGATCCAGGGCTGGGAAGGGAAAGGGGAGGTGTGATACTCTCCAAACGCTCCCTGCAAACACCTCAGAGGCTCCCGGTGCCGTCCCCGCGCTCCCGACAGCGCCTGGTGGGGGAGAAGCAGAAAATGCCTTTCTCCTATTTTTAGCTCTTCCACAGTGTCATTAGAATAATCTGGGATTGGAGAATGTTGCTGTGCAAAATTTCCTGGGAAGGTGGAACTCAAAATGTGAAGGTTTGGATGCTGCAGGGTGGAGGTGATGAGGATGGAGAGGACACACGTGGCAGTGTCCAGTGGGAGCTGCCCAGGGAGCACCAGTGGTGGCAGGGACGGCTCTGTGCTGATGTGCCACAGCAATTAATAGACACGTCCTTAATTACATCCCAGGAGAGGGGGGTTTAAATAGAGATGAGGCACCTGCCAGGGTGGGTTATCCAGGCCAATGGGACGTGCTCAGCCCTGGGCCAGTGCTGGGGATGCGTTTTCAGCCTTGTCAGCAATGCCACCCTGTCCAGGCTCCCCACCCTGTCCACAACAGAGTCCCCTCAGTGCCCTTGCAAATGCTGGCTGGAGCCTGATGTGTTGGGAATAAAATACATCAGGAAGAGCTGAGCTAAATGGAGGAGCTCAGCAAGGCCTTGTCAGGGAATGTCCTGCTGAACCAGGACCAAACCAGCAGAAACCACACCCAGAAGTGGCTCCCTCTGAGCCAGAGCTGTGCAGGAGTCACAGCCCCGGGCACTGGCCCAGCTCATAGCCACCCTCCACCCCCTTTGGGCCACCCACCCTCATCCTCCTCCTCCTCCTCTGCCCCTTGGACAACTTGGCAAAGTCCAAAGCTAAACATTAGCTCAGGTCGGGGAGCAGCTGCCAGTGGTCAATGTGCTGCCTGCAGCCGTCCCCTGGCTGGTTGGACCTCGTCCCCTTGGACTCAGCCTCTGTTTCTCCACCTCATTTAAGGCACAGCCTGGTCCTTCTGCAGCTCCTGTGGCCAACCATCATTTATTCACCTTTTACCCAATCTGTGCCTGGAAAAGCAGCATCTCCCTGGCACATCTCCATGCCCCCACCAAAGCTCTTCCTCATTGTTCTGCTGCCTTTGCACCCTCCAGTTCCCCTTGCCTTCCTCCTCCTTTCTATCCCAGGAGCTTCACTATCCCAAAATTATCTGATTTCACATCCCAATTGCAGCTTGAGTTCAGCCTGGCAAAAGCTGCAAATCCAAACTGTTGGGTGTTTCTTAGTCCTGGTGTGGGTTCACTGGGACCATCCTGAATTTGTGCTAAATCCATGCTGAGTCTGTTTTTTTCTCCTTGGCAAACAAGATCATGGGAAAAAAAAAAAATCTTGGGACCCTTGGGAGTGTGGCCAGATTGGAGAACATCCTTCCAATCCTCAGCCATCCTCCATGCCAGGTTGGAGGTGGACCAGAGCATCTTCTTCTTCAATCAGACATGAAACAGAGCTCAGAGGCTCATGGCAAACCCTGAGCAAGTGGATATTAAATCTTGAAGGCTGAGTGGGACCCACGGGGGTGTTTTGAGGGGCCTTGGAAGCTGGTACCACAACAAAACCAATTGGGAAACTGGGAAAAAAGAGTCAACCCCCCGAGCAGAGCAACAGCCAGGAGTCCCAGAGCACCTCCTCTCCCTCACTCCTTGCCCAGATGCAACTCCCTGCTCTCAGAAGGCTTTTTTTTTTTTTGGGGATAAACCCCACTCAAGGCAGGGATGGCTCCTCCATCCCCGATGTCCACCCCAGCCATCCCCAGGGCTCCCTCGGCTCCATCTGAGCGCCGCTGGAGCGCGATCCTTGCACGGTTAATTGGATTTGGCCGCTGCGACAGAAGGGCCGGGGATTAGGGTGAAGGGGAGGAATTACAGGCGGGGGCGGGAGCTGCCCTCGGGCTCTTTTGTCCCCGAGGATTATTGGCAGGGGCTGAGGACAGGGTTGGATGTCGGGGTTGGGTGTTCAGGAATTGCAATCGGTTGGTGTGATCACTTTGTTACAGCACCGTGGGTGGCCCTGGGGGGGGTGTGGGGGACACGGGATCGATCCCCTCCATGGACAACCTCCAGCTCTCCTGAGGCTCAGAGCTCGGTGCTGGCAATGAGGGATGCTCCAGGTGCCTTTGTGGGAACGAAGCTTCTCTGTCTGCATCCAAATCCAGGGTTTGCCCAATGCACTGGGCACAACCCCCTGAAATGTGTTAAACTAGGAAAAAAAAAAAATCAATCAAACAAACAAAAAACTTAGTCGTGCCAGCACTTGGGATTTTTGGCAATTCCCGGCTTGGGGAGGGCACTGGATCTGCTCCAGGTCATCTGAGAGCTGATAAACCAGCCAGAACATGATTTATCCAACCAAACCAAAATTCAGAAGCCAATGGAGGTGAGAAAGCGACCTAGGACAGTAGCTGGAAGTCACCAAGTCACCTCCCTGCTCAGAGACCAGGCATTCCCTCGATGAGCCAAATTCAACATGTGGCAGCGTGGGAATTCCAGAGGCAAATCCTGGGGGTAAATCCAAGGATTTGGTGAGGCAGCAGGAGCCAGCTCAGACCGTATCACGGCTCATCCTTTATCTTGGCAGGGCACTGCCATCCCCTCCCTCCTCCCATATTTATTTTGGGAGACTGGAGAGAGCTCGGCTCTCTCCACACTGGTCTGCAGGACCCAAATCCATCTGGGAGAGCCGGGAGCTGCTCGGGGCAGCCAGAGCCGTGCAGGACAAGTCAGAGCAGTCCAGGAGCAGGAAATACCTGCAGCACCTCATGGCAGGGATTACGGGCGTGGCCACCGGGGCGTGGATGCCACGGACCGAGAGACTCTGCTCCCAGACTGCTCCCAGAGTCATGGCTTCAGCTATAAAAAAAGTAGGATGAGTGACCACGAGATCAGGAGAAGTGTCCTTTGTACCTACTTTGCTCCAGCTCTCTGTAAAGTAACCATCGCAGCCCAGGAGCTCTGGGAAGAAGCCCCAGCCTGCCTGAGGATGGCCAGAAATTTCCTTTTCCCCCCAAATCTCCTTTTCCACCCCAATTCCCAGCTCGCAGCCAACACCAATAGGTCTGGCAAAGGCAAAGATGTGATTGACTCAGGGAGAGCTGGGTGATTCCAGAGGGATGGCAGCACCACAGGCTCTGGGCTCTGCTGTGGGGTCTGTGGTCAGCCTGACAATCTTTGGATTTTTCCTGCAGGAGAGCAGGGAGGTTTCATACTGCCTAAGGCGGTGCTCAGCGTCCACCATGCAGGAGTTAATTGGGTTTTCTTTATGTTAATTGCGAGGGGAAGTGAAGAATGCCCTTAATTAATTGGAGGGCAAATCAGCCGTGCAGAACGGGCCAGATTTATCAACCCATGCACAAAAATCCCAGCTCTGCCCCTTGCCATAGCAACGGGAAAACGCAGGGGATTCTGCTCGTTCAGCCAAAAATCCAGCTGGGACACCCTCCTGTGTTACCCTCACTAATGAACAGGTCCTTCCCAAGGAAAATTAAGACTCAAAATAATATATTTTTGGGATTTAGACACCTGGGGAGGCCTGGGTGCATGGAATGGTTGGATTTGCCTTGTGCTGAGGGCGTTTGGTGAGACCTGGAGGCATCTTGTAAGACCCAGTGCTGAGCCCTGGAAGGGTTTGTTCCAGGAGGGATGTGGTTCACTCCAGGCTCTCCCACCCCTCTTCCCAGCGTGACCTAAATCCATCTGTATGGGGAGAGGGGTGGGAGTAACATGTTCCCCTCTGCATAAACAATAATAAAAAAGTCTGCCCTAAAAAAAGTAATACAATTCATTCTTATGAATCAAACTTTGGGAGCAGAGAAAGGCTTTGGAGAGACCCCAGAGCTCGCCTCCACAGCCACTCCCAGTGGGAAATTAGATGTTTTCTCCATTTCCATTCCAAGCCTGAAACATCCCTGCCGAGACAGCTGGTTCCACAGGTCCAAAAAACAAAACAAAAAAACCCTGTGTGAGTATGAAAATCATATTGAAAAGAGCTGAAATTTAATTAGGTCACATCCTTGTGATCTGGTGATGCAAATCAGAGCCTGGCACACCGAGGCTCTGCCTGGAAAATGTGACAGCGGTTAATGAGGAAAGCACGCCGGTGGGATTTCCCTCCCGAGCTGAACAGCTGGGGAAAACATCAGGAAAACTTTGTATCCCTCTGGATTGCTGTCAGCTGGAACCCTCCTGTGGGGCTGTTCTGGGCCTGGAGCAAAACAGGGGCTCCCAGCCGGGGCTGTGGTGTGGGCGATGCTCGTTGGCATCGGGATGAATCAATCAATGATTGGCTCTGTCATTCCCACTGGAACTTGCCCAGAGAGGCCAATGGGCACTGCCAGCCCCCAGCTGTGGCACGTGGGTCAATATTGACCCTCTGGATCATCCACACCCGCTGTGGGTGCCATGGATTGATGAGTGGGTGCTCCAGTTTGTGGTGCTGAGATTCACCCCTCAACATCTCTGTACTGGGGCTGGTCCCACCTTCCTTTTGGGGAGAAAACCCGATGTTTTTTATATATGCTGTCCAGGACATGTCCTGGGTGCAAATCCATGGGGAGAACTCCCCACAGGACCCTTGGGGGATTCTCATAATCTCCCATATCTCTTGTTGCCTCTGGGATCAAACAACTCTCTACTTCCAGCTTTGGCTCTGGAAAATGAAAGGAAAACCTTCTCCTAACCCCAACAACAGCTTTTCCACCACATTCCCCTGATCCAGCCTCCTGCAACCCCACTTGAGATGTCTCAGATATTTTACACACACTTCTCTCAGTTTGGGAGGAGAGAGCCGGGCCACAGCTCCATTGCTTGGCAACAGATTTCCTTCCCAAAAATCCCACCCCAAACCCAAGTGTTATATATAATTCAGTGGGAAGGCCCGCAGGCAACGCCCTGAGAATGCTGTTGGGGCAGCCTGAGCTGGGAGAGCTTTGTGGAAGGGATATTTTGGGAAGAGGGGAGTTGGTGCCAGGAAGACACGGCTGGGAGATGGGGAGGTGCTCCCAAGGCTTCACACTCGTGTAAAGAAAGGGCAGAAATGCCCAGATGAACTTCCTGAGTCTCCCACAAACCAAGAGAGGATGGTGTGTCTGCCAAAAAAATCACATGGCAGCACTCAGAGCCACATCAGAGCCTTTTTTTTTCTTGCCATGAGCCCCCAGCAGCCCAGAGAAGCTGTGGCTGCCCCTGGATCCCTGGAAGTGTCCAAGACCAGGTTGGACAGGGCTTGGAGAAACCTAGGACAGTGGAAGATGTCCCTGCCCATGGCAGGGAGTTGGAACTGATGAGTTTTAAAGTCCCTTCAAAACCAAACCATTCTGGGATTCTGTAATGTGTGGTGTCATCAGGTTTATCTGATCTGTGAACTCTGGGATTCATCCAACACAAATAGAGATAAAACTTTCCATTTATTTATATGTATATATAAATATAGATAAATCTTTGCAATTGGATCCAGTAGCAGTCTTTGGGTTTTTTTCTCCTTTCCCTGAGCTCACCCCCAGTACAGAAATAGATTTAGATCCAATTCAGATCCATATTTAAAGGCATTTCCATCCAGCTCCAGGCCTGAGCACGGACTACAGCCAAGCTGAGCGTGTTGGATGTTGGCTCTGCTGCAGAAACATCATCCCATTCTTCTTTCCAAGAGCTCCAAGCTGACAAAGCAGCTGGCCTGGAAAGATGCTCAGGGAGCTCCAGCCCTGGATCACCAGCCCTGGCAGCTGGGAAGAGCTGTTGGTCCTCCTGCTCCAGTTGGCCTTTTCCAGCTTTATTTTGAGGAGCAGCACAGATCCCACCAAAGCTCATGGAGAGGTTTGGGACCTGCTGGAGGATTCCAAATCCCAAACTGCTGCTTCTCCTGGATAATGGATCCTGCAAACAAACACGCCACGTGCATCCCCCATCCAGCACAGACAAGGACTTTGCCAGCACAAGCAATGCCAGCACAGCTGGAGTCTGGATTTCCTTGTGTATTTGGGAAGCAGCTTCGTATCTTGCATTAATTGCTTTGTTAATTACCCTCATCCCCCTCCGCAGTGTCTCTGGGGGAGTGCCAATGATGCGCTTGTTGGCCACGCTGGATCACCAGGCTTTTTTTTATTTATTAGCCGGAATTACCTGCCAAACTAACAGGATTGAATATTTTTGTTCCACTTGGCCAAGACCTTATTGACCATGGAGAGGCAGAAATCGCTGCCACACACCCATGCCGAGGTCGGGGACAGGGCAGCCGGATGGACATCCCAAATCCAAAGGGATCCGGGGAAGCAGCAACTTGGGCATCGTTTTTCCCCCCTTGCTGCTCCCAAAACCCTCGCTGCTGGCATTAACAGACTCCAGACACGCTGTATGTGCACGTACATTCCTTGGCCATGCGATCAGACCGGAAAAGATTGCCTTCAGCCCAGGAACCGCAGCGGGAAGGAGGCTGGGAAGAGCTGTGCAGTCACCGGGGCGGGAGCGCTGCAGCCTCCAGAAAAGCTGCAGTCAACACTTTTTTTTTTTTAGGAGACGTGGTGCTAAAAGAGGAACCGTTGCGGGACGCGCGGAAAGGCTGAGATGGGTGTGTGTGGAGGGGGAAGTGCTGTTATTTTGGCAAAATCCCTCTTTCCTCTCGCAAAATCTCCCTGCGGGAGGACTTTGTGCAGCACGAACGCCTGGCCGTGTGTGTGAGCCCCTCCCAGGATCCCGGGCCGGGTCAGGGACCGCTCCCACGGGCACGGCCGAGTCACAGAGTGCCCGAGAGCCCCGATCCTCCCCCCGCTGAGCTCGCTCCCAGGCCAGAAAATGCCCAAAGCACATTCCAGGTGGGAACCGCAGCCGCATCCAGGCTCCATCCCCACGTGTCTGGAGGGCAGCAGAGTCCCAATTCTCACAGGGAGTCTTCCTCCCGTCCCTCAAGCTTTGTATTCCAGATCCCACTCTGCTCCCATCAAACAGCCCCTGGAGCTGCCATTGGGAAGCTCAGCATCCCCAAAACAGCTCCAGCCCCCAACCTTCAGGAATTTTGGCAGCACCAGCGATGGTGTCGAGCTCCAAGCACGGAGTGTTGGGGCAGGAATGTACCGAGCTCTGCACTCTGCCGAGCAGCCCCGGAGCGGGCTGGGATGCTCGGGAGGTGCGGCAGGAGCGGGGCTGAGCCCCGGTTCCCCCGGGATGGAACAGGGGACCTTCCGTGCTCCAGCAGCCCGATCCCGGGCCAGGAGCGCGTCACTCACTCACCGGTGCCGCACCGGAATTTGCATAATTCCAATTATGTTTCCAAAACGGGGAACGGGCTCTGACAACAACTCTGCAGTGCCTCGAACAATCAGAGAAGATGGAAAATCGTTGTCTCGGACCTGATGGCCCCGCAAGCGCCTTGCGCTGGCACCGAGTCAGCGGCGGGATTGCGGCGTGGGAAAGGATGCGGCAATCCGCGTTTTGCCATCGAAACCAATGGATATAAATGTGTTTGAGGAAGAACGAGCCTCTCCCAAGCACTGCCTCTGTGTCCTCTTGTCCCTTCATCCTCCACCCTCTACCTCCTCCAGGGCCATCCTAACTACCACAGCTTCTGCCTTTCCCAGTTTTCCTCTCTGGGGGCAAAAGAAAAGCAGGAATGCCGGAGCCGGCTGTGAGTGCCCTTGGTGTGTTGAGCCATGGCTGCCCACGAGGCGGGCGGAGCAGGATATTTAATCTCCGTGAGTCACCTTTCCCTCCCTATCTGCCATCTGCGAGTGCTCCGGCCTGAACTGCAGGTTTGGGAACGGGCTGCTCCGGAGCCACGCAGCTGCGGCTGTCCCGGAGCCCTCTCCGCTGCCACCGCGCACATTTTTGGCAACCTGGGAACGCCGGCGAGTTGGCAGATGTTAAACAAGTCCATAGATCCCATGCCTTAAATAGCACCTGGATTGCCAGGGGCGGATGCTGGGAGCGGGGATAGAGCTCAGGAGGAAGCTGCTGGTGCCCCGAGCCTCCTCTGCAGGCTGCGGAACCGGCGGCAAAACTCTTCGGCTCTGGTGTTTAATTGCCCGCGGTTAATTGGCAATCCAAGGGAGGAGGAAGCTGCGAGGAGAGACGTCAATTCATAAACCCTCAAGTGTTGGGAAGCTCCAGATTTTCCGAAGGCCCGAAAGGAGCCAGGTGCTGAATAATGCATCAGGCTGCCGAGAATTGGCAAACACGGAACCAGTTAATCCACAGATCCCTCTCGGATGCCAGCACTCCTCCAGTGTCAACGTGATTAACCAGTTTCACTACTGGGAGAGTTTCCGGGAGCTGGAGAGCCTGGAGAGGGGAAGGAGGAGCTGTGGAGCCCCTTCTCCCCCATGGCAGAGCGGGGCTGGGGAGACACTGCAGTGGTGAGGAGGGAAAAAGTGAGTGTGGTGTTAGAGCAAGAGGTTCTGGGCTTTGACCTGGAGGCCTTGGGTCAGGGAAACCCACAGGCAACTCCAAACAAGGTGGAAAAGCAGCAGCTCATCCTGGTGGGGAGATGCATCCCTCTCCAAAAATCATAATAATGGCCACGATGAAATGAAAAGCTGGGAAGTTTTGGTGCTGTGGTTAAAAGTGTAACCTCACATCCAGGGGAAAATGCAGAGTGGGATTTGTCTGTGAGGCATCAGCCGAACAGGTACAATAGGAGCTGGGATCCTGAGATTGCAGGCAATCCTTAAAGGAGAACACACCTCTCTGCAATATTCCCAGCCCTCCCTAAAGAGGCTGGAACGCTGCAGCCAACGTGGCCAGGAGCAGACCCAAAGCAGAGCTGCAGGAGAGCAGCAGGAGCAGCCCGGGAGCATGGCCAGCACCCAGAGCCCAGCCTGGATGGTGACCCTGGCTCTCTAATGCCACATACTCAAATGTTTGGAGACAAGGGCTGGAGGACTTCGGATTCATTAACGAGTCCAAGGTTGTAAGATGAGCCAGAGATCCAGGGACAGCCCGTTGGCAGCGATTCAACTCCTTCCACAACGCAGCGCCCGAGGCCAGCGCCTTCCACACCGGCCCTTGCTGAGCTTGGCTCTTCTTGCAGCGGGCAGACGCCAGGGAAGCTCATCCCAAACCTTTGTGTCAGGCAGCAAGGAGCCACCGAGCACCCCAGCAATGCCTGTCCTGCTGCTGCCCCTCGCTCTCTACCCAAATGCTTCTATTTTCAGTGCTGATGTGAAACCCGGTCCATTCTGAGTCATCACAGCCCAAAAAACTCGTTCTATTGAAAAGATGAGTAGCTCCAGAATATCCAGGATGGAATTGAACACTGAACAGACATTCTTGGGAGGCAAAGGTAAAGCCAACTCCCTGCTGGCCTGCCAGAGCTCCCTCGAGGCAGGTGCTGGGGTTGCTTACAGCCAGGACAGCAGCCTGAAAGCCACAAGTACGTGCTAGGAAAAGCTTCCTGGAGAGCTGGGTCAGTTCCAGCCTAATCCAGCCCCTGTGGGGAAAGGCATCCTGGCAGATGCTGAGCTAATGGGATAACTGCATCCCGCTCCAGTGGTGCGTGGTGGTGGGAAGTCCCCAGCCACGGGGTCGTGCTGCTCCACAGGAGCCCCCTGCTTCCTAGGGGGAAATGTACAAAGCTCCTCAGGGCAAAAATAACAAATATCAACAGCACAGGGACTTTGCAGTCCCATGTTCACTCACAAAGTGCAAAGTCTCCCTTGGAGCAAGCACAGCAAGGCAGCAATGCTGCTTGTTCCAGTGAGGAGCTGTCAGCACCAGGCATGGCAGAGCCTGGAACTCCCAGCCTTTGTGGAATGAGTTCCTTCCCCAGTAGCAGCTTTGCAGGAATGGCAGAGGTATTTTGGGGCTGGATTGGCACTGGATGCTTCCCTCTGCTCCTCTCTGTCCCCTGCAGTGATGATCCAGGCAGGTGCCTTCCTCTGATGGACCCTCATGGGATGAGAATTGCTGGAGCTCAGCCACAAAAAAAGCAATGTGGTCCTCTCAAAAATCCAGGATATCCTGGGAAATTGTTTCCCTTGCTTCTGAGGTCTCCCAGCCAGCCCACCCCAGTCCTATTCTCTTGTAACTACAGAGGCTACTTGAGGTTTTCCCCTTTTCCTCCCAGAATGTGAAATAAAAGTGCATTCTCATAAAACAGCTCAACAATCATTGGATGCAATGCAGCGTTTGCTGCAGCTTTCCACAGGTTTTCATGCCTTGCAATGATGAGAGAGAAAACCTCCCCTCCTGCTCCATCAGAAACTTCAGGATGAAGCCAGTGCCTGGTTCAGGCAGTGGAAAATCAAACAAGGAATCCATTCTAGTGGATAATTTTAGTTCATAGAATCATAAAATCCCAGAATGTTTCGAGCAGGGACCTTAAAGCTCCTCCAGTCCCACCCCTGACATGGGCAGGGACATCTCCCACTGTCCCAGGTTGCTCCAAGCCCCATCCAGCCTGGCCTTGGGCACTGCCAGGGATCCAGGGGCAGCCACAGCTGCTCTGGGCACCCTGTGCCAGGGCCTCCCCACCCTCACAGCCAGGAATTCAGGCTCTTTTCTACCCCTTGGCTCCCTCCTCTTCTCTATTTAACCACAAGGGAGTTTCATTCACTGACAGGCAGCTGGAGCTCAGGGATCCTGTACAGATCCAGGAGTTGGTGGCACCCCTGAGGTTTGCTCTCACCTGAAAACCTCTAACAAAAATGAAGTGTTTTAAGTGTTACCAATTTCCAAGCATCACCAATTTCCATCTCACAGGACACCCATTAAACCCTGCTGAAGCATTTTTCCTAACTAAAGCCACCTTGGAAGATGCAACTAAAAAAACCAGGAACAGAGGAGTGAAGTGCAGCTTCTGGAAGGGAAAACTTGAGGCAAAGCAGGGACCAGAGCCTGTTAAACCACTGTGAGACTCAGCAGTGACTCACATCTTGACTTTTTTCCCCTCCTTTCTTAAGGAGGCCAGAGATACCTGTTCTTAAGCAAGAGCTGAGCCACTTCCTGGACAACCCCCTGCACACCCCATTTCCCGCCTGTAAAAAACACCTTGCACAGAGCTGCTGGGCTCTGACTCACCCTGCACCTTCCAGAGCTGACACAGGGTGAAAAATTACACCATCCTGCTCTTGGGGTGCTCTCATTTTTGAAAGGGAGACGGATTGTGGGGCTCCACCTTGGCCTGAAGCCCTGAGAGCCTCGCTCAGACATAATTCTGAAACACGAGCGGTGCCAGAGCACAGGACCTCAGAAGAGGAACTGAGTCACTCAGCAGAGGTGACACTCACTCACCAACAGCCCCTGGGAGCTGATGCTTCCCCATGAGACGAGGGGAAAGTTTTTTTTAACTTCCAGAAAGCACCAAAGCTGAGGGGATTTCAGATTCTCCCACACTGAGCCTGTCAGGTTGGACAGATATTAGAAGCAAATCCAAGATAAAAAGCACAGCCGTGTGTTAGAGGGAAGTCTGAGTCACAGTGCTCACACTGAGGCTGCTTCCACATCCACAGCAAATTCTCTGCTCCTGGCAGTCCCTTTTTCCCATTCCCAAACCCCAGTGAGACTGGAGATCACCTCAGCCCCACCAGGCTCTCACAGCCCTTGTGCCCAGCTGTTCTACAGCAGTTTTAAAGCGAGACACATTCCTTTGCAGGGATTTGCATTAGCAGGGGTAATTTCCAGTTAGGAACGGTGGGCACAGTTTTGCCAAGGCCTGTCCATGAGGACAGGGCCCTGCTGGGGACTGAGTCACGGCGTGGTCCCCGCTCCGATGGCACGCGATAAGCGCCGGCATTTTGAAATGTGACTCACTGCTCCAGCCAGAGAGACACCGGTTCCCCCTGCTTGTCTCCCAGCTCCGAGGAGTTTAATTAAGTCAGAGTAAGTTCATTTACACAGCCACACCCTGGACTGACAGCCAGGCAGAGCTTGAACACCCTGGAAGGGGAAGGCTCTGCGGAGAATCGTGGCTGTGGTGGCCCCACAATCATGGAATCATGGAATGGTTTGGGTGGGAAGGGACCTCAAAGCTCAGCTCGTTCCATGGGCAGGGATGCTGCTCACTAGAGCAGGGAATGATGCTCCTGAGCATTCCCAAAGCTTTGCAGCAAGGAGACAGTTCCAGGGCTGTGCCTGGCCTGCCACCTGCAGCTGTGGGAGCAGCCTCAGAGCCCTGGCCATGCCCTCTGCCAGCAGAGCTCTGGCTGTGACCCCAGGGCCTGTCCCAGGGGATGGCAGCTGTCACAGGATCCGTATCCCGCTGCTCCTCAGCCCCCCCGCAGCCCCAGCACCTGCCCAAGTCCTTTTATCGGCTCACTCGTGTCCTACTCAGGCACCAGAGTCCCAAAGTCACATCCGTCACTCCACAAGCACCCCTAGTCACTCATGAGCCCCTTTGTCCATCCCTGCATGTTCCACATTGGCCTCGTGGCTGCCCTTTCCAGGGAATTTCCTCCCTGGAACACGGCAGTGACAATCCCTCTGTGCCCTCACCTTCCCAAGTTACCTGGGGCTGGCACCGAGGCTGGAGAACCCTGACAGTAAAGCTTGCTCAAGTGGGAATATTAAAGCAGCATCCTCCTTTTCCACTTACAGTCTCTCATCTAATTCTCCAAGGAATTACAGCCAGGCTTCCAATCTGGGAGATCCAGAACAGAGCCCTGTTTATGGCAGCACAACGCCCAACTCCAGCACCACATTGCCCCTTGCTGCTTCTCTCAAAATTCAATATAAGTAACATACCAGGAGAGCTCCGCTGTGTAATTGCTTTATTTTCTGCTTATTAGTTCTTTACCAACACTACAGCCATATTGAGAACACAAAATTCCTGGGTACTTCAGTCAGGGAGATCACAGGCCACAAACTCAGTCACTTGGTTGGACACGATTGAACGCCATTCAAAACTTACTCCATAAATTCACACGAACACAAATCGATGCACTTGCAACTCCAGACTGGTTTGTTTCATACACAATTCCCACTTGATCCTACCGACAGCCACTACCTCGTGCTGAGGTCCAGCTACAGCCTAGAAAGGATGTGTTGGATGTGAAACCTGTGGGTTTTTGTTCGGTGGCCACAGCCGTTTATTTCAGCTCTGCCACACGTTCCAGTAACTTTTTCTCCCCCCTCTCTTCCTCCCCACTCCCCCCCCACCAAAAAAAAAAAAAAAATCCAGAAGCAAAAGCAATTTCCTTTCACCTACAAAACAGAATTACAAAGTTACTTCTAAGGGAATACAAAATTGCAAAATCAACTTAACGCAAAGGCTGCCCCAGCGCTTGGAAACACAGGAAACCAATTCAGACAAAAAATGAAGGTATTGAAGTTTTCATGTTGACTGAGAATACGCTTAAGAAAGTTCAAGAACCATTAATAGAGCTTCAAGTTTTCCAGTTTAGGCATTTACTTTGTGCTTGGCTATTTTATTGATGCTCCAGAAGAAAACAGTCACCATATTGTTGTAATTTTAAGATTTTATACCACCACACTGTTCATTAAGTTACAGCAACAGGAAAAGAAAAATAAAAGCTAGAAAATAGAGCAATGATATTCCAATGGCAAAAAGCCTTGGATTAAAATAAACTGATCTCACTTCCTCTTCTTTAGGGCTGAGATGGAAGAGTTATTTCTACATTAAGCTTCTGCAGACTCTCTAATTCACAAAGTCCATCAATGCTCTATCTTCTAGCACCAAGGACCCATCCAGTCCCATTTGCAACCCACATCCAGAAAAGTCTTTTTTTGGAACCATACTCTAAAAGGACTTTGAAGTGCTCCAAAGCATTGGATTTCAAAGTGAATTCAGGATTTTTGTCTTCCCATACATCTTTGGTAAGAGCTCCATGTACAAGTACTCAGCATGCAGAGTCACCACTGCAGCAATGTAGTGTAATGCCCCCAATTCCATGTAAAACTAATATTCTTGAAAAGAGAAAACAACTACGGAAAACAAAAGGAAAATAAAAGCCATTTTCTTCTGGTTTTGTAGCATACATTCCTAGAATTCCCCAACGGAGTTTTAACTCCTTGAGGAAATCTGAAGTTAATCCTTAAGGCTGAATAAGAACCAGCTGCTTTAACAGTTTGTGCACCCAGCGTTAATTAATACTTGATTGAGTTTTTATGCAAATGCTCGCTCTGGGTGGGGTTTTTGATTGGCCAGTCCCAGCTACAGGCTGTGACATGGCTAACGAGCTGCTCTGCCCTTTAAGAACTAATTATGGAAGTTTACATTCAGCGTCGATTCTCTCTCTCTCCCCTCCCCACTCTCATTAGTAGTTACTCAATGGGCCTCAGACATCCAACATAGTTCCCTTTCCTACAGGACTACAGCAACAACCGGGACACGGGGAGGCTCCAGCTGCTCGCAGGAGCTCAGTCCAGGCTTGGAAAACTAAAGCAAGAAGTGATTTCCTCAAAATGGCCATTCCTGATGTCAGAATCCCCGGGCTCGAGCAGAGCTCGGCACGGAACTCGCCCGTTCGCCAGGCTCCAGCATGGAAAAAGAACAATAATAATAATAACAACAATTTCCTTCTTTCTGTTGGAAAGGATCAGGAATCCTTTCAAGGTTTAGGTGTCTCCAGCTGCCTTGAGATGGAAGCGAGAGGCAAGTCAGAGCTGGACTTTTGCCATAACATCTGATTTAAAGTCAAACTCATTGCAACATTTTATTGCTGCATCTGCTGGAAAGAGCCTCGGCCCGGGGACCGACACCAAGTAGTAAAAAACTGCAACTAAACCTCATTTAAGACAAAAAAAACTGCCCAGTGCCTACCCTGGAACTACAGCATCGTTCATGCCTTGTTTGCTATGTGGTGTGGGGAGCTGGTTTTGCATCCCTCCTCATGCATGATGTATGGGTCAGAACTTCCCAGCTGACACTCCAAAGCAGTTCTTACATTTCCCGGCGCCCGACACACACTTTGAACACGTTACAGTGGAATTCCCACTCTCTGCCACTGCAGGCAAGAATTCCCCTCATTAGCCTGAGCCGTGGAGCCAGACTGAGTCACTGTTTAGTTACAGATTAACAGAACTTTAAAAAAAAAAAAAAAAAAGTCCTTAATATAAAAAGACAGACTGCGGTTTGATTTTAAGCAACAATTTTCAGTTTACTAGATGAAGTCGACCTAGCAACATATCCTGCCGGAATGCAAAAAAGTAGCAATCTACAGCAAAGTGAGAGAAGAGAGAGAAAAAAAATATATATAATCAAAAAAGTAGACCCAGAAAGCATACACTGAAAATGGACCCCCTCCCCCAACATCCCCCAAAATAATCAAACCAGCAAAGGGCTATCGAGAGGAAAAAGGAAAAAAAAAAACCAAAAAACAAAAAACCAAAAAAAGTTACTTAGCAAGTCTATAATGTGTCCTTCCCCTGTTTGCTGGAAGTCTGCCATAGCATCTAGTGCCTGTGTTCGTGTCACATTCGGAGGTTAGAGCATCCTAACGCCAAGCAGGAGGAGTTAGAACAGGAATCCAGCCAAGGGTGCAGGAGGAAAGGGTGGCAACTGGAGAAAGGTGATCATAATCCTATGGATGCGGTTTTGTTTTCACTTTTCAGTAGAGAATCATTCTTCTGGAAAGCCACGTGGGTTATTTAATTTTTTTGTTTCTTTTTTTAATTTTTTTGTTTAATTTTTTTTTTGTTTTGTTTCTTTAATTCTTTGTAGACTAAATAGTTCCTCTCCCATTAGGATTTATAATTGGACGTTAACCACGTCAGCCCTTCGTAGAGTCCATCCCCCGTCGTGGCACAGGAGGGCTGCACATACCAATTCCTATCCCTGATCCGGGTCAGGCCCAGTTTCTCCTGGATCTCGTGGGGTTTCATGGCGTCGGGCAGGTCCTGCTTGTTGGCGAAGATGAGGATGATGGCGTCCCGCATCTCCCGGTCGTTGATGATGCGGTGCAGCTCCTGCCGCGCCTCGTCGATGCGGTCGCGGTCGGCGCAGTCCACCACGAAGATGAGCCCCTGCGTGCCCGTGTAGTAGTGCCGCCACAGGGGCCGGATCTTGTCCTGGCCGCCCACGTCCCACACGTTGAACTTGACGTTCTTGTAGGTGACGGTCTCCACGTTGAAGCCCACGGTGGGGATCGTGGTCACCGACTGGCCCAGCTTCAGCTTGTACAGGATCGTGGTCTTGCCGGCCGCGTCCAGCCCCAGCATCAGGATCCGCATCTCCTTGTTCCCGAAGATCTTGGACAGCACCTTGCCCATCTCGGCGGCATCCAAGGGAGGGCGAGAGGGCGAGCGCCGGCCCGGCGGGGAAGGGCGGGCGGGGCTCAGCGCGGGCCGCGCATGGGGCGGCGGGGAGGCGGCTCCGCTGCTCCGCCGGGCCCGCGGCGGCGGCTCC
>VXBI01013788.1:127200-168856 GCA_013397375.1 Toxostoma redivivum
GCCCCTGCATCCCTGGCAGTGCCCAAGGCTGGGCTGGGCACTGGGGTTGGAGCAGCCTGGGACAGTGGAAGTGTTCCTGCCGTGGCGGGCTGGGCTGGGCTGGGCTGTGAGGTCCCTTCCAGCCCCAACCGTTCCGTGATTCAGTGATGCATCATCGGGTTTATGACTCCACGTTGTCCTGGGTCACTCCCTGTGGTTCCCGCGGGTGGAACTCCATGGATCAGCGCTCGGGACACGCAGCGTTCGGGGCCCGTCCCTGCCCCGTGCCCGGCAGCGCTGCCCCGGCACGCCCAGCGCGGCTCCTGCTCGCACACGCCGGGCCGGGGCCGCACCCGCGCCCGGGGCTGTGCCGGGGGCCGGGGCGCGGGAGCGGGGCCAGGCTGCTCCTCCGGGCCGGGGATGCCCACCCGGTTCCTGCTGAGAGCCAGCCTGTGTGAGTGAATGGGAGAAGCAGCGCCTGGAACGCTAATCCCGCAAAATCCTGGACTCGCAGACTGGTCTGGGTCAGAAGGGATCTTAAAACCCATCTTCCACCTCTGCCATGGGTAGGAACACCTCCCACTGGGATGTACTTGATCACTTTGGGGTCTCCTCCTGGAGAGCACAGGTGCATTCCCTTTCGATTTTGTAGGACTGACTTCCTATTCCCTTCAAAAATACCGAATTTGGGATTGATTTATATGGCTGATGTCCTGTCTCATGGAAAGCAATCCTTCCTGGAGCTACCAAAGGGAACACTTTGGTGTCTTTAGGAGAACAGGAGGTTTCCTATACTCCAGAGTTATTACAGGATCAAGCTGTTTTCCCTGGTGAGCTGGACCTGTGCAAGGCAGGTTTAGGTTGGAGATCAGGTTCTTCCCCCATGGATCCATGAGGGTCCCTTCAGCTCAGGATTTTCCACGATTCTGTGATGTCAACAGGAGTTTTTGAGGAAGGCTTTGCTCTTTCCTGCAGCCAGCCAGGAGGGAGGATGCCAAGGAAAACATCCATCCATGGCCTCTCCTGGTGAGAGGCTGTGCCAGGGTACGGCTGCTGACCCAGGGCACTGCCAGAGTTCACGCTCTGGTGATTAAACCAGCAGATAATGCTGCTAATTATCATACTGGATTGGGATTTACAGCAAGCCCTGATCCTGCTGGATGCAGCTGGTTCAGTCTCCTCTCCCACTAGCATAGGATATTTATCTAAACACAGAGCTAAATATTTGCAGGGCTAAAATTAACCTCAGGATGTGGATATTGGTGGGTTCTCACTTGGCTCTGCTCTGTGTGACCATTTCCGTGCTGCTGAGTTCATTAAATCAGGCAGCACGAGACCACAAGGCTTCAAAATAATGGAGCAAGGTGATGTCAGGAGCTTTAAGGTCCTTCCTTTGCCCATGAGCTGCATTCAGTCGTTCTTCCCTCAGCCTCAGAGCAGCTTTTTGTGCTGTCAGGAAATGACTTTTGGTGCTTTTGTTCTGACAGTGCAGAGCGTTGAGGGGAGGGTGTGACCATGCTGAGCTTGTTCTGCTTTTCCTTCTTAAGAGCTGAGAGGCTCCTCTGGGGCTTTCTCCCAGGCCCCAGCAGGTGAGGAGCGTGGATCTCAAGGATTAAATGAAAATAAAGCACAGGTGGTGGGACATGGGGCTGGGCTGCTCAGCTCCCCAGGCTGTGTCACCTCTGGGTGCTGTGAAACCCCAGGAATGAGAAACTCCATCAGCTGCTCCACATTTTCCACCCAGACCTGCTGTCCCTCAGGTCTCTCCTCTCAAATCTTGGCTTTTTTTATTTTTTATTTTTTTATTTCCTTTGTTGGGGATTAGGTACAGATAGGGCTTGGCTTTGGCTTTGTCCTTTTTCACCTGGCAAAAAGCTTTCCTGAACTTTTCCTTCTGAGAGTTTCTCTGAGCTGTGCAGATCAGGCCCTGCCAGTGACTCAGTGACACTTCCTGCTCTGCTCCTCTCCCTGCTACAATATAGAGATGGATGAGATATTTGGGTTTTTTATGTAGAAAACATTTTTATTCACATAGTTTATAGGAATATTAGAAGGTACTGTTAAATCTAATTGGTTAATAATTTATTGAAATTTAGTTTATTGGTTGGTAAATGGTTAGTGTATATGTTCATTAAATTTTTCTTTTCCTAGATAGTTTACATTTTTTCTTTATGGATTCTTACGGGATAGACTTCTCATTTTTGTAGGTGTAATTTTTTTTCTTACAAGAATTGATTGTTATGTAGACTGATTTTTCTTCTTAGAGTTCTTTTTTTGTGGGAACTTAACAGGTTAGTTGTTAACTTATTTGAAATAGTAAGGCTTGATTTTATAAGGCCTTTTTTAAAGAAGGTTTTACTTCTGTGTAAAACACACACACACATATATATACACACATACATGTATTTATGTGCACTCAGGACCCTGCCCCAATCCCTGTTATCCCTCTCCTGCTCCTTTCCCAGTTTCCCTGGCAGGACCTGTGGCCCAGCTGAGCTGCTCTGAGCTGTGATTGCAGCTTCTGCCTCTGCATGAGCACCCAAAATTGATCATCCACAGCTCAAAACCTGCCAGAGGAGAAGGATGAGCTGCACATCTTCCCCCAGAAATCCCAAACTGATGTGGGCATGTGGCTCTGAGTGGTTTGGGTTGGAAGGGACCACAGTGGGGTCACCTGGTGCCACCTCCCTGCTCCAGCAGGGCCATCCCAGGGCACAGGATTGTGTCCAGCTGGTTCTGGAATGTGTCCAGGGAAGGAGAGGCTCCTCTGTTCCAGTGCCTGCTCACTGCACAGTAACAAATTCTTCCTCAGAAGAAAAATGGGGTTCACTCAGGCAAAAACTTTTCCACCTGGGCTGGGATTTATTCCCAAGGATCCTCCCTGCCCTGCAGGAAAAATTCCCAACCTCGCAGGGGAAGGTTTGCCATGGCCTGGCTGTGCTTTTAAAGGAATGATTCCTGCTTTTCAGGAGGACAGATAGCAACAAGACATCTGAGCACTCAGCACTTTGGGTAGTTAAGATCTCCAATTAGTCACTAATAAACTCTGTGCAGTCAGTCCTGGCAGCTCGTTTCCCAATCCTCAGGGAATGTTGGAGAAGCTGGAGAGAGAGCACCACCTACTTTTGGAACATTTTAGTGGAGAGTCCTGTTGGTTTCCGTGAGTGCACAGGAAGGAGGGTAAACAGGAAGCAAATGGAAATGACTTTATAAAGCAAAAAAAGGCTTTGCTGTCTGAGGGATCTCACTGCTGTGTCCCTGCAGCTCACCTGGGAGAGTACAGCCTCTAAAATGGGAATTTGGTTGGAAAAGCAGGTTCTTATTTTTAGGAGAGTGACTCAAGCTGCTGTGGGGTGGAAATTGTCACCCCAGATGAAGTCTGAGCAAAGCAGGTTCTTCATCTCAGGCTGGATATAAATCTACTCCCTGTAACCACCCTCAGGAGAAGAAATGCACCTCTGGGCATTATCTACTATATAGCTCAGTCTTTTTCAAGGTAAAATACCCAAAAAACCCCACTTAAAATACCCAAATATATTCTAAATTACCTGAAAAACGTGAGCTCTTAGGAGGGTTTCAGTTTCATAAACCTGCTTGAGAATTAAAACTCTTCTCAGGTCCTTGGCAACTCCCAGTGGGTTACTGGGTAGCCTGCAGGAGTTAAATATTTTAAAAGTGAGTTAAATATTTTAAAAGTGAGTTGGATGTTTTAAAAGCAAGTTGAATGTTTTAGAAGTAAGTTGAATATTTTAAAAGTGAGGTAAATGTTTTAAAATCGAGTGCTGGCTGACAGGGTGTCCCGTGCACCTGCTGGGGATTTACAGCCCAGAGAGTAAAAAGCAATTATGGGTGGAAAGTAATTAGGGGTTAGAGCCTGGGGAGAAGGGCAGCAAATGCCTGTGGCACCTTGTGGTGGCTCAGCTGGGCCTGGCTGCTGCTTTCTTATCTTTCCTTATCCCTAAGGAACCTGTGGGCAGTGCAGGTACCAAGGTTTGCATTTATTGTTTTCCATGGATTTTACAGCTGTGTTTCCATGTTCTGCCCTCCACCAGTAGTCCAAGTGCTGTCACAGCACCAAACCTTGAGGAATTTGATACTCATCAATCAGAGAATTTTTTGTCTCTTTGAATATAAATCAAATTCCTATCACCTTGGACCATCAGGCCAAACCTGTTTTCATGTGGTTCAGCCCATCTTTCCTTGCTTCCCTCTTTTTAGAGATGGGAAAAGCCTTTGTTGCACTGATCCTTCAAAGACCTTTGTGGCTTTCCAAGGAAGGAAAAGGGAATATAATAACGCTCTGGGTTTAGTATCTGTGTTAGATAAATTCTCCTGTTGTGAAAACAAATTACATCCTCCATACAACAATGGCATTCCAGGGGTCGATTTGTCCCGGAGATATGTGACACAATGGGCCAAGTGTCCTGTGCTGGGTGAGTCAGGCAGAGAGGCTTTTCCCAGAGCACTTGGCCCTGATCGTTCCTGCCTGTGGGCAGGGAAGGGTGGGCATGGCTCCCCTGGATGTCTCAGCCCTGTTTCCTGTGACTCTGGGTGCAGCAGCAGCTGGGATTGGCAGGAAGATGAACCTGGAAGCTCCCAAGGTGTTTGTGCCACAGGCAAAGGGCATCAGAGAGATCCCTGGAGCTTCCCGGAGGAGTGGAGGTGGGAAGGGGAGCTGGAAAATCTCCCGACTGCAGCAGGTCTCTGTTAGCCTGAGTGTGCTGAAATGGTGCCTGGAGGATGCTGAAGAATCAATAAAATCCCACAGGTTTCATCAGGAGAAAAGCCTGTCCTGGTCTCCAGGTATTCCTTCCTCCTCTTTCCCTTTGGAAGTGAGGAGGAGAATCCTCCAAAGTGGCCTCAGCAGGAAAACCAGTCTGACACCCTGGAGAAGGGAAGGATCCAGGGAGAGCTCAGAGCCTAAAGGGGCTCCAGGAGAGCTGGAGAGGGACTGGGGACAAGGGATGGAGGGACAGGACACAGGGAATGGCTTCACTGCCAGAGGGCAGGGATGGGTGGGAGACTGGGAAATAGGAATTCTTGATTCAGAGCGTGGTGAGGTATTGGAACAGGTTTTCAATACCTTTGGATGCCCCTGGATCCCTGGCAGTGTCCAAGGCCAGGTTGGATATTGGGGCTTGGAGCAGCCTGGGACAGTGGAAGGTGTCCCCCATGGCAGGGGCTGGAGTGAGATGGGATTTAAGCTCTCTTCCCACACAAATCATCCAGGGATTCCACAGTTCCATACAATTTAGAGGGTTTTTACATATCTTAAGTACATCAAAATATCTTTACAGCGCTATTGGAGCGGGGTCTTCCTTTCCCAGGGTGTTCTGAAATGAAGAGGGGGATGGATACTCCTGACCAAACCTCCACATTCCAAAATCCTGGATCACCACCATGGCAGCACCAGCCTGAAAAATCCTGAAACCTTAACGAGAATAATTTGAGACCTATTTGGGATTTTGGGGTGTCCTGTGCTGGAGCCCAGCAGGAACTGGACTCAATGATCCTTCTGCATCCTTCAGCTCAGGGCATTCTGTGCTTCTCCTCTGTGACTCTGTTGTGGCCTGGCCCTTGGAAGGAGGAGTTTGGGATCCCCAGGCTGGTTCTTTGTGGGGCTTGAGCCTGGCTTAGCCAGAACTCTGTGCACAAAGCCACAGCTCCCATGGGGAGCTCAGCAGGATCCTGGAGCAGCTGCTCCTGCTGCGTGGGATCCTGCCTGTTATTATAGAGATGGACAGGATTTTTTTTTTAATGTAGAATAGTTGAATTTTTATTTATATAGTTATATTTATAGGAATATTAGAAGGTACTGTGTTAAATTTAAGTGGTTAGTAATTTATAGGAACTTAGTTTATGTGTTGGTAATTGTTAGTGTACATGTTTATTAAACTTTTATTTTTCTCGATAGTTTATATTCTTTGTTTTTTGGGAAATTAATGTTTTAGGTGGGTAGAATTTTCTTTTTTGTAAGTGTGAGTTGTTTTTTCACAAGAATAGATTGTTATGTAAATTGATTTTTATTCTTATTTTTTTTTCTCAGGTTAGCTTAGTTAGAATAGTAAGGTCTGAACTATGTTTTATAAGGATTTTTTTTGGTAAGGTTTTAGTTGTATGTAACATCCACTGCCTGTGGGATGAGCTCCAGAGGGCAGGAACCCCTGGGCTCAGGGATGAGCTGTCCCCAGCTCATTTCCCATCTCAGCTGTGCCCCAGCTCTGTCAGACCCTCTGTCTGCATCCTCACTGTGCCTGGCCCCTCCTCAGCCTGCCAAGCCCATTCCCATCAGATTTCCTCTGGGAAATCACGGAGTTTCACTCCCCTGCTCTCTCAAATCCATCCTGCTATGGTTTGTTCACGTGAGGAAAAATGTGTGTTTGTGGCAGGAAGAAATATCCCCTTGTCATTGGCAGGGATGTGCTCAGTGTTATTTCTGGGGATGGTTTGCCTTTCTCCCCTGTTCATGGATGCCAAACCTCCCCCTCCTCACGCCCTGACCCCTAAATCATTTGGCTAAATCATTATCCTAATGCCTTTAGCCAAAACTCCAGCTGTCACCAACAGCTCTTCCTTAAGGAGATAAAAAGAGCCCAGAACAAGATCTGGGGTCTCTTCCATGCAGCTCTGAAACCCTTAAGGCTTCAGGCTTGTGCAGCACGGGGGAAAATCTTATTTTCCTTCCCTGAGATGGGATTGCCCTGTGGACTTTAGCCCTGGACTTTGCTCCAGTAGCTCGGGGCGGGCTGGAAGAATTGCTCAGACACCTCCTGAGTGCGCCTGGCAGGGCAGGAGGTGTGGCCCTTGCCTTGACCTCTGCACTGGAAAAACACAATTCCATGAGCCATCCATGGAGGAGAGAGAGCAGCCGTTATTCCCATGGGATACCTGGGGCAGGTGTCTTTGACAGAGGCAAAACAAAGAGTTAAGATGAAAAATCATCAGTGAAAATGTTCCTAGGCAGCTGCCTGTTATGGCAGGGAGTGGATAAAAGCAGGAAACTCCTGGATTTTGCTCCTTGCCTTAGGTTTTTGTTATTTTTTTATCATTTGCTGGGAATCATTCAGCTCATCACACCTGCAGGGAGCAGGCTGCCTCTCTGACATTCTGCAAATCCTTCTGAGCTCTCTCTGGAGAGAGCAGGAGCACGAACTTCAATTTTCAGCCTACAACAGCACAACGCTGCCTGTTTAAACCAAAGTAATGTGTTGGATGTTCACTTGAAAAGCTAAACTTTGCTTCCTGAGCCTGCTGCTCCTCCCACCGTGCTGGATGCAGCCGGTCCCGGAGTGATGGGGAGCGGAGGCAGCGCACAGGAGCAGCCGGGCACGGTGGCTTGTGCCTGTAATCCAAGCTCCGGGGAGGCTGAGGCTGGCGGATCGCTGAGCCCGGGGGTTCTGGGCTGCAGGGCTGTGCCGAGCGGGCGTCCAAGCTAAGGTCGGCATCGATATGGTGGCCCTGGGGGAGCCCGGAGCCACCAGGTCGCCTAAGGAGGGGTGAACCGGCCCAGGTCGGAGACGGAGCAGGTCAAAGCTCCCGTGCCGCTCGGTAGCGGGACTGCGCCTGTGAGCAGACCCTGGAGCGCAGCCCGGGTGACAGGACGGGACCCAGCCTCTTTTGGCACATGCGTCCCCTGGCCCCAGCCTCTTTGGCATCTTTCCCCCTCGGTCCCAGCCCCCTTTGTGAGCTCTCTGTGCCACGGAGCAGTCACAGCAGCAGGAAAGGCAAAGGCACCCGCAGGGATGCTCCTCCTGAAGATGCCGCGCCGGCCTCGCCCGCTCAGGCGTGCTCAGGTTTTGGTGGGATGTGTTGGGATTGGGATCCCAGCAGACGTGGTTGTTAAACGTGGTTCGTGTGCCGGGCAGCAGGATTTCCCTGCCAGGCTGTCCCACCCCTCCCTCAAGCGCTGCCTCTCCACACCGAGGCGTTCCAGCTCCCGGGAGTCTCTCATTATTCTGTTCCGACCGATATTTACTGTCACAGCTCATTGGTGTCCTCGGCTCTGAGCTTTACACTCTCAGGAAAACGCTGCCAAACCGGGAGGCTTTGTCCTACCAGGAGTTTTTCAAGGCAGGACGTCCCTGATCTGCTCTGTCCGGAGCTGAGACGGAGCTCCAGGCTGTGCCTCGCTGGGCTGGAAACGGAAACAGCATCAGCGGGTGCCTCCTCCGGCTCCAAATGAGGGGCTCGGGCTTCTCAGCAGCTTAAACTCATCAAAAATCATTCCTGCCTGCCCCAGCGTTTAGAAACGAACCAGAGGGAGCTCAAGGACATTCCCTCAGTTCCCCACTGCCGCTGTGCGGCCAGGCAGAGCTCACACAGGGCGGATGGCAGGGAATGTGCAGAAGAGCTGGCTCTGGTGGTTTGAGGATGGGATCCGAGCGCTGGGAAGGCTGAGGTTGGGATTTTGGGCTGCAGTTGTTGTGCTGGTGGAAGTTCAGTGTGGATGTGGTGCCCTGATCCAAAATCCCACAGTGAATCTCTGGTAAAAATGCCCAAATTGTAAAAGAAGTGAAGAATTTGGGTTTGTGCTAAAGATGGGGAGAGGGAGCTCTTTCCTTGGCCTGGCTGCTCCCTCAGCAGGGCAAACTGCTGAGTTTGTGTGAGACGGGGATGGAGGGAAAGGGGAAATAGCAATGGAGGGAGAAGGGAAAGGAGAAGGGGAAAGGGAAAGAGAACGGTGAAGGAGAAGGGGGAAGGAAGGGAAAAAGAAAAGGAAGGGGAAAGGGAAAATGGGGAAGAAGGTGAAAGCGGCAAAGGGGAAAGGGAAAGAAAGTGGAAGGAGAGGAATGAGAACGGGAAGGGATAAGGAAAAGAAAGGAGAAGAAGGGGAATGGGAAGAGGAATTGTGATAGAAAAGGAGGAAGAGAAAAGGGGAAAGGAGAAGGAGGGAGAGGGAGGGGAAGGAGGAATCAGAAAGGGGAAAAGGGGAAGGGAAGGGGGAAAAGGATAAAGGGAAGGAAGGAGAGGAAGAAGAGGAGGAGGAGAAGGGAATGGAGAAGGAGAACAAGAAGGAGAAAGTGGGGGCGAGAAGGAGGAGGAAGAAGACGAGGAGGAGNACAAATCTCCAGCACCAACCTGCTCTCAAATAAGACATGTTAACGTGTATTATTAAATAAACTCGGCTGAAGGGGGTCCCGCGGGACCCCTTTGCTGCCCGACACGGACACACCGGGGCTCCTCTGCGCCGCTCAACACAGACACACGCGGGACCCTTTCCTGCCCCTCATCCTTTTGATTCCTGCCCCGATCCTTTTGCCACATACAGCGGGACCCTCGCGCCCCTTTTTGTCCCCCATCCTCTTTTTCCTCCTTTTTGCCGCCCTCTCTCGAGCCGCTTTGGTCATACACGGACCATTTTCTGTCCCCCCGGAGTCTTTTTTGTCACAGCCGGGCCCTGCTCGCCGCCCGCCCCCTCAGCGCCCCCGCGCTCACAGCGCCTCCTGTCGGTCGCAGGCGGCACCGCCCCGGCCCTGCTCGGCCCATGCACGGCCGCGGAACGCCGGGGATTGGCACCAAGCGCGACCTGTAGCACCTGTGGGCGCAGGCGCGGGGCGGCTGCGGAACGCCGGGGATTGGCACCAAGCGCGACCTGTAGCACCTGTGGGCGCAGGCGCGGGGCGGCTGCGGAGCGCCGGGAGCTGTGAGGGACCGGGAGCCGGGATCCCTGTGGGTCTCGGCGGGCGGCGCCGGCGCCATGAAGTCCCGCTTCAGCACCGTCGACATCCGCGCGGTGCTCGCCGAGCTGCGGCAGAGGTACCGGCACTCCCGGTCCGTGCGGCCTCGGGGAGCGGGGCCCGGCCCGGTGGGTCCTGGCCCTGGCCCTGGTTCTGGTTCTGTCCCCGCTCCTCCTTGTGGCCTGGTCGTGGTCCTGGCCCGGTTTCCCCGCCCCGCCGTGGTCTCAGGGCTGTGGGGGCTCTGCTCCCCCATCGTGTCTTGCTCCCACAGCTCTGCCCGGCCCCGCTCTGCCCTTCAGCACTGCCCGCTCTGGGCTCTGCAGAGCCCCCTCAGCCCCTCTGCCATCCCATCCCACCCCTGCCTTGGCAGGGACACCTCCCATTATCCCAGAGTGCTCCAAGCCCCGTCCAGCGTGGCCTTGGACACTCCCTGGGATCCGCAGCTTCTCTGGGCACGCTGTGTCAGGGCCTCACCTCCCTCCCACCCCGGAATTCCTTCCCAATATCCCATCTACCCCAGATAAAGCCATTCCCTGTGTCCTGTCCCCTCATCCTTTGTCCCCAGTCTCTCTCCAGCTCTCCTGGAGCCCCTTTAAACTTTGGAAGGGGCTCTGAGCTCTCTCTGGAGACTTCTCTCCACATGAACAACTCCCATTTTCCTTGGGAACACTCCTCACATCCCTGTGGGGCTTTGACACATTCCTGGTGTCCAGGTCACTCTGCATGTCCAGCCCCACTCGGAAGGGAGTGCCTGACACCCCCAGGCCAGTTCAGTGCCCATACTGGGATTACTGGTGCTCTGTGCTGGCCGAGGAGCTCCAGTATAACCAGTACATTTTGCATCCCTGCCACAAAGAGGAGCACGGGCAGGAACAGGCAACTTCCTGCATTTTATCCATTTATATAAATTCCTCCATCTAATTTTCTCCCTCTCTTAATTGCTGTGTCTTAAGAGCAGTTTCTCCATCTCTCCATGGTTGCTGCTTCCACCTCATTCCATTACTCTTCCTTTGCTGCCCTTTTGGTTACTCCTTGCACATTTATCATAACTTACCCTTCTTTGTGCTTTAATTTCCACTGGGATTTTCCCAGCCAGCTGTGTTTTGGATTCTCCAAAGCATTCCTTGTTTTCCTTTTGGCAGCTTGTTGGGAATGAGAGTGAACAACGTTTATGATGTGGATAACAAGACCTATCTCATTCGCCTGCAAAAGTAAGAGCTTTAAATATCTTTATTTTAAAATTCTTTAGGAATGCTGTGTGGAAACGAGATTTTTTTTTTTAATTGTCTGCAATTAAAACTAGATTTTTAAAATGTGTTTTGCCTGTAGGCCAGACTGCAAGGCCACACTGCTGCTGGAATCTGGGATACGGATCCACCTGACAGAGTTTGAGTGGCCAAAGAACATGATGCCATCCAGCTTTGCCATGAAGGTAAAACTCACCTGAGTTTGTTTTTTAATAAAGTGTCTGGATGTCAGGGAGGAATGTTCATGTTCTGTCCTTGGAGGCAGGAAAATAGGGAAGGATTATCCTGGGGAATCCTGATCCAGCAGGTGGCTGAAGATAAGGGAGGAGCAAATGTGGACTTGGGGTCACATCACTGATGTTCAGTGCCTGATACAGTGAATATTTAAATTTACAAAAAACTACTGCTGATGCCCTGGATGTCTTCTGGACCTCACAGACCTTCTGGAATGTTGCTCCAGCAAAATCCTTGTCGTTCCAGTTGGATTGTCGGAATTTTCAGTTGCTGGGTGCAGCACCCTGTGGTACAGACTCCTCTGTTCAGCCTGCTGAGCTCTGGGGGTTCAGGCCTTGCTCCAGGCTCTCAGCTGGGCTCCTGCAGGTGGATCCATGGGGAATACAGCCTGGGATGGCTCCCATGGGTCTGTTTATCCTCTGGGTGCAGCCAGAAATGGCTCAGCAGAGATTCCCCAGGGTGGCTTTCCACAGCAGAGATGGGTGCAGGGATAATCCCAGCTCCCTTTACCAAAGAAACTCTTAGAATTGAAGCCAGCTGCTCCAACAAACAGAACAGCAGGGAAAAAAAGTGTCTTAATGCTAAGAATTGGGCTTAATTGTATTTATAATAACAAAAATGAAGGCGTTATTTTAGTGAGCACCAACACTTTTGTGATATTTGAGGTAAATAGGAAGTGGTTGGTGCCACAGGAGGGCTCTATAGCCAAGCCATTCCCAGATGTTTCCAGATGTTTCCCAGACATTTTCCCCACTCCTCTGATGCTTGGACAGGCTACCTAGAACAGGGGCTAGAGTGAGTTCAAGGATAAAGGTAGGTATTTATTGAAAGGCCATCAAAGGGCAGTGCAGGAGTCTTGCAGGGGGTACACCCAGGTGGGACAGCAATCACGAGTTTTTCAGACAGATACAAGTTTGGTCTGTTTGCATATCAGAGATTAATTGTCTAATTACAACTTCAGGTAATGAAGCCACTCCAATTAATTCACTGTTGTTTACATTCTTCACGACCTGAGACAGGTCGAGTTTCAGACCTAGACAGAAATTTTTTTTGTCTGAATAAAACAGGAGAGCAATAGCTGACAGGCTGTGGAGATTTTAGATTTCTACACTAAAGCAGCCCTGATTTGAAAAATGCAGCAGCTCAAACTTGGGGCCTGTCCTGCAGTGCCGGAAGCACCTGAAGACGCGGCGGTTGGTGAGCGTGAGCCAGCTGGGCATCGACCGCATCGTGGACCTGCAGTTTGGCAGTGAGCAGGCTGCCTACCACCTCATCGTGGAGCTCTATGACAGGGTGGGTGTCTGCACTGGTTTGGAAGCAAAACCAGCATGGCTTGGTTTGACAGACAGGTGTCTGCCAAGAAAAGCAGGAGTTGCTTTTTAAAATGGAGAATGGAAACCCCCTCCCTCCAAATTATTATAATTTTGAAGTTAAGGGGCTTTCAGGCAAAGGTGTGGGAATAGGAATTGCAGTTCTTTACTAAGAAAATTCAAACAGAAATAGAGAATTCCAGAGAACAAACCCCAAGCAGTGCAGAGTGAGAATGCGAGCTGCCCCGTCAGTCAGTCGGGGTTGGGGCAGTGCCATCCCATGGTGTCCATCCTCCTGCAGTGACAGATGTGGCTCTGCTGCAGCAGTGCTCCTGGAGAAGGGGCAGTTTTCCTCCCCAGGCCCAGGGATGATGTGCAAGGCTCTGCTTTTCCTCTGGGATCCAGTGGGAAAAGGCTGCTCTGGTGTTCCCAATGCCAGCTTGGATCCGGGTAGGAAATGCTCGGCTCCTCCCCCTGGCTGGAGCATCTCCCCATGGGATGATGGAATTGGATCAGCCATGGCCTGGGACTGCATGGCCATGGCCAGGAGAGATCTCCTGCAGGGAGGATGGGCTGTGGGGCAGATAAAGAACACTGCCCCATTGGTTTTTAACAGATGGTGATAGAATACAAACTTTTGGGCACATCTTTACATTGTAACTTAGGACAGTGTTCTTTAGAAACTTTCTGTAAATCATTATCACCCAGCCCATTCTATTCTAATATTCTAATGCATGCCCCTCTACTGTAGAAACTACGTGTTAGGGACACTACTGGAGCTGTCTCTGGATAAGAAAATAAACCTAGGGACCAGAAAGATATTAAAACCTCAGAAAAGCCTAGGGACCAGAGACACATGAAGGCCTCCATCCCCAGAGGCATTATGAATTCAGGCAACATGGCTACTCACTGCTTTACCCAGTACAGAGTAGGTACAACCAAAATGCAATCAGGGCAAGTTTTTTTTTCCACTTTCTCAAGCCCCACCTTGGGTGCCATTGTGTATTTAGGTTGAGGGCAAATTTAGGGAGAAAACCTCTGAATGGGGTCCCTTTAGGAAACAGTTAAGTGTCCCTCCCCCACCTGGTTTGGGGAAATATTTCCTCGGAGAGAAGTGGAAAAAAACCTGTTTATTTAACAGGCCAAGCACTTCCCAGCACAAAATGAACAATACTAAACAGCAAAACCTCTCTCTGCTCTGAAGAGATGACAAATTAAGAAGAGTCCCTTCTGTGGGTTGCAGCCCAGCTCACTCAGTCTGTTCTCAGTCCCTCCAGAGCTGGGAAATGTCACAGCCTAGGTGGGCCACAGCTGTGAGCTCCTGCTGCTCCTCTGGGTTTTCAGTCCAGAGCAAGAAAAACACAGTGCAGGGAGCTTCTCTGCCTCAGCTGTGGTAATTAGCTGAATGGCTATTAAGCATGCATGGTTTGCTCTCTGAATTGGGTCTGAGGTCTTTTTATGGGGAGGAGTTGTGAAAAGAGGAAGTAAAGCGAGTCTTCCTCACCCTGAACTTTCAACCCCTCCCATAGATGACAACACAAATGAGCTCTGGAAGAACTCCAATTCCCTCCCTCCATAACTTTTGAATTGATTTTGAGATGTAAAAGATTTCCAGTTGTTTGTGTTCCTTTAGATCTGTTTATCAGTTTCTCCTTTCCTCATTGCAAACCCAGCTGAGCAAGGATAAAAATGACAGGCAATTAGTTATTTAAATCTGAGATAACAGTCTCAAATCTGGGTTCTTTTAACTAACTCTTAATTATTCCCAGCAAGGCCTATCTACCTACCTGCTTCAATTAATTCCAGCAAATCCATCTTTTAGCTAAAACCTTGACTTTTTCTAAAATGAGTGTGTCACCTGTGCTCCCAGGGGAACATTGTCCTCACTGACCACGAGTACCTGATCCTGAACATCCTGAGGTTCCGCACGGACGGGGCCGACGACGTCAGGTTTGCGGTGCGGGAGCGCTACCCAGTGGACAGTGCGAAAACTGCTGTGCCTCTGCCCAGCCTGGACAGGTAATTTCAATTTCAGAGCTCAAAAAATATCTGTTTATCATGGACAGTGCAAAAACTGCTGTGCCTCTGCCCAGCCTGGACAGGTAATTTCAATTTCAGAGCTCATAGATTATTTATTTATCGTGGACAGTGCAAAAGTTCCTGTGCCTCTGCCCACCCTGGACAGGTAATTTCAATTTCAGAGCTCAAAAATTATCTATTTATCATGGTCAGGTGCCTCTGCCCACCCTGGACAGGTAATTTCAATTTCAGAGCTCAAAAATTATCTCTTTATTATGGTCAGGTGCCTCTGCCCACCCTGGACAGGTAATTTCAGAGCTCATAANTTCTGCCCACCTTGGACAGATAATTTCAATTTCAGAGCTCAAAAATTATCTATTTATCATGGTCAGGTGCCTCTGCCCACCCTGGACAGGTAATTTCAGAGCTCATAAATTATTTATTTATTGTGGACAGTGCAAAAGTTCCTGTACCTCTGCCCACCTTGGATGGATAATTTCAATTTCACAGCTCATAGATTATCTGTTTGTCATGGGCAGTGCCAAAGTTCCTGTGCCTCTGCCCACCCTGGACAGGTAATTTCAGAGCTCATAAATTATTTATTTATTGTGGACAGTGCAAAAGTTCCTGTACCTCTGCCCACCTTGGATGGATAATTTCAATTTCACAGCTCATAGATTATCTGTTTGTCATGGGCAGTGCCAAAGTTCCTGTGCCTCTGCCAACCCTGGACAGGTAATTTCAGTTTCAGAGCTCATAAATTATCTCTTTATCATGGACAATGCAAAAAGCTCCTGTACCTCTGCCCACGTTGGATGAGTAATTTCAATTTCACAGCTCATAAATGGTGTATTTATTAAGCCACAGCTCCTCTGGGAATTCCCATTTTATTGGGATAAACCCAAATTTATCAGAGCTGTGAAAATCTTTGGGTAGTTCCTCACATATTACAAGCCATTTTTAGTTTCATTTTTAAGGCTGGAATGTTTTGTGGCTTTTAAGCAATGCAATGTTGTTTTCAAACATGTTATTTTTGGAACTGCAGCTCTCCATTTTCTCCTGCAGGTTATCTGAAATCATATCAAGTGCACCCAAAGGGGAGCAGCTGAAGAGGGTTCTTAACCCACTCCTTCGTGAGTAATTTGGGGAAATGAGGTCACTCAGTGTGTGCTGGAAAACTTGAATAATTTATCACAGAATCCTGGAGTGCTTTGGGTTGGAGGGGAGCTTAAAGCTCATCTCATTCCACCCCCTGCCTTGAGCAGGGACTCCTTCCAGCAGCCCAGGCTGCCCTGGAAAACAGGGATTTATAAATTCCAAGTTATCTTCACAGAGCTGACTTTGTACCATCCTGGTCCAAACAGGAGCTGTGAGTTTAAAATCAGATTTTCCTTACACAGAACCAAATTTATCTTGTGTGACTTAGAACAAGTTTGGTTTTCCTCCTGACCTTGCAATGCTGCTGAAGCAGAGAATTTCCTGAACAGCTCAAATCACACCTGAGCATTAATTTCCCCATCTCTTGATTCTCTTTTTCACCACTCTTTTCTCTCTCTTTCTCTACCCTGAACTCTTAAATAATTGCTATTGCTATATAATAATAATAATAATAATACTGTATAATTGCTAATTATTGTCCCTCACTGATCCCATTCTGCTGTATCCATGCTGGAATTTGGTATTTCTGACCCTGTAGTGTAGGAAACCTTGGCCTCACGTGGTGTCACTGATCCAAATACCAATTACTCTAAAATCCCCACAATTTTTCCCTTTTTTGGAATTTTGGCTGTTTCTCACCCATCCCTCCTGCCCCTTCCCTGATTTTTGGCACTTCTCACTCTTCTCACACTCTTGTGTCCAGATTTGTTTTTTTTTTTTAATGCAAATTAATATTTTCTACAGATGATCCTTTTTTATTTCTTTTCTTCTTTAACAGCTTATGGGGCCACTCTCATCGAGCACTGCCTTATAGAAGCTGGATTTTCTGGAACTGTTAAAATAGATCAACATCTGGAAAATAAAGGTGAAATATTTTAAAGGTTGGCCACAAATATGGGGATTTTTATGTCTATGTAGTGTTTTTTTCCCCAAAGAGATGAGTAAGCCTATGGTTCTGACCATGTGGTTTTATTTTTAATATTTTTAGCTTGGGGACCAGCCTTGTTTACATTAATACTCTTGATTTGTGCATAAAGCAGAAAGAAAATATCAGATTGTTCCTGTAGTCTAAATGGTTTTATAGTGGGACACCACCTCACCCATGAGGTGAGTTCTGGTTTTGCAAAGCATGTTTGACAAGAAGAATTAACATCCAAGTCTTTATTTGTAGCAAACACTGGGGATTTGCTAAAGCAGCAGCTTTACATTTATTGGGAAGGTAAAGATTTGGGTAATAAAATCAGAAAATATTTTCCTGCACTCTTATTTTCCTTGTGTATTTTATATTTACCATAAATCCAGAGGATTTTTTCCTTCCTACTGCATTGTGATGCTGTAAAAATTAACTTCTCACAGCTTCTGGTTTATGCTTTGCCTCTGCAGCTTTAGTTTCATAAAATTCTGGTATTTGTGGGGTCTTTTTTTTTCCTATTGTAACTTGAATAATTATGTGCTAAAAGCATCTGAGTAGATTTTTATATTAAAAATTTCCCAGATGTCAGCTTAGACTCCTGTTTAAAATGATCAATAACTGCTGGACTGAAGCACCAGGGATGAAATATTTCTGCTGTTTTCTCTTCAGAAAACCTTGAAAAGGTTCTTTCAGCTCTAGAGAAAGCAGAAGAATACATGGCCCTCACTGACAACTTCAGTGGAAAGGTGGGTCTGGGCTGGCTTGTCCATTATTTGGAATTGCAAGCAGGAATCCCTCAGGATCTGCAATTCCTGCTCTTCCCAGCTGTGGATTTTATTCCTGGGTGCTGATGTGGAACAACAGTTGCATTATTTCATGGGCTGGGCAGCAATTAAATAATTGCACAGGCAGATTGTATAAATCCTGGGAGATTTTAATTGGTTCTGTAATAAATTCTGCACATAAACTCTGCATTTTTGGGATAGTCCTGAGGGTTGGAAGGAGTTCACTTCTTTTTCCAGAAGAAACTGGATTCAAGACAAGCCAGTGGGACAGGCACAAGGTTCCCTGCTGGAATTATTTATTGATGATTTCCACAGAGAAATGATATTTTTGTATTCTTTCAGGGTTATGTTATCCAGAAAAGGGAGAAAAAGCCAAGTCTGGAACCAGATAAACCAGCAGAAGATATCTACACGTAAATATCTGAAGTATTTCTTCCCTTTCTTTCTACTAGTGTGCAAATCAGAAATTAGTTTTCAGGTGATAATATCAAATGTGTATTTTACAGATATGAGGAATTTCATCCTTTCTTGTTTTCTCAACATTCAAAATGTCCCTACTTGGAATTTGACTCATTCAATAAGGTACAGTGCTTTGACTGATGCTGTACTTGAGTGCTTGAATTGACTGCTGCTACAAAGAGTAATTAAAACCCAGTGCAGGGGTTGTTAATGAAGAGACCTTGGAAGGGATGATTCATTTTATGGGTGAGTGTTTGATGAGTAGAAGCCAGCTCAGACAGGACTTTCAGGCTGCAGCTGAGCAGTGCTGGCTGCTGAGCTCAGATCCTGTGAGGGAGGTGGAAGTTTCCAGTCAGAGGATCCCAAATGTTCTGTTCTGGAGAGCTGGAGTCTGAGGTGTCTCTGGAGTTAGGAGTTGTGACAGGCACACAGCACTGACACTGTTCCTGCTGCTGCTCTGAAAGCCTCAGGCCTCTTATTTGGTGTTTCCTTGGGCATTGGCCTTTCTGCTCCTTGATTTGTTAACATCTGGAGTCATTAATTGCCTCTTGTTCCTGACCTTGATCTCCAGAGTTCCCATTCCACGCTGCTGCCTGAATTTCTGTCACTGGTCACAGATTCCCAGAATGGTTTGGGCTGGAAGGGACTCAAAGCCCATCCAGTGCCACCCCTTGCACTGTCCCAGGCTGATCCAAACCCCATCTAACCTGGCCTTGGGCACTGCCAGGGATCCAGGGGCAGCCACAGCTTCTCTGGGAATTCCATCCCAGCATCTCCCCACCCTCCCAGCCAGGAATTCCATCCCAATCTCCCACCCATCCCTGCCCTGTGGCAGTGGGAAGCCATTCCCTGTGTCCTGTCCCTCCATCCCTTGTTCAAAGCCCATCTGATGATTAAACAGCCCCAAACCTTCCTCCTCCTGTGCTTTAAGCACAGCTGGAACACCAGGAGCACTTTTTAGACATTCTGGGTCTTGGTGTTTTTTTTACTTGACCCAGTCAAGCAGCAGGAATTCAGGGCAGACAGATCTGGCTTTGCAACCATTTAATCTGAACCAAAGCAGCTCCTTTTCCATCATTTCTTAGCAAAAAAAGGGTGAGCCATTGCTTGGCCACTTTTTATCTCCTGTGTTTGCAGTGAGACACAGCCCTGAGTGTCCTGCTGGGCTCACCCCAGGGAAGGGAAATGGAGAAAGCTCCTGGAGGTTGTTTCAGCCTCTGGCACCTCTTTGAGTGCTTGGCAGCCCCTTCTGTGCAGGGACCCTGCTCTGAGTCAGCCCAGCCTGGCCATTCTCCATCCTGGTTCTCTCCTGCAGGCAACAGACGAGTTCTACTCCAAGCTGGAGGGGCAGAAGATTGATCTGAAGGCCTTGCAGCAGGTGTGTCCTGATCCAGGCCTGGGCAGCTGGCATGGTCCCACAGGCTTCACTTGCTTCTTGCACTGATTACCTGATGCCATTTGGGTTTATATTTCTATTTTTTTTGCCATCTTGTATTTAAAAGGAAAAACAAGCGTTGAAGAAACTTGAAAATGTCCGTAAGGACCACGAGCACAGACTGGAAGCTCTCCAGCAGGCTCAGGTAAGACAGGTTTTGGGTTTTAATTAAAAAAATGCATAATCACACCACCATGGGATGGCTTGTTGAGAGGGAACCTCAATCCCAGGTACTCCAGCCTGGCCTGGAACATCCCAGGAGTTGATGTTCTCCTGTGCCTCCACTTCAATCCATTCTTAGATTTCTTCAGCACTGCTCCCATTTTTATAAAAAGTCTTGCTGAGCTGTTCAGCTGCAGTGTCTCCAAGCTCCTCCTTTCCCTAAGGAAGCTGATAAGCTGAAGGGGGAGCTGATCGAGATGAACCTGGAGGTGGTGGACAGGGCCATCCAGGTGGTGAGGAGCGCCCTGGCCAACCAGATCGACTGGACCGAGATCGGCGCCATCGTCAAGGAGGCCCAGGCCCAGGGGGACCCCGTGGCCACGGCAATCAAAGAGTTAAAGCTGCACACCAACCACATCACCATGCTGCTGAGGTGAGTGCCTGTGAAAACCTCATCTCACACTGCTTTGGAGATTAAAAAAATACCCCAAAATAGCTTTTCTATACCCAGAATGGTGTAAAAGCTGGGACGTGGCAAAGTTAATCCATGAATTTTTGCTTACTTTACTTTGAGAAATGTCAGTTTATAGAATAAACTTGTTTTCAGTCAGTTCCTTGGGTTGGAAAAATTGGGCTCTTTATCTTCTGCTTTTGTTTTCTTTTTTCTCCCCAAATTTGGCTGACTCCAGGACATAAAAGGGTTGGCACTTGAAGCACTCCAGGGCTTCCTGTGTCTGCACAGTGAAAAGGGTTTAGAGGCTCCTTGGGCCATTCCCAGACTTCTGAGAGAATTAAATTAAGGGCACATTGCACCAAAGATTAAAAATTAACCAGTTCTCTTACCTTAATCTCATGATGTCATGTGTTTTTAGGAACCCCTATGTTTTATCTGAAGAGGAAGAGGAGGAGGATGATGCTGATGCAGAGAAGGAAGAAACAGAAGAACTAAAAGGAAAAAAGAAAAAGAATAAAACCAAACAGTTGAAGAAACCTCAGAAGAACAAGCCCTCATTGGTTGATGTTGATCTCAATTTGTCTGCCTATGCCAATGCCAAAAAGTAAGATTTTTCAGTAAATGTGTGTTTTTGTAGGAGAAATTTCTCTGGGTGTGTTGTTGTTGGTGATAAAATTGCAGGAAGAATAGTTTTGGGATATCTTGTTAAGAATTAAAAATTGAATTAGCAGCTTGTCCTGAGCTCTGGGATGGGAATTTCCCTGGTTTAGACCCACTGGTGCAGAGCAGCTGCTCTGTGGCTGTGACTGAATTTAGAGTCCAGTTCTGCCCATGGAACAAAATGGGATAAGTGGGATTGGGATAAAGGAGTGGATTTCAGGGATTTCAAGGACAAACACTTCTGTGTTTCACAGGTACTATGATCACAAAAGACATGCAGCCAAGAAAACTCAGAAGACAGTGGAAGCTGCAGAAAAGGTATTTTTTTCCCCTTAGATTTTAGAAGCTATTAAAAGAAAAATCCCTGCCAGTGCTCAGTGGGAAATCCTGACCTAAAACATGAAAGGAAGGAACAATCACCCAGGGTTGGTTTTCTTATTCTTGACATTTGAGCTTTGTGGAGGATTGCAGATCCCTGATGGATCCTCCTTTCCCACCAGTAGCAGTGGGAATACTCAGAACAGGTGGAGATACTGCCAGAGCAGGACTCAGAGTGGAAAATCAGTGGAAATCCTTCCAATCCAAGAGCTGATCATGTCAGGGAGCAGGGCTGGGTGGAACCTGCTCTGTGATCAGCTCCAGAGCCATTCCCCCCAACTTTTTCCCAGTGTTCATTTGGGAATTTTGTGATTCCTGCTGGATAGTGATGGTGCTTTCTGTCCAAACAGGCTTTTAAATCAGCTGAGAAGAAGACCAAACAAACCCTGAGGGAAGTTCAGACAGTCACCACCATCCAGAAAGCCAGAAAGGTTTATTGGCAAGTACAGCTCCAGCATCCTTCTCTCATGTCTTGTGTCAGGATGGATCTGCCCTGGCTTAGGAGTGCAGCTATTTAGGATTTCTTTGTGTGGAGTCTCCTTAAAAAGGTGCTTCTCAAAGTCAATGTTCCCAGGTACAGCAGCCCAGAGGAGCTGTGGCTGCCACATCCCTGGAAGTGTCAGGGACTGGATGATCTTTAAGGTCCCTTCCAACCCAAACCATTCAGGGCTTCTGTGCTTCAAAAAACAACAAACAAATGAAACAAAACCTCAAAGGTTTTAATCACCTAATGGCTGAATTATTAAAATAAAAATAAATAGGAGGACTGTGGAGATGGTGCTTCTTGTTCCATCTCCATATCTCACTGCCAGTGATGCTGTAGTTGGCTCATGCCTTGTTTTTATGTCCCAGGCCTGTGGATTAAAGTAAAAATATTTTCAGTGTTATAAATTGTAGATGCTGAGATGGCTATTCTGAGTTTAGTATCAAAAACCACCTGTGCAATGCCCTGTTAGTTCCAGATGTTTCTCACCATGGATTTGCTGGAATTTGGCAGGTTTGAGAAGTTCCTGTGGTTCATCAGCTCTGAGAATTACCTGGTCATTGCTGGCAGGGATCAGCAGCAGAACGAGCTGATCGTCAAGCGCTACCTCAGAGCAGGTGAGGCCATGGGGGGGATGTGTGGCTTCCCTCCTCTTTCCCACTTCTGGGAATGTCCAGGAGTGACATGGGAAGGTCTCTCTGCTTTGTCCTTGAGCTGAGCCTTGGATCAAAGGGAATTTTGGTGGTGGGAGTTCCTCTGGTGCCATGGGGTGAGAGCAGCTTGGATGGGCTCCCCTCAGGAGCAGAGGAGCTGATTCCTCTGGGACAAGGATGGACTAAAAGACTTCTGTGTCCCCACCCTGCCCCTTGCAGCCAGACCAGGCACTTCCAGCTAACATTAGGCTTCCCTGGCTCCAGGGAAGCGTGGACTGACACATCTCCTGTTTCCCAGGGGACATCTACGTGCACGCGGATCTGCACGGCGCCACCAGCTGCGTCATCAAGAACCCCTCAGGTACCTGTGGGGGACAGCAGCTGGCAGTGCCTTCCCTTGGCATGGGAATCATGCTGGGAAGCTGCCAGGCTGGGTTAGGGCAGGCTTGAGTGGATTTGATGTGATTGGAGTGCTGGTGTTGCCCAGGTGAGCCCATCCCACCGCGGACGCTGACCGAGGCCGGGACCATGGCCCTGTGCTACAGCGCTGCCTGGGACGCCCGCGTGGTCACCAGTGCCTGGTGGGTCTCCCACAGCCAGGTGAGCGCTTCAGGCAGGAGCTTCCCAGGCACAGCATCCCTGTGTCGTGCCTGGAGCACACAGGGAGCATCAGGGACATGGGATGTGACCACAGGCAGGAGCTGGGGGGTGCAGATCAGGCTTCTGTGGCAGAGTGTGGAGATCGCTCCGAAGTCGTGGTGGTTTTATTCCCTGAATGCTCCTGAGTATATCCTGAGTTTAATTCCTGAGCTACTCACCCAGGACTCCTAAACACAGTGCTGGTAGTGTGTGATTGGATTGGATTCCCTCAGGAAAATTCCCTGCAAAGGAGAGGAAGAACCCCTGGGCTATGGAGTCCTGCAGAGCTGTTCCCAGGAGTTCAGTCCTGTTGAACCATCAGATGCTGTTGTCACCTGATGTTGGCCTTCTGTCACAGAGATTTTTTACAGTTTATCATGGTTTCCTTTTAGGTTTCTAAAACTGCCCCCACAGGAGAATATCTCACTACTGGGAGCTTCATGATCCGAGGTGAGGCCCAGGGGAGCAGTGGGAGTGGGATGTTTTCCCAAAGGGGCTGGGCAGTCCTGCAGTGGCAGCAGATCTCACTCTTCTCCCAGAAATCTGTTGGGAATGGCTTAGTCTGAGCATCAGGCAGCTGCAGCAGCTGAGCCCTGGGCAGAAGTTCATTAACTCAGTTGCTTTTGAGCTCTCCTGTTCTGATCTTGGTGATAAAATAAGCCTCAGTGTAATTTTTTGGTAGCCCAAAGCCTCTAATAAAAATGAACTTTGGGAGTTCATCCTGCAAGCATGGCTGCTAAACCTCCTCATGAGACACTGCCTTTGTTTTTCAGGGAAAAAGAATTTCCTTCCACCTTCCTATCTGATGATGGGCTTCAGCTTCTTGTTTAAGGTACAGCTCTTCCCATGCAGCTCCTGCTGGCTTTTGTAATTTGCTTTGAGCTGCAGGAGGCTTATTTTCTGCATCTGGCTTATCAGGATATTCCCAATTAATTCTTTTCCCACTGGGCCAAATCCCATAAAAGGCTTCTTGCTGATAATGACTCTGCTTTCATTTTCATCTCAGCCCAGTGTGCACTGTCTGCATTTCAAACAGACTCTGGACCCTCCTGCCTCTGCCAGGGTTGTTATCCCAGCTCTGTTTGGAGCATGGAAATGTTCAGGGAATCTGAGAGTGCAGCTCTTTGTGTCACCCTGACTTCTGAGGTTGGCACACTTGGGTCTGGTTTCATTTTCTTAACTTTTGATGACAAAAAGTGTTAAAAAAAGGGAAGAAAAAGCTGAGTGAGATGTTCTGTGAACATCACCAGAATGACACTGAGGCTCCTGGTTCTTAGGTGGATGAAAGCTGTGTCTGGAGACACCGGGAAGAGAGGAAGGTCAAAGTCCAGGACGAGGATCTGGACACAGTTTCCAGCAGTGCCAGTGAGCTGGTGGCTGAGGAGGTGGAGCTGTTAGGTACAGTGGGAGGGGCTGGGTGCTGTGGGAGCTGCTGGGGGGATCCTTCAGGGTTTGGATCACTGATGGCACCAAGGGGAATGGCTTCCACTGCCACAGGGCAGGGATGGATGGGATATTGGGATGGAATTCCTGGCTGGGAGGGTGGGGAGGGGCTGGGATGGAATTCCCAGGGAAGCTGTGGCTGCCTCTGGATCCCTGGAATGCCCAAGGCCAGGTTGGACACTGGGGCTTGGAGCAGCCTGGGGCAGTGGGAGGTGTCCCTGCCCATGGGTGGCACTGGATGGGATTTAATGTCCCTTGGAACCCAAACCATCCTGGGCTGATGGATCAGTTTGGTGTTGCTTTGTTTTCCTGCCCTGGGTGCCCCAGATGGAGGAGACAGCAGCAGTGAGGAGGAAAAAGCTGAGGCTGAGGAAGCTCCAGAGGCTGAGGAAGCTCCAGAGGATGTGGAAGCTCCAGAGGATGTGGAAGGCACAGCTGAGAGTACCCATGAGGAGGGGGTTGCTGAGCTGGAGCAGGGAGGAGGGAACACTCCTGCTCCAGAGGCTGACTCTGAGGAGGACGATGGAGAATCTGAGGAGGAACATCCAGAGCCAAAGGGGGAAGTGAAGGAGGAAGAGGTGAATTATCCAGACACCACAATCGACCTGTCACACCTTCAGTCCCAGAGGTGAGAGAGGCAGAGCTGGGGGCACCTGAGGGTCTCCTAAAACACTGCCAGGACAAGGCTGGGATGAGTTTTCATCCCTTTTTTTCATGCTCAGCCATGGGAATGCTGCCTCATTTTCCTTTCAGGGCTGCTCCCACCTGGGAAACTGAGCCCTGAGCTGCCTCTGCTGTGCCAGGCCTGCACCAGGCTGTGGGATGAGCTCGTCTCCCTGGTGTCCCTGGACTGGGACTCCTTGGAGGGTGCAAGGAGCAGGGATTGGGTGGCTGCTCATGGGCTGTGTGCCTGGGAAGCTGCACATGGGGGCTCCCTCAGTGCCCAGGCTGTGTGAGAGGAGCTGGCAGAGAGCTAAGATTGTTTTCTAAAGTGAATCCCAGTATTCCTGCCTTTCCCAGTCACCAAAGCTGGGATTGCCAAGCTCCAGAGAGCTGAAAGTTCCAGCCAAGCTGCCCAGGTTTGGGCTGTGGTTGGTGTGTCCATGGTGAGCTGCCCTCCATCGGCTGCTGAGCTCCTTTTCCATCTCCCCACAGGTCCCTGCAGAAAATCATCCCCAGAGAGGAAGAGCCCAGCTTGGTAAGGTCCCAGCTCTGCTGGGTGGCCCAGAGCAGGGGGAGCTGCTGGGCAGGATCTGCCCTAAACTGCCTTTCCCTCCTCAGAGTGACAGCAGGGCCCAGGGCCGGAGGCACCTCTCTGCCAAGGAGAGGAGGTGAGAGCCAGGGGCAGTTCCAGGGAATCCCACAGTCCCAGGATGGTTTGGGTTGGAACGGACCTTAAATCCCATCCCATTCCACCCCCTGCCATGGGCAGGGACACTTTCCACCGTTCCAGGCTGCTCCAAGCCCTGTCCAGCCTGGACACTTCCAGGGATCCAGGGGCAGCCACAGCTGCTCTGGGCAAATTCCCCATTCCCTCCCCAAGTCCTGGGCACAAGCACATCTCTACCCCCTCCCAGCCCGGGCTGATCCATGCCCATTGTCCATCCTGCATGTCCAGGGTGAGCTCCTTTGTCCTTTGGGAATGCTGCCTGGGAACAGTTCTACTCGTGGGCTGGAGAGGTTTTTCTGAGGAAAGCTTGTCTGGATCCTTGTGGCAGGAAGCAGGGTGGGAATGCTGGCAGGAGAGCAGCAGCCTCTCTCATCACAACAAATGAGGCTGTTGTGATTGTTCTCCTTAGAGAAATGAAGAAAAAGAAGCAGCAGAACTCTGAGAACTCGGAGCTGTGTGAAGAGAAGCAGAAGGAGACAGAGGCAGAGGCCCAAGCTCCAGCTGCTCCCAACAGCCACAAGGCTGCTCCAGCCCCTCAGCCGATCAAGAGGGGCCAGAAGGTGGGCAGGGACCAGGGGGATCTCTGGGCTGAGCTCTTGGCATGGAAGTATGGACAGAAATCCCAGATTTCCCAGACACCCATGGCTGCCTGGTGGTTTTAGGCTCGTGGTGGTGCTTTCAGTGGTTTCAGGATGATGGTGGTGGGGGTTAGCATGGAGCTCACTGGAACCAGTCCCTTGGTTACTGAACTGCTCTGATAGAGTTTGGGGTACTGGGAAGGAAAGAGCATCTGTGGGGTCAGCATTTGTGGCTGCAAAACTGCTGAAAGCTGTCAGTTCTGAAGCTGGTGGTGTTTCCTCCTGCAGAGTAAAATGAAGAAGATGAAGGAGAAGTACAGGGACCAGGACGAGGAGGACCGGGAGCTCATCATGAAGCTGCTGGGGGTGAGGGGACAGCTGTGCCTTCCCCAGGGTGTGGTGGCTCTGTCACCAGCTCTGATCACCTGTGTCACCACAGTCTGCAGGCTCCAACAGGGAGGACAAAGGGAAAAAAGGGAAGAAGGGGAAGACAAAAGAAGAGGCAGCAAAGAAGCAACAGCAGAAAAGCAAAGCAGTGCGTCGTGCAGCCGGAGGGGGCAAGGAGACACTGCCAGCAGGAATTCTGCACGAGGCACAGGACCCAGCCCTGGATGAGCTGGAGGAGAAGGTGAGGATGGGAAGGTGGAGCAGGAGATTGGGAAGGGGAGGAACAGGGTGAGAAGCTCCCCTCTCCCTCTCCCTCTCCTCTCATCTGTCCCTTGCTGGATTCTCCTGGCTCTGAGCAGCTCCCCATGGATTTTGGGCACTTTGCAGAGCTCTGTCTGTTGCCAGGGCTCCACTGGATTCCCAGGGCAGCCCAAAGCCCTGCAGCAATCCCTGTGCTCATCCTGTTCCCAGCACAGCCAGAACTGGGGCTCGCAGCAGTCCCGAGGATCCCGTTTATCCAACACCTCCCCCTCAGTGGGATGGAGCCGAGCTCCCAGCCCTGCTCTTGGGCTTTGGGAGCTCTGAGCCTCATCTCCCTCCTCCCAGCTCGGCGTGTGCCAGGCAAATTAGAGGTTGGAAAGAAACACTCCACCCTCCCACCCACGGCAACGTGCTGCTCTTACCTTGGTTGTGAAACGAGTTCAGTTCTCTTTGCAGGGACAATGGGCCCTCTGGGGCGTGCTGATAAAGAATTTATTGGGGAGGAAGCAGCAGCTCTGTGGTTTCTGCAGCCCTGATGTGTCTGTTCTCTGTTTGTGTGTGCAGGAGGAGCAGGACCAGGAGCAGCCAGGACTGGAGGTAAAGAAATGCTCAGTTCTGTAAGTGCTGAGGTGGGGGCTGTGTCCCTGCTGGGGCTGGGACATGTGGGAGCCCTTCAGGGCTGCTTGAACCCACTTTAATTGTATTTTTAAATTTGACCTCCTTTTCTGCCTGCCCTGCTCATCTCCACATCCTCCACCAACCCAGGCCTGGCCCCATGGATGTTTGCCCTTGGATTTTTGACTTCATGGCTCTGGGCTGGAGGGTGACACAGTGAGCAGTGCAGGTTCTTCTTCAGTTTAGAAATTTATTTACATATAAAATTGCTTCAAGCTTTTCTGTAATTACTTTGTGTAATTACAGGCTGTGGGTGTTGCCCAAGGCTGGGAATAAGTGAATTCCTTTGAATTCTTTAATGCAGGAGGACAACGGTGTCTGCTGGGGGAGGCTTTGGGTAACCCTGTAACTCCACTGGGGGGCCAAAAACCAAGATCCAGCAGAAGATGGGATTTTAGTGATGAAACAGGATCAGTCACAAATCCTGGCTTGGGAATTCCATGCTCATGGAACCATGGAATGGTTTGGGTTGGAAGGGCTGGCCCCAGTGGAGCTCTTTGTCTCCCAGGACAGCGAGGCCCTGCTGGACTCCCTGACTGGGCAGCCCCACCCCGAGGACATCCTGCTCTTTGCTGTCCCCATCTGTGCTCCCTACACAGCCATGACCAACTACAAGTGAGTGGCAGCTCCTTCCTGGGAGGGGACGTGGTGAGTTTGTTTTATTCACTGAAACCTTTCCTCTGGGCAGGTATAAAGTCAAGCTCACTCCAGGCACCCAGAAGAAGGGCAAAGGTATGGTCTGAGAGCCCTGAGTCCCTCCCTGTGCTCTTCCTGCTGAAGCCAGCCTGGTTTTCCAGCCTGTTTCACTCTTCCCTGTGTTTTTCCAGCTGCCAAGATTGCCTTGCACAATTTCATGCAGTCCAAAGAAGCCAGTGCTCGAGAGAAGGATCTGTTCCGCAGCGTCAAGGTGAGGCTGTCCCTGTGTGCTGGGCAGAGCAGCAGCAAAATGTCCCCAAGTGCCACTGTGGGAGGAAATGCTGCCACAATTCAGAGGGCTCTCGGGTTTTTGTTAGCAGTGGAGTTTGTCAGTACTCTTGGGGAGCATCACAGAGTCCTGCAATGGTGTGGGGTGGAAAGGATCTTAAAAACCTTCTACAAACCCTGCCCAGCCTGGCCTTGGACACTTCCCAGCTTCTCTGGGAGAGCTGTGCAGCCTGGGCGGGGAAGGACACGAGGACCTGAGCCTCAGAGGTAGCACTGGGCCTTTTGTTTCTTCATTGTGTCACTGGTCTGACAAAAGCAGCATCTTCCAAGAAACCCTCTGGGTTTGGGAGGGGGAACTCCTGGGAGCTGAGTGTCCTGTGCCCCTCTGTCCCAGCCAGCTGCTCTCCAGGGCCAAGCAAAGGGCTCATCCCAGTGCTCCAGAAAGGCTTCGTTCCTGCTGTGGTCACTTTGTCCTCTCCCATGTTTCCTAGGACACCGATTTGTCAAGAAATATTCCTGGGAAGGTGAAAGTGTCTGCACCTCACCTCCAGAACTTGAAGAAGAAGTGATTCCATGCTGGGGGCTCACCCCTCAAACCAGAGCCAGGCCTGGGACAGACTCAGACCCACAGCAGGACTCAATTCCAGCACCCAGGACCTGCACTCCTGGTGCTTCAGCTGGACTCTGATACAAATTGCAGATAAATGTGGAAGTAAATTGCTGGCATTTGGTCAGGAATGTCCTCCCCTGCTGCTTCTCTGTTCAAGTGCTCATTCCTGGGGAAAGGCTGGGCTTTCCTGGGGCAGGAACAGCCAGGGGTGTTCAGTTCCAGAGCCTCCAGGAGGGCAGTTCAGTGACAATGCTGCCTTTGGGAAGGGGGAATTGTTTTCCCCCAAACATTCCCTGGCTGTGGAAGGAGGGAAGGTGCAGGCCCAGCTCCCCCAGCCCCTGTGGAGGGGAGGAGTCACAACAGAGCCCCGGGATCTCTCAGGAATTACAGCACAGGAATTGTTCTAGAAGTCAACGTTTTTAATTGGTTTTTGAAGACAGCTTAAAACATGATCCCCCCCCTTCCCCACAGCAGCACGGCCTGGCCCTGTCCCCCGTGTCCCCACAGAGCTGGGGCAGCCAGGGCAGGGCTGCCCCTCCCCGTGGCCCTGCAGCCTGGGGACAGCCCTGGGGCTGCTCCAGGCCGGGGGAGCTCCACAGGGCTGGGAACAGGCACAAGCACTCCCAGTTACACTTGCAGGGCAGAATATCTGCTACCTAAGGTTCACAATTGAAGTTCCACAACATAAAAATTCCAAAAAAAAAAACCAAACTACAGCCAAGCAGAGAGTAGTGGTGCTTTAACATCTCAAGGTTTACGACAGTTTATCGACCAACAACGGGACAACTTCCAGATCCTGCTTCTAACTTCCAGATCCTGCTTCTAACTTCCAGATCCTGCTTCTCTGACCTTAAGCATCTGTGGCAAAACGTGAAGCTGTGGACTGAACACGACCTGCAGCCTCCACTAAAGCAACACTCCAGAGCCGTGGTGTGCTCACCATTCCCAGCTCCTGTCCCCATGGACATCCCCCACTCTCAGGGTCGGCCTCACCCCCCTCGGGGTGCACAACGCCAGACCTGCTTGCAGCTTAAGCTCAGGCTCTTCTCCTCTGGCATTAAATACATTTATTGGAACATCTCACACAAAAATAGGTTCTCTCTAGGCCATTCACATGCACGGGAGGGCGAGAAGCGACTACCTACACACAGGGGTGGAGCACACACCTTTAATCGTGCCCCGGGGGCTCAGGAGCCCGAGGTGTTGTTGCTGCCGAAGCGCTGGTTGACGCTGTGCAGGAGGTGCTTGGGCAGGCAGTGCCACGAGCTGGCCAACATCTCCTTGAAGCAAATCACAGCCTCGAGGCACAGCCTGCAACACAACACAGGGACGAGGCTGCACCGGGAGTCCGAGCCTCGCAGCAGAGCCAGAGGTGCTGAGGGGGTGGATCCTCCCCCCTCACCCCTGGCAGCTTTGGTAGAGGCAGAAATGTTTTCCACTATTTCAGGAACATGAACCCTGCCCCGCTTGTCTTAAGATCCCAGAATGGGATTTATAGACCTTAAATCCCATCCCATTCCACCCTTTTTCTATGGGCAGGGACACCTTCCACCATGCCAGAGTGCTCCAGCCTGGCCTGGGACACTCCAGGGATCCAGGGGCAGCCACAGCCATGCCAGGGCCTCCCCCCTGTGCCAGGAATTTCCTCCTGCCAGCTAAGCTGGGACACAACAGTTCCACACTGGTCTTGCTCTCTTACCTTACAAGAGATCTTGGTTGCAAGGAGAACACAAGGATTTCGTTACTGTGAGCCTGGAGGGTGGGACAGAGACAGAGACACAGAATTGGTTCTGTGGGTTCTCACCAGGAGCTCACACAGTCATGGGAGCAGGGAATCCCAGAATGGCCCGGGTTGGGAGGAGCTCACAGCTCATCCCATTCCAACCTCCCCTGGCCAGGGACACTGGGGGAAGCCTTTAGGTTTCCAAGGCTTGAAACATCTGCACCGAGGGACTTTGGACAGGAGCAAAGCATTTCCCCCTCAGGCTTTGTGCTCCTTTGTGATCCAACCCTGCAGATCCCACGGGAAAGGGAAGCTCCAAACCAACTCACAGCTTTGGAATGGGCCAGAAGGTTGTTGGCACAGCCCCCAAAGATGATCACCTCGCCCTCCTCGCTGGCACAGGCCGTGTGCCACAGCCTGGGAACAAAAAGCAGCACTGCATTAACCCAAAATCCCAGCTCTGGGAAGATTTTGCTTGTTTCTCATCCCAGCCAGGCCAAAGGAAGAAAAACAGGAAGCATCAATGCTTTAACTCCTTAACCTGGCTCAGATCACTTCCCAAACCAGAGGGAGGAAGACTCATGTTTTCCACGCCACACTCGTGCATCACAGAGGTTTTGGGGTTTAAACTGCAGGTCACCAACTCCCATTTCCTCAGCAGGAAGCCAAGAACAGCCCTGGGTGTGCACAGGATGAGCCTCTGGCAGGAGCTGGGTGACACCAGCCTGTGCCTGTGGTGGCACAGCAAGGACACTGTTCCAGTTAGCTCTGGTGCTGGCACTCACAGCTCAAACCCTAAATCCTGAGCTCAAACCCTAAATTCTGTGTTTCCTGCTGTTGTGTAGCCCTCACCTGGAATTCTGGGAGGGCACAAGCACCTGCCCCTCTGGGACACATGGAAATGAGAGCTGTGAGGAGGAACCAGTGTCCTCTCTCTGACAGCCACCCCCAGGTGCCTCCACAGCCCTTCAGTACCAGAGTTCCAGGGAATTTCTGCCATACCTTGGTTTTTCAGAGTAGTTATGCTCAAACTGCACCCACTCGTTCTTGCTGATACAATAAATCCAAGCATCACCTGAAAAGAAGCAAAATCCCAGATAAAAACAGGATTCTGTCAGTTCTGTAATATACAAATACTCTGGTGTAGCACATCCCATTTCTGTAGATAAATAAAATATTTTAGGAAAAACCTAGTAAAAATTGGCTCCTGTTTGACAACAGGAGAGATTTATGGGGGTGAAGGTGGTGAATTGTAAAGCTGTCACTAATTGCAATTTGCACTTTTAAATACATTTTTTTTGCTGGAAGTTCTGGTGTCTCCACCCCCTCAGCAACTCCTGCTCTGTGGAATGAGGAGTTGGATCACATGGGTAGAATTTAGAAGGAATTCAAAGCAACCCTTCAAGCTCCTGTTCAGAGCTGTTCCAGAGCACAGAGCCACCACCAAATCCCTCTGGAATGACTTACTCAAGGGCTGCTTGTCCGTGGTGAATCCTCCAAAGAGGAAGAGGTGATCCGAGGAAATGGGCGTTAAGGAGTGCCACGATCGGCCCACGGGGCAGACGCCTTGGGTGAGTCTGGAGTGCAATAAAAACACCCCAAATCACCCCAGGGACAGCAAATCCTGCTGCTCTCTCCTGCTCTGGTTATTTTTCAGGTATCTGCAGGATACTGCAGTGACCCAAGGACAACTTTAATTCCTTTCTGTAAGAGCTGAAACGAGGGATACAGGATTTCATGTGGCTAAGATGCTGTTTGTTGTATCCAGATGATACAGTAATTTATTTATTATTTAAAATGCTGTTTGTTGTATCCAGAGGATTCAGCAATTCAGGGTCCTGGGTGACAGAGCCCAGCCCACAGCCTGTCACCTCAGCTGTGGGTTTGTCTGAAACCTTCTCTAGTTCTGCTTACAATGCATTCTATACTTTTCTTTTAATCCATAATCAATACCTTTACTATTACCTATAGCTTATCCTAATTACTGACATTACCATATTCATGTTACTATTTTCCAATCACAAAAGGTTAATGTGTCACAGTTTAAGCTAGAAGTTGTTTTTCAGTTTTCTTCCAGTGGAAAATTCTGAGATCTTTCTTTCTACTTGCAGCATTGGCTTTCTTGTTTGCCTCTGAAAATCTTTTTACTTGGTAAAAACATCTTTTGTTTGAGGTGGATTTATCCTTTGCTCTGAGTTATAAAAACCCCTTCCAACTTATTTTACCTCCTGGCTTTCTAGTTACCCAGTGAGAATGGCTCAGCAATTCTTTTCTTCTATAACAAAACTTGCTATCATTTCTATTCCTTCTTCAGATTCTACATTCAAAGATCTTTGTGTTCTACATAACCTTCCTGTCAATCTTTATCCTTCCCAACACCTTTAGACACAGAGAATTTTATGCTGATCAAGTCTGAGCACGCACATTTCGTTCCACTCCCAGGTGTCCAGGTTCAGGTAGTAGAAGTCGTTCATTCTGGACTCCTACAACAGAGCAGAGCGTGGTGAAATCTCCTGGGGAGGTTTGGGCAGCACAGGCTCAAGGGGGTGGCCTTACCCTGTATCTGCCTCCAAACACAAAACCCCTGTTCCCAACCGTGGCACAGGCGTGGGCGGCTCGAGGGGACGGGGTCTTGCCCTGGGAAGGGACAGGGACAGCACAGATCAGTCACCAGAGCACAGCACAGGCTCAGCTCCACTCAGATTTAAGGCCAGCAAGGAGCAGAGTGAATAAACACAGCCAGTAAATCGTCCTGTGTGCAGATTTGGGTTTTTTGATGGATGGAAGATCAGAGAACTCATTAAAAATGGGGTTTATTTTTCCCTCTTGAAGTGTATAAATTTTGCTTTTAGCACAAAGCTCAGCCACAGAAGACAGACTGTAAATGAGATAGTGACATAATAAATCCTTAAATTCATAAATCATCACGTGTCCAAGGCCAGGCTGGACAGTGGAAGGTGTCCCTGCCATGGCAGGAGTGGAACTGGATGAGTTTTAAGGTCCCTTCCCACCCAAACCCTTCTGGGATCCCATTAAACACCATTTTTCTTGAGTTTCTGAACTACTTGAGACCTCTATGAAGCAATCAGAGCAATTCTTTGGCAATCTGCAGTTCCTTGTCTCATGTTTCCTTTTCTCCAGCCCTGTGGCTACACCAGCCCATTTCCCTGTTCCTGAACACTCCTGGGACAATCCAAGTGAGTGTATTTGCAATTAGCAGTGTTTAATTGTCTCCTGCCCACAATGCAGCACCCCAGGGACAGGCACCAACCATCCCCTGGCAGCGAGGGTGGCAGCAAACCTCACATTCCACTGTCCTGCAGCTGAAACATCAACCAAAGCAAGAGACAGGGAAAAATGGATGAAGACAGATCAAAAGAAAAGTCAAATTTCCTCTTTTTGCAGAGTGGATCTGTCTAAATGAATGGTTTCAATTCAGTGGAAATGGCTCCAAGAACACTCCTAAATAACATTACTGAGCAGTGACTTAATTAACTGACATCAAACCATTAATTACCGTGGTTATAGGCTGGCTCCAAGTGAAAGTTTCAAGGTCCAGAACATGCACATGATCATTCCACCCTCTAGGAAGACCTGAATTCTTAAAAAAAAACCATAAAGAAGCAACAAGTTTTAACAAGCACTGATTAAATATGAAAAGCTGAAACAGAAATGGCCTCCAGGGTTACTTACCCAAAAAGAGGTTTCATCAAATTCAAATGTTCCACGTTGCTTCCCTTCAGGAAAATAGCCATAGCCTCCAAAATATATCAGCCTGGAGAAAAAAAAAAAAAGGGGTCAAGAACTGTGAGAAATTCTGTCATATCTGTTACAATAAATTATATATTAAAAGTTTAAAGTTAAAAAATATAAATATAAATGCTGTGCTCAGAAAATCAGGGAAGCTCCTTTGGTTTTCCAGGTGTGGGGTTCTGTTTGTTGCCTCCCACCTACACCAAATCCCTCTGGAGCTGTTTCCAGCCTCAGGCTCCCAAACTTGGCTCCACTTCCATATTTATGAAGCTGCCAGGGTGTGCAGCCTGGTCACTGCACTTTGGCCTTTGCCACACTGTTCTCCTGGAGTTGAAATGGGAATTACCTCCAAGTTTGAGCTCTGGGGTTTAGCCAAAAATTCCTACAGGATTATGGAGGACCAGAAATCTGCAGCACCTCATTAACCACCCACATGTGCAGCCCTGAACTGATCCTGTCAGATGTGCTAATGAGGAGCTCACTCCCCACAGCAAGGGCCTGGAAAAGCAGCACTGTGAGCAATTCCACAGAATCACAGAGTATCCCCAGCTGGAAGGGACACACAAGGATTTTCCCACCTTTCCTGAGTCTGCAGCAAATCCCACAGCAAATATCCCAGCTGGGAGCTCTCTCCATGGAATGGTCAAAGCAGCACAAAAACTCCAAAATCACCAGAATGGTTTGGGTGGGAAGGGACCTCAAATCTCATCCAGTGCCACCCCTGGATGGGAAGGGACAGCTCCCACTGTCCCAGGCTGCTCCAGCCCCAGTGTCCAACCTGGCCTTGGGCACTGCCAGGGATCCAGGGGCAGCCCAGCCAGGAATTCCCAATTCCCAACATCCCATCCATCCCTGCCCTCTGGCAGTGGGAGCCATTCCCTGTGTCCTGTCCCTCCATCCCTTGTCCTCTCCAGCTCTCCTGGAGCCCCTTCAGGCCCTGGCAGGGGCTCTGAGCTCTCCCTGGAGCTGCTTCTCTGCTCCAGGGGAACATTCCCAGCCCCACAGTGAGGAGAAGATCCAAGAGAGCAGAGCCCTCCCTGGGGCCTCACCTGTTTTTGTGCACCCACACCCCCAGCTTGTCCTTGGACGAGGGGGGCACCCCCTGGCACTCCACTCTCACCNGGCACAGGCGTGGGCGGCTCGAGGGGACGGGGTCTTGCCCTGGGAAGGGACAGGGACAGCACAGATCAGTCACCAGAGCACAGCACAGGCTCAGCTCCACTCAGATTTAAGGCCAGCAAGGAGCAGAGTGAATAAACACAGCCAGTAAATCGTCCTGTGTGCAGATTTGGGTTTTTTGATGGATGGAAGATCAGAGAACTCATTAAAAATGGGGTTTATTTTTCCCTCTTGAAGTGTATAAATTTTGCTTTCAGCACAAAGCTCAGCCACAGAAGACAGACTGTAAATGAGATAGTGACATAATAAATCCTTAAATTCATAAATCATCACGTGTCCAAGGCCAGGCTGGACAGTGGAAGGTGTCCCTGCCATGGCAGGAGTGGAACTGGATGAGTTTTAAGGTCCCTTCCCACCCAAACCCTTCTGGGATCCCATTAAACACCATTTTTCTTGAGTTTCTGAACTACTTGAGACCTCTATGAAGCAATCAGAGCAATTCTTTGGCAATCTGCAGTTCCTTGTCTCATGTTTCCTTTTCTCCAGCCCTGTGGCTACACCAGCCCATTTCCCTGTTCCTGAACACTCCTGGGACAATCCAAGTGAGTGTATTTGCAATTAGCAGTGTTTAATTGTCTCCTGCCCACAATGCAGCACCCCAGGGACAGGCACCAACCATCCCCTGGCAGCGAGGGTGGCAGCAAACCTCACATTCCACTGTCCTGCAGCTGAAACATCAACCAAAGCAAGAGACAGGGAAAAATGGATGAAGACAGATCAAAAGAAAAGTCAAATTTCCTCTTTTTGCAGAGTGGATCTGTCTAAATGAATGGTTTCAATTCAGTGGAAATGGCTCCAAGAACACTCCTAAATAACATTACTGAGCAGTGACTTAATTAACTGACAGCAAACCATTAATTACCGTGGTTATAGGCTGGCTCCAAGTGAAAGTTTCAAGGTCCAGAACATGCACATGATCATTCCACCCTCTAGGAAGACCTGAATTCTTAAAAAAAAACCATAAAGAAGCAACAAGTTTTAACAAGCACTGATTAAATATGAAAAGCTGAAACAGAAATGGCCTCCAGGGTTACTTACCCAAAAAGAGGTTTCATCAAATTCAAATGTTCCACGTTGCTTCCCTTCAGGAAAATAGCCATAGCCTCCAAAATATATCAGCCTGGAGAAAAAAAAAAAAAGGGGTCAAGAACTGTGAGAAATTCTGTCATATCTGTTACAATAAATTATATATTAAAAGTTTAAAGTTAAAAAATATAAATATAAATGCTGTGCTCAGAAAATCAGGGAAGCTCCTTTGGTTTTCCAGGTGTGGGGTTCTGTTTGTTGCCTCCCACCTACACCAAATCCCTCTGGAGCTGTTTCCAGCCTCAGGCTCCCAAACTTGGCTCCACTTCCATATTTATGAAGCTGCCAGGGTGTGCAGCCTGGTCACTGCACTTTGGCCTTTGCCACACTGTTCTCCTGGAGTTGAAATGGGAATTACCTCCAAGTTTGAGCTCTGGGGTTTAGCCAAAAATTCCTACAGGATTATGGAGGACCAGAAATCTGCAGCACCTCATTAACCACCCACATGTGCAGCCCTGAACTGATCCTGTCAGATGTGCTAATGAGGAGCTCACTCCCCACAGCAAGGGCCTGGAAAAGCAGCACTGTGAGCAATTCCACAGAATCACAGAGTATCCCCAGCTGGAAGGGACACACAAGGATTTTCCCACCTTTCCTGAGTCTGCAGCAAATCCCACAGCAAATATCCCAGCTGGGAGCTCTCTCCATGGAATGGTCAAAGCAGCACAAAAACTCCAAAATCACCAGAATGGTTTGGGTGGGAAGGGACCTCAAATCTCATCCAGTGCCACCCCTGGATGGGCAGGGACAGCTCCCACTGTCCCAGGCTGCTCCAGCCCCAGTGTCCAACCTGGCCTTGGGCACTGCCAGGGATCCAGGGGCAGCCCAGCCAGGAATTCCCAATTCCCAACATCCCATCCATCCCTGCCCTCTGGCAGTGGGAGCCATTCCCTGTGTCCTGTCCCTCCATCCCTTGTCCTCTCCAGCTCTCCTGGAGCCCCTTCAGGCCCTGGCAGGGGCTCTGAGCTCTCCCTGGAGCTGCTTCTCTGCTCCAGGGGAACATTCCCAGCCCCACAGTGAGGAGAAGATCCAAGAGAGCAGAGCCCTCCCTGGGGCCTCACCTGTTTTTGTGCACCCACACCCCCAGCTTGTCCTTGGACGAGGGGGGCACCCCCTGGCACTCCACTCTCACCCACTGCAGCACCTTGTCCGTGGATCTGGCATTTAACATGTAGAACTGGGAAAATAAAGGGATTTTTTTTTAACTCATGGTCAGCTTAAAGCTTAAGACTGCTGTTAAAATAGCAACTTTAAATTTAAACACGTGTTGGTATAGAAATAGGAATAAGTGAAAAGTTCTTTCCCTAGCTGAAAAGTAGCACACTGAAAATATTGGCTCACAAATCCTGACCTTTTTGCAGACTCAAATTCCTTTTACACCACTAACAGGGTTATGGACACTGAGTTTCAGCATCCAAAAGCTGTTGTGGGATACAATGAAGGTGTGTACAGAGCAGAATTGTCTTACAACTAAAAAATGGTTAAAAAGTTTACAAAGTGACATTTTTTATGGTATTACCCATTCTCTGCATTTATATAATTGGCCAGGAAGAGAACCAGCTGCTACATTTACATACAAGAAGTGAAATGTAAGAATGCCACAGCAGGAAGGGAAGAAATCACACCTTACACATGAGGTTTGTTTCCAACTGTCTGCAAAAATTCCTTCAAACTCCTTCTAGTTTATAGTTACATATGAAATATAAGATCTTATATTTAATAATATAAATTACGTATTTAGTTAGACTAGAACTATTTAATTTAAACTACATTGCCAGACTATCAGAAGATATCAGTCATTAATTCTAGCTGAAGTGGTGGTGGTCAGTCAGTGATCTTGGAGGACTTTTCCAACCTAAATGATTTTGGGACAGACTCCAGGGAAGAGAAACACTTCCAGCCCCCACAGCCCAGTTCCAGATCAGTTCCTGATATTACTGACACAACTCTGGCAATTCCCATCCTTTAAAATCAGCAGACTCAGAGGCAGGGACACAATCCAATTGCTAAGGGAGATTGCACAAGGACAGAAGTGATGCCAGCTCGGGCTGTTCCTGCAGTGCTGTGAAGTTTCCAGGGCACAATCCCCTGGGAAAGGCAGGCTTTGAGGAATTCCTGACCTTGTTGGTGTTGCCCCGGGCGTGGTGCCCCCCGAAGAGATAAAGCACTCTGTCCACACACACGGCACAGCTGCCAGACATGGAGGGGGGAACATCTCCCTCTGTCTTGCTCTTCTTCCTGCAAAGCCAGGGTGGAAAATTTCACCTGCTCCCAGTGAACAAAGACGGGATTATTTGCAGGGTTTTAATCACAACAGTTCACTGTGGAAACTTAAATCTGTTCTTCCCATCTTTTCAGGTGTAACAATTCACAAATTCATACCCTGTTACAATGGAGGGGTGGGGGAAAGGCAGTTTAGTTAATATATGGGTTTTTTGGGAGTAGGAATCCCACCTGCCCAGCTCAGGAGTTTGGAATGCTCAGAATCCTCAGGCAAAGAGGATTCACCCGTGTAAAGTGCAGGTTTCCACTTTGCTCCTGGATTTTTCCTGTTTGTAAACACCATAACCACAGAGAGGAGATTCCAGCCTGTGCCCAAGGTTGTCCCTGACCCCAGGGAGGGCTGGGAGCATGGCTGAAATCCCACTTCCTGCAGAGTGGGATTCTTTGGCCGCATCAACCTTTAAAAACAGCTCCTGCAAAGGCCAAAAACTCAACAGGGATCCCCTGATCACTGCTGGCATCAAAAGTGTACAAACACAACTTCCAGCTGCTCTATCCCATCCCAGGAATCCCAAAACATCCACCCTGGTGGTCACACACTCCTATCCAGGCTGTCCCAGCTGCCTCTCCTACTTCATCCTGGAAAAACATACTGGATGCTTTCACAGCAAAAACTACCAAACCTGAAATATTTTAGACATTTTTGCAACAGTTTGGGAACAAAGAGATCAGGGAATTCTCTCCCTGCTCAGTCCTTCAGCGTGCTTTCCACACCAATTTAAGGATTTATCCCATTTTTCCCCCAAATGAATGATTTACTGTACCATCTTCCAGTTTCCATGTTGTAGATCCATATTTCATCCCTAGGCAGGTAGAAGTCATAAAATCCCCGGACCTGGGCATTCTGCAGGACAGGTCAGAGAAGGAAAAGCAGTGTTAGAACACATGGAATTACAGACTCCTGGGAATGTTTGCACCTCCTCTGGGACCTGATCACAGCAGGAGCAGTGCCTGTGATTCCCACACTCCTGTGCCTCCCACCTGCACAAGCAGGAATCAGCCTAATTTAGTACCTGCTGGGGACAACCAGCTCCCAACAGAGCCAGGTGGGGGTAAATGAAGTTAAACTTTTGTTTTATAGCCTGAGCCAGGGAGCAGAAATGAGCCAAAAGCTCCTTTTGCATTCCCCCACCCCTCCATGGCAAGAGTTTATTTACTGAGTTCACTGACAATGGTTTTGTCACTGAATGGATTTTGTGGTGCTGCAGCACACACCCCCCACAGTGTGACAACAACAAACCTGGGAGAGTTGTGCAAATAAAATCACCACTCCCAGGGTGCACAATTCCAATCAGACAATACTCCCTTCACCCTTTGCCAAAGGCAAGCAACACCCCAAAAATCCATGTATCTGCCAAGCTTTAACACCCGCGATTTATTTCAACGTTGCAAAACACCCCCAACGCCGTGTTACAAATTGTTCGCCGGAGCTGCTGCCGTGTTCCGGGGGAGGAATAAATTTCCCAGAGTCACGCCCATGGATGGATGGGACACAATTCCCAGCGCGGCGGGTGGCGAGGAGCTGTACCTTGTATCCTCCCCAGACGTACATGCAGCGCCCGTCGGTCACGGCCACATGCCCGCTGCGCTCGGCGGGGCTGTCGTTCTCCAGCTGCTCAAAGCCCTCCTCGGCCGGCGCGGGCAGCTCCTCGTCCGCCGGCAGCTCCTCGTTCTCCTCGGCCATCTCGGGATGTGCTGCACCCACGGGGACACGCAATTCCCGCAGCTGGATCAGCCAGCGCAGCTCCTGGCCCTGCACAGACACGCCAACAATGCCACACTGGGCATCCCTGGTGGCCAAACGCTCCTGGAGTTCTGGTAGCCTCGGGAATGTCACCATTTCCTGGGAGCCTGGGCGCACTTTCCTGAAATTTAACCTAAACCTCTCCTGGCACACTGTGGGGCTTGGAAAAACAGAGGGAAAAGCCAAGAGAAACTACACATAGTTGCAGTAAAACGTTCCAGGTGGGGACTCCTCAGTTTATAATGGTTTCAGTTGCCAATGTGACTCAAAGTATCCATTTTAAATCTTATCTATAAATACTCTAATTTGCCCAGAGAAGCAGTGGCTGGCCCTGGATCCCTGCTCCAAGGCCAGGTTGGACAGGGCTTGGAGCAGCCTGGGATAGTGGAAGGTGTCCCTGTCTAGGGACAAGATGAGCATTAAGGTGCCTTCCAACCTGCACCATTCCACGATGAAAAAAAAAAAAGGGAATAAATTTGACAGCTTTTCCTACAATAGCTGCAAATCCTGGAGCTCTTTCAGTGTCACCTACTCCAAACAAAATTCCACAGAACCAATGGCCCTGCTCCAAACCCACAGAGAGCTAAACCCGGACTGTCCTCGCAAGACACAGACCCAAAGCTCCGGGAAATCAAATCAGCCCAAATTTGTGCAGCAAAGCCAGGAAAAAGGGCCTTAGCGGGACAATCACAGCCTGCACTCCAGGGCTGGATATTCTGGCTCTGATATTCCCATACACCGCTCCTGAGGGATTTTTGCTGTTTAATTTTAATCTCTCCCGCCACGGAGACGCTGCAGCACCTTCGGGAGGTTATCTGTGAGCTTTAATTACGATTTCTAATTTAGATTAGCGAGCCTTGCCCACAGCTCCGTAAAACCTGCCTGCTTCCAGCTAGCGGTGTCTTCAACGCCACAGAGATATAACACACGTAAAATATTTATATATAATATATATGTATAATACTCTATTATTC
>VXBI01013788.1:175895-186475 GCA_013397375.1 Toxostoma redivivum
AAAAAAAAAAAACAAATCAAATAAATGCCATGTACATGTAGGGAAACAGATAATTGAGATCAAACTGGATCAGTCATGAGGGGCTCCACTCCAAGGAAAATTATTTTAAGTGACTCAAGGATTGTGGCTTTACCTCTGATCCAAAAGCCACCACCTCTTCAAGCTGGTGCTCACCCAGATTTTGAAATAAATATTAGTAAAGAGGGGATTTCCTGAGTACAAAACAGATGGGAGGTTTATTATTGATAAAATCTCATGTTAAAAAATATAGAGTTGAAATGTGTTTCAGCTGAGCTGCTTTGAAATTGGTTTTATTTTCGTTGGGTTTCTTCAGTAAAGAATCTGATATCCCAAAAAAAAGCAGTTTATCAGAGATAATTAAACAGGGATTGCAAAAGTGCCCTGCTAAACTTGGCACTCAAGGCCAAGCTGCAATATTTGTTTGAATCCAAGTGAAGAAAAGAGGCTTCTAAAATTGGTAAAGGGGCTTTGATCATTAAAAAAAATAATCAAACAGATACTGGTAAGTGATACAATATCAATTTTCATGCACAAGAAATGATCCCAGTGCCAGAAAAAAACAAATATTGAATGACAATTTAGTAGAGCTCAAGGTAGGGAAAGCAACTTCTGAATGAAAAATGAATTTTGCAATCTCCTGCTGGATGATAATCCTGGGTTAGCAGGTTCCTATGATGCAATTCCTTAAGAAAGCAGTGTAGAGTTGAGTAAGAAAAAAAAAATTGTCTGGTTAGTAAATAAAATCGTTTTTTATTAATAAATAATTATTGGCTCCTTTTGTGATTAGGAGATGAAATAAATAATGAATAAATAAATATGAACAGTTTATCTCCTGTGAGGTGCCAACAGCAGCAGACTGTGAAAACTCTTTTTTCCCCCAATTTCTTAATTTTTTTTAGTCTTAACTCTCTTTTTTCAGTCTCTCAAAGACTCTTTGCAAAAGTGCTGCAACAGCTGAACAGAAGATTCCTAAATTTACAGTGACCCAACATATAAATATGTAAGTATTTATATATATAATACATTAAATCATAGTTCAGTGTTATGAGCTATTCTTGGATCACAATATAGAAATAACTTGAATTTTGGAAAAATCTTTACTTTTTAGGATTTCATGGTCTTTTATGGTCTTTTCCCAATTTGTGCTGTAATCAGCCCAACTACAGACAGTAAACCCAACATTCAAAAAGCCCTAAAACCTGGAATTCCATATGGATAACTGTACCCAGCCTGGAAATGGGGGTGTTAAATCACTGCATGCTGTGCTTTAAACAGCACCACCAATGCTCTGGTGCAGAGCAGGAAAAGTTTAATAACCACTATCAAATTCAATTCCACTGAAATCACAATCCAGCAGCTGCTACAAGTCCCCAAACCCTCATTCTCCTCATGGAAAAGCTGCAGGAATAGCTCTGGAACTATTTAACAATATGTTTCCATCTTCTAAATTCAGTTTTAAGTGTTACAAATGCAAACTTACCTTCCAGACCAAGTCCAAGTGTCTAAATTCAGGCAGTGCAAATCATTCATTCTGGTTTGCTAAAACAAAGAAATAAAATCCCCACTTGGGTTATTTGAAGCAAACAAGAAACAAAGTATTTCAGTGAGGCCTTCCTGGGACAGAATATTCCAAGCACCAATAGTTTGAAGAAATCTGTACCCACGTGCCTTAATATAAATTTGAATTATGTGGCAGATGAAAAGCTTTTCTCCTCACAAAAACCATGCAACTCTCAGGAAAGTGCTTGGCAGAAATATTTCCAGTCATGCAACAGCACTATGGGGCCAATTTTAGCTTCTAAAAGTGAAGAACTTTGTGGTATTTATCCAGTTCCTGCAAATGTTTTTAACTTCCATCCACAGAACTCCTGGCAGGGAAATGCAGAAGGTGTTTAACTCTCCCACTGTTGTCTTTGTTATTTTCCTTGGCACTGGGATCAGAAGTTTGTATCCTCCTGTCTCTCACTACTCCTCTGAGTATCCTGTGCTGCACTCTGTATATTCCCAGAAAAAGTCCATCATTTGTTTTTCCCTCTCTTCCTTTCACAAAGTGACCACCAGCAAGGTTTTAGGACCCTTTAGCATTTGCCATAAAAATGGGAAATCTTTCCACTTGCTTATCTGCCTGGGATTTGAGGTGGAGGGAGTCTCTGGCTGCCTTAGGGGTGGTAGAGAAGGTGAGAAAAGCATTTCTTTGCTTGACTGGGAATGATTCCCCTGGGGAACTACAAAAACCATCTGGGGAGTAGGGAAATGTTTCTTGCCTTACCTTCCAACTCCTTCTCTCCCTGGGCAGTCCATAGATCTATTAGAACAAGCCTTTCTCCAGCTTGCAGATCCTCTGAGGCAGAGCTAGGCTGAAAGGAGGGGCTGTAGCCCTCGGAGTGAGGCTGAGGCACTTCCAGAGCTGTCCAGCAGAGCTCTGGCAAGTCTCTCAGGGATTTCAGGCAACAGCAAGGTTTTCAGGAATGCTGCAACCTCCTCTGCCAAGTAGAGCTAACTGCTGTCCTGGGAAGGGAATGGCAAGCAGCATTTTGGATAAAGACAGCAGATTGTGAGGGTTTGGGGCATTGCCTGAGCCATTTTATCCCTCAAGAGGGTGACTAAAAACAACCAAGTGTGGTCCAGGGGAACAGATCTGTCTTCCATGCCAACTCTATGCAGTTTCCTGCTCCTTCTGGTGGCTTTGAAGGGGATGAGGGGATCAAATCATCCAAGCAAAAAGCAAAATGCAGCTGGGATCTTCTGTACATTTGGGGCAAACCCAACATCCTGGCCTGTGCAACTGGAAATATCCAATCATGCTGGAGTAAAACAATTTGATATGAAGGACACCTATGAAACAAAGGTGCTGTTATGTTGAAAATTAAGGTTTCAAGAGGATCCTGCTCAAGACCTCCTTGCTGACTTTCCTTTCCTAGGCATTAGGCAGAAGATGGAGAAGTTCTCTGTTTCCTGCTCCCTGGCAAATCAATGTTATAATCTTTGCATTCTCATGATTCAGCAGCTGGACAGATGCAGAATAATTACAGCAACCTCAGTTTGATTTCAAAACACCACCAGCTGTCCAAGATTCAGGCCTTTAACAAATAAAAGCACCTTTCTACCCAACCCTTCCTTGGGAGCTGGAACCACACAGGTTTATAGGATCATCACTTGCCACACACTTCTCTTGTAATTTCTCATGGATTTCTGTTTCCTGCTCTCTGTCATCATTCTGCTGCCAATCCTAAAATGATTTTTAATTGGCTTAAGAGCACCCAGCCTCCTAAGAGGGTTGGCATTTCCCTTGGAGCTCCAAGGGCTCCTGAGACACTCTGCACATTAAGCAGGACCTGCTTTGTCTCAGGACTAGCACCATGAAAGGCTTTAAGGGTGACATATTCCCAGCTCACTGCTGGGACAGGGAATTCTGCAGCTCTCCCTCCTGAATTTCCAACCAAAAGCTATTCCAGCTCCAAGGTTTGCCAAAAGAAGGATTGCAGCTCCATGGATCTTCTGAGCTTTGCTGACAGGAGGGGTGACAGGAAATATCAACATGCTTACATTAAGGCACCAGATGTGTGAAGGGCTGCTGCAAAGACTTTGGTTTATTTTACTTCATTCTCAACATGAATTTTTTCCACTTAAATCAAACATAAGACTCACATCAACTTCTGGACTAACTCGCCTTCCTTCCCACTTTCTCCCATGTCTGTTTTTCCAGGGGCTTACCTGAAGGAACTGAGTCCACATAACACTTCTGAGCCTGCTTTCAAATGATTCCTGGTACAACTGATTCTCATCATCATCACCATCATCATCATCATCATCTTCTTTTACCAGTTCTAGCTCCAAGTTTGGAAAAAGGTGCCCTTTCCTCCCAGAAAGATGAATAGGAGAAGCCTCATGACACTTCCTGGCCCTTTCTGGTTCCTTGCAGAGCCTTTTCCCTGGGAAGATTTGTATTATGGTGAACTAGAAGGAGAAGGAGGAGCAGAGCAACCCCGTGTTTGCTCCTTAATTTCTGGAGAAAAGCAAAACTTCATCCTTTGGGGAGGAATTATTCCTGGTGTCAGGAAATTTAGTGGTTGTCTGCTGTCTTTAGCTTTTTCCTTTCATGACTTACATTAATTCCTCAAGTCCCACTCACTGAATGTTCCCTCACCTTTTTATGTTTCCTTCCATTTATTTCTAGGATAGAAAATGGATCAATAATAATCACCAAGGTAAAAAAATACACTTGCTGCTCTCCTACAGAATTAAACACAGCTTTCCACAATTTCACTCTTCTCTGACACAGGTTCCCAAGTGGTTTCACTGAAATTTAGCAAGTTTTTAAGGAAGCTGAAGAGAAACACCTTTGGAGATCAGAATGCTGTAGTCAAACAGAGTTAAACAGAAGCCTGAGGGCAAATCCTCTGAGGGCAGTGGAGGAGTGACAGGTGAGCTCAGAGCCCTCAGGGGTAGAACCCTGAGGGAAGGAGGCTTTGGGGGTGCTCAGGACCAAATCATCCAAGGGATCTTTGCATCTCCACATTTGGGATTTTCCCCTCTCAGCTCCCTGAGGGAGGAGCAGGATTTGGCTGTGGTCAGCAGGGGTTCAGTTGTGAGCACACAGGACAGAGCAAGTCCAGGGCTCACTCAGGGCATGGATAGCTCTGATTTTTCAATCTCCTCAAATATCTTTATTTCCTTCAGTTATTTGCAAACCCATTCAGTCCAAGCCTACAGCTCTGGGAGGTGCTGAGTGCAGCTCTCTCAGCCAACAATTCCAGAGATCCTGAATCAAAGGTCACACAATGGCAAGAACAAACAGGATCAATTTGAATTATTTCCTTTTCTGTTTGCTCTGGAGAGGAACTGCAATAAAAACTTCCTGCAGGTGTGGGAGGTGGCTGGACATGGTGTGGTCACTCTGCCCCTGCCTGCTGTGTGGGGCTGCTTTCTGTCTGGGAAGAGTGCAGATTTGCCAAAGGAATGTTCCAGCAGGAAAATCAGAGAATGGGGAACAAAGTGCAGCTCTACACTGCTTTGTTTGCCAGGGTTTGGGAATACAGGGCTGAGGCTGTGGCAGCTTTCCAAGGTGGAGTTGGAATATGTTCATCCCCCAACTAATTCCTTCTCTTTTTTAGACCAGAACTACAGGAACACAGCACTGGGGGCTCTCAGAAGCTTCTTCACTGTCACTTTTTGGAGACAGAAAACATCCAGGCTCATCCTCTAGCTGAGTAGGATTAAAGGTTCTAAATCAGCTGTAGTGAAAAGAGCTAAAAACTTGAATTAAAAATAAAACACAAGAGTGCACAGTCACTGAAATTGGGAGGGTTTTTAACTTGCCTTACAGGATCTGTTTCTTACAGCAGTGCTTCAGCAGAGAGGAAGTGAGTAGAAAATCTCCTTTAATTAGCACTGGAGAAATTCCAAGTGTTGCTGAGAGGTTTGAGTATCTCCCTGCTTACCAGTGGTGGCTTCATGGATTTTAGGTACAGATAATCAGGGGGGTGGTGCCTGTGGCTTTTTTAAGTTAAAAAGAGTCAGGAAGAGTTAAAATTACACAGCCACAATCCAACCCTAAATTAAATATGCACAGATTGCATCCTTTTGTCTATTACCTCTTCCAGACATCTGTATTTCAGTCACTTATGTGCAAAAAATGGCAAAATTCAATTATGAAATCTGTTATTTACCAGACAATCATCTGTGTTTTACCTTTTTTGGGACAATCATTAATACTACAGACAGAAATATTCTTCTTTTTGTAGAGGCTGATGACAAGCAGCATCCTGGATTCAGAGCCCTGAACATCCAGGTAAAGCCAAAGACATTTGGGATTTTTTTTTTCCTACTATAAAATGACAAAAAAAAAAACCAAACTGCCAGCAAAATAATATGACTGACAAGAAAATATTGAATTACCAGCACTCGTCCTCCAAAGATGTAACCTTTATTTCCCAGCACAGCACATGTGTGAGCTGCTCGAGGCTGAGGTGGATCTCCACCCTGAAAGAACAAAATAATCCTTCAGAACACCAGCAAATCTCCTGGACACTTTTATTTTCTGATCTATAAATCATCAGGAATTGCCACTAAAACCTCTGCAAATCACATCTGAAAATCTGATGTTACATCCACGTGCCAAAAAGTCCTCCCTGTGTAAATCACAACTAAAGGTGGCAAAATTGGCTTTTATTTTGCAGTGGTAATTTTAGATTTTGCATTTGGTTTCATAGGGATTTTAGAACATCTTGTGAAGACCATAAAACGTTGCCAGACACTCTTTATACAACTTCTGCTGAGTTCTTACATAAACTCACCTGGATTTTATGAACTTTATAGAATATTTTCAGCTCAGTGAGGCAGAGCTCTTCTGTTATCTATGACAGGTTATCCATGGTAATTATACATGGATAGAATTTTCCAAAGAGCTGGAGCCAAGCTGGGAAAACTGGGGATGTTCACCTGGAGAAGCAGCTCCAGGGAGAGCTGAGGGCACCTAAAGGGGCTCCAGGAGAGGGGCTGGGGACAAGGGATGGAGGGACAGGACACAGGGAATGGCTTCACTGCCAGAGGGCAGGGATGGATGGGAGATTGGCAATTGGGAATTCCCAGATTTGCTGTGGTTGCCCCTGGATCCCTGGAATGCCCAAGGCCAGGTTGGACATTGGGCTTGGAGCAGCCTGGGACAGTGGGAGGTGTCCCAAATTTTTAGAGCACAATAATTATTCAAAACTCAGTAAAATCCCAATTGTGTCAAGATGTGAGACTGAAAAGCACTCACTCGAATTGTTGGTTGAGACCAGGTCTGTGTGGTTGTATCAAAAACATGAACATCATTGTGCCATCCCCAGAATATCTGTCCTTCCTAAAAAAAAGAAGAAATTTTAAAAATATATATTTTATTTTAAAACCTTTCTGCTTATTGAAGGATACAAACCTGGAAAGGATCTACCCAAACAGAAAATACACTAAAATATTCATTTTAATAAAAAGATGTGGTGTATTTTTAACAATGCTGCAGCAGCTTAGATTCAGTTGAAGGTCAGTAGCTCTCAGGGATGTTCAGGCTGGTGACACCTGAAAATTGACTTTGGGCCCCAACATCAGCCACTGCAGCACATTTCACCTTCTAAATTTTATTGTAACACACTGAGACATAAATAATTGTAAAAATAAATTTTTCTGTGTCAATCTTTAGCATTTGATGTCAGGAGCTTCCTGTCAATACTCTGCTCAGTCATCTTTGTATTAATTATGAGAAATTACTGTAGGAAAATTGATAATTCAAGCATCCTTCTGGAGAATAAATTCAATAAATTAACCCAGAGTATTAATCAGTTAGACTTGGGAAGCTCTGAATTCCCTAATGTTACTTCAAAGAAATAAATTATAAAATGTTCTGGGACTTTCAGCTTTAAAATATGCCCTCAGATTAAAATCCTGCTTAGACAGCTTTTAATTCATTGCACTCCAAGCCCAGCATTGGAACTTGGAATATGTGGAACAACCACCACTCCCAATGTGCAACATCTGGAATTTCAAACCTTAAAAAGATTCCAAATTTGCATTTCTGCTGATGCTATAAATAAAAGAAAAATCAGATTTTCATGCTCATCAAGGATGATAAAAAGGATCTTTTTTTTTTTTTATTCCCCAAAGCACAGATCAGTGGGAATGGAGACAAATCTCTTACCCAAAATGCATCATGGACATCGAAACAATCACTGAGCTCATTGTGCTTCCTGCAGCCATAACCTCCAAAATAAATTAGCCTGAAACAACAAAACCAGTTCTTTGAGCTCTTCTGTAAATAAGATTAAAATGAATAAGCTGTAATAATGACTATTTTGGGTTACTAGAGCACTAGCAGGAATAAAAACAATGAGAATCTTTTTTTTTTGCACCTGATGATGCAAACCTAAACAAGCTGAAGGTCACAGCCACACCCTCAATAAACCTGAAACCCACAGGAGGAAATTATTCAAGACACCTCAAAGCCTCTGCTTCTCCCCCCAGAAGTTTATTTTTAGTGCTGTCTTCAGGCAAAAATGGGAAATAAAAGCCAGGACAGTGAAATGCCTCCTTCTCTGCCCTTCCCTAGGGAAATTCCTGAGCTCTGCTGCATTTTTTTGGCCCTCTGTGTCCAACTTTTGGCAAGAAATGTTCCTAAGGTTTGTCCCATGGGACACAAAAAGTCTCTTTTTAGCTTAAAAGAATTTTTTTCAACCAAGTCCTACTTGCAAGGATCCTCACACACCTCCCATCCCAATATTCCACCCAGGAAAGGACCATTCATAAATCATCTTTTTTTACATCAAAAGCTTCCATTCTATCATCTAAAACAGGTGATTTTCTCAGCATGCAGATGGCACAATACTCTGAAGAAATGCATTTAGTTTTGAACAGTCTTGTGTTAACAGCTAGGGAGCTGTTTAAATATCTGTATTTTCCAATCTCTTGCAGTTAAATTAGAATTACAAAACCAAGATGTGGCACCCAGGGGCATTGCACAGCTTATGCAAAACCTCTTCAGGTGTGGAGGCCAGAAAGAGAGAAATTATTTCCATCTGATAATGTTCACTATAAATCACATTCTGACTTGTTTGTAATAGATTTAATAATAAATCACTGATAGAGCACTTGCTTGTGATCACTTCTGCCTCATTATCCAGACATTTTCCATAATAAACACAAAATCTGAAGTATTTCTGTTTAGCCAAGTCTGTTTTCTAAACACATTTAATCACTTTTCCAACACAAATGTCCAGGCTGACTCAGCCCTTGCAAGATAAAAATAATCACTGAACTGCCTTTGCAGCTGCCAGCTGTTAAAATCCTTGGAAATAAACTAAATGCAGGATTTATTGCAGGTAATAATTTAATGCTTAAAATAATGACTAGAACAGAGACAGTAATTTTGATACTGATTTTTAATGTGTTAAAATCATGTAATAGATGAATAATAGATGTAATAGATGAATATAAAACATTCCATAAACCTTCCCTAAATATTTCACCCCCCTCCTAAAATGGGGTTTTATTTACCATTAGTTTTGCTCACATGGGAGGAAACTTTGCTACAAAGTTGTTACAAAATCCCCCAGCAAGTCAAACTAAAAATCAGAGTTTCCTCCATCCCTAACCCAAATTCTCTTCACTTTTTAACAGTTTCTCTCTGCAATTAACACAAATTAAGAATTTCTAACGTGCTACCTGTTTTTGTACACCCAGCAGGAAAGTTTGTCACGAGGTGTGGGAGGTTGACCTTTAAAATTTGTGATTTTTTTCCACCTGTAGGTTCCGGTTTTTGTTCTCAAATTGACGTAATACAGCTTGAAAGGAAAAATAAATCACAATGTTTTCAGTATAAAGCACAAATCACCACCAGAAAAAAAGAACCCACCACCCCCAGAAGCCTGGAAGTAAAAGAGGAACTGGCAGTGAGTTTACAGTGGCAAATACACCACAAAAAACAGAATTCAAGTGGGAGAATTGGCAGAAAGTTTAATGAGAGGCTCCATTTCACTGATTTTCTAGTCAAGAGTCAACTCTGACTTTATATTAAATGATAAAACAACTGATTTCATCTATTTTGTTAATTCAGTTTTCAGTTACAAGGAAAGCTGGCAGCTCTATTTTAACCTTAATTATTACCTGATTATTTAAAGCAGTGAATTGCTATGAAAGAGCAAAAATAAAAGTGATATTCAGAGATTAGTCTCAAAGTTGTCAAAATATTTTTAAGAACCACTTGGGAAAACATTGGCATAAACAGAGAAAGTTTTAGAAAAAGAAAGCTTTTCCTCAAATTTCTCCTTAATGTAAATACAAATACACCAGATAAACAGCAAGGTCAGTATTAGTGATTATTAAAATACAATGTCAGGAGAATAAAAAATACTACAATACCCGATTGCTGTATCCTTTATCATCAAATCCCCCAAAAATGTACAGCTTCCCATTGATGCTGGCCCCACAGCTCCCTGACATGGAGGTGGGTAACTCCCCTTCCATCAGGTGCATTGTCCTGCAATTTAAAATAATTAATTAAGCCACTTCAAATCTGCCAAAATGTAAAAAATCCCAAACAGATTTATTCAGAATTTTTAGATTTAAAAGGTGAAAATAGAGTTTGGGCCATAACTAGGATCAGGAGCTACAGGTGAAGTTGTGCTTATAAAGTATCTGGATTTTTCTGGAGGTGAAATTCACATTAGAAGAGCTTTAGTAGAGCTGAAATATTAATTATTTAAAATCTGGACATACTGTTAACTCCAGGAATTCCTGAAATGAGAATGTGGCATTGCTGGGATGTCAGAAATGGAAAACTGAGGCTCCTGCTGTGCCCTGCACTCAGCTGCATGAGGGAAACTGTGCTGAGAGCCCAGCCAGGTCAGGAGCAGATCCTGGTTAAATATAACCCTGGGAAAAAAGTTCTGTTTGACCCAGATCACTTTCCTGATCCTGGGACAGCAGGGAAAACCAGAGTGTGAAGGGGCTTTGGGTAACCCTGTCCCACAGGAAAGGGACAGCAAATCGTGGGCTGTAGGGGGAAAGAAATGGGGGGAAAAGGGGAAAAA
>VXBI01013789.1:1205-30997 GCA_013397375.1 Toxostoma redivivum
CGAGCGCCGCTGCCCTGCCCGGCGGGGCCGGGCCCGGCCCGGGAGCGGCTCCGTCCCGGTGCGGAGCGGGGGGAGCCGCGCTCGGGGCGCGGGGCTGAGTCCGGAAACAACTCGCCTGCCTTGGCTCCGGCAGCAGCAACAGCGGCGCAAAAAATAATCAGACAAGTCGAGCAAAATTCCTCTTGGAAGTATGCTGGCAGGAAAACAATTTGCTGAAAGCATCCGGTTTTTTGTTGTTGGTTTTTTTTGCCTTTTTTTTTTTTCCCCTAACTCGGGGTTCACTGGCAGGGGGTGCAGGCTGTGTGTGCCTGCAGCTAGAGCGAGGTTTAACCCGGATCCCAGGAAACTTTGGGGTCTGCTGGTGGGTTTGTAGTCCCAGCTGTTTTCCCGCTTGTAGTGTCATCCACGGTGTGCTCTGCTCTGACATCAGATTTCTCAAGTGTCTCCCTTTCTTTCCTTTTTTAAAGAGTTTAAAATTTTTTTCATTTTGAATGGTTAAATCCACTGGGACTTCCAAACACCACTGATTCCTACCGATGGCTTTAGCATTGCTGTTTTGTTTCTTCTGGGTGTTTCTGAGTCTGAAGCGTTCCCACCATCACCATGTGTGTTTATACATTTTTTTTTTCCTTGTGGTAACACGAGATAGCAATTTACAATAATAGATCTACTGTTGGGTAGATGTTGAAGCCGTACAAATGACTGAGGGCTTGGACAACTTCAGTCTATCAGATCTACAAGTGTTTTAAAGCATTAAAATATTAAACATCGGGTCAGTCTTGTTTTCACTTAGTAAAACGTCAGTAGACACAGATTAGTAAATGTAGAGTGACAGGGAGGTTGTGAGGAAGGTTTTCGGACTTTGCATATGTTTAGGGCTGTGGCAGAGTTTTATTTTGAAAGCCTGTGAGGCTCTTTTTGCGAGGAGGTGATTTCTGGGACAGTAGCAGAGGGGTGACTGCAGTTTGCAATTGTAATGATGGGGAGGGGAATTCAGGGGCTGAATGCATTATATTTTTCTCTTTTGAATATGGTCACCCACATGTATATGGATGGTGGTGATAAATTCCAAATTCCATAAGTACTGGAATCCAGATGGCAAAACAATCTTTGTTCCAAATCACTTTGTTACGAATTGTGAAGCTTTGTATTCCCTTTTTTTTCCCTTTCGTTTTTTACCTTCAGTGCTTTCCACTGTTCCAAGTGCAGACTATTAGGAAGCACACCTCTGCTGCCTTTTTCTTAAAGCATTTTTCTTACAACAGCTACAGCTCTTTTTTCCTCATTACATTTATTACAGATGCCTTTTCCCTTAGCATGTGGGGATAGGATCCTTCAGCAGTTAGCTCTCCTGGAGCATTCTTCCCCTTGCTCCCCCACCGGTAAAAAAGGGCCTCCATAGGAATGTTGGGTCCGTATGAATTAAAGGTGCTGTACAAAAGCTTACAGGTTGGTTTATTGTTGGTAGAGCAGGTGGCCTGCTTGCGTTATCAGATGAATTCTGAAAGGATATTTCCACACTCAATAGGCAATTTTCTTATTTCCACATCCAGGCTCCAGCAGCCTTCTCCTATCTTCTTAACCTTATTCTTTCACATTCCGTATGCTTGTTTGTTTGCCTGCCACTTAATTATAGCCAGGAAAAATTAAAGTTGTTTATTTAGGCCTGAGAGCAGAATATTATAAAGATTCAGCGGGATAGCTGTTGTCTGTCACACACTATTTTTAGGTGGATTCTAGTTCTCTGCTGTACCAGCTTTCAATTCCAGATGAACTAGATCTTTCTCTCTCCTGTTTGATTTTATTTTATTTTTAAATACGCGTTGGAAAGGTATAGCTGGTTCTGCATAATTATGAATTTTGTTTTTATTTATGTAGTTTATCCTGGAGCCATATTTGTTGAGTATCAGAGCATGCAAGGTAAAGAGGTGATGCAGATATGTAGCAAAATTGTTTTTCTTTTCCTTTTGCTGTTGTACAATCTTAAAAGTCTGTGGGTGTGGTTTTTTTGTTGTGTTTTTTTTTTTCCTGGGTTTTTTTTTTGTTGTTGCTTTACTTGGGGGTGTAGTGGGATTATTGTGTTTTTTAAATATACCTGTAATTGTCTGATCAAGAACAAACTTGTGGGCAGCAATTTCTCCTTTACTGCTTCAGGAATGTGAAGAATTATGAAGTATCATAAAATTTGCTTATGAGGAATAATCTTTTCTCAAGGATAATGCTTTAAATACTGCGAACTCTTTATCAAGATTGATAGGAATAATTTTGTTTTTAAAAATCAAATATTTTTTGCATGCTAGTCTTGCTATTGATAGAATACTGTGGTGTGCTTATGAGAATAGATGTTTTTAAGTAGAGATCTAGTCAAATAGTAATGAAGTGATGCATCTGAGAGCCCCAGTTCCATCCCTGCACTTGTAGAGGGACTAGGGTTGGCTGCATGTTATGGATAATAAAGGACACTGTTTTTCTTTCAGAGTTGGAAAACGTAGAAGTGGTGTACCTGATTTTTAGCTTAAATTTGCAGCTTGGTTAATGCTTTTGGTAAGCAAATAGATGCAGTGTGATGTGAGAAAACCCTGCTGGCGGATGCTCTTATTTTTACTAGTGCTGTTGCATCTTGCTTTACCCTAAGTTGTTGCTGGCTGAGTGAGACTGTAGGGGTAAGCTTATGTTTGGCCCTGAAGTTTGAGAGTTTGGAAGAGCTGTGGTGGAAAGCAGCCCCATTGCCTTGATATTTATGTTTAGGAAGAAACATTTTTTATTAATTGCCTTGAAAAATTTATGCTTTTCTTTATCTACTGAATCAAACAATGTAATCCTTCCTAATACAAAAGCTTTAGACCCTGGGGTGTGAAGGGTTAATGGTGGTCCTTTTTTTTTTCCCTCCCTCCAATTGTTTTGACAACACTTTTCAAAGTGTGACATTCCAAGCCCTTGCAATACAATGTAATATTACTGTAATTACACAGGTCATTACATTTTAAATAGAGAACAATAAAATGCTTATCGCCCTGAAAAAGAACAGGTGTTCTTGCCCTTCTTTGGTATTTATGCTAATTGTTTTTCATCTCCTTCAGAAATATTTATGGCTGGAGTGTTAGGGTTTCAGTCTCGATGTGACAATATTAATTCTTTACTAATCTTTATGGTTGAGGTTTAATGTCTGCAGTATGGATTATAGTATTAACGTCCACCAACTAGTTTAATAATGTAGATACAACTTAATATGTCAGCACTTTGGTACTTTATGATACAGAGCTATTCAGTCTAGAGTGAATTATTCACTTTGTTAGAAAAAAATGAATGGACATGCTTTTAATAAAGTTTCTGGACTTGTGTAAAAACAAGCTGTTAAATAAGAACTGATGATCCTGTGGTGTAAATCAAATAGAAGCTCCATAAAGAAACTTTCCTCGTGCTTAATTAGGTAGATTGCTGAATCACTCTGCTATAGCATTAGCATAGTTGGTGTACAGTGGCAGACTGTGTTTGTTAACTTATTTGCAGTAAAGAAGCTGATTTATTTTTAACGCTATGCCTTTTTTCTTTCTTTCTTTCTTCTTTTTTTCCCTTTCTTCTTTTTTTTTTTCTTTGATAAGATTTTATTCTGGACCACATGCTACATTGCTTACTCCATCAGTTTCTCTTCAGGGGGCTATGAAAATTAGTTAGAGAAAAGTTTCATGTTTCTGGGACCTTGCAAAACAATATAATGCAGTACTGTTACTTGAGTGTACAGGATAATTGCAGGACTGCACTTCATTAAAAATAATATTTGCTTTGGAAATCGAACAATTTTAATGGGTTCACCAGTGGCTGATCTGCAGTGAAAAAAAAAAAGTACAGTAGATGCCTTTCCAGGTTTTTTGAATGCATTCATACAAGGACTGTGGATGTTGAATAGGGTGGTGTGGTTTATTTTTTCCCTTCTTCCCCTTCATTTTTTGTTCAAGCAAGTATGTGCTGATTTGTCAGCTGAAGATGGAGGGGGGGAAGGAATATGTTGCAGCTTTCACTGGTGCTTGTAAACCAGAGTGTAGGTAAAAATGTTTTAAATTTGTCAAGACTTTCATGAGTGGGCCCCAAAATCAGATAAAAAATGTGGTGTAGAGAAAAAGGACAGCTGCAGATTTTTTGTGTGGACGTGTGTTTCTGTACCATGACTAAAAACTCTAAGGACCTTTTCCCAGCTGTCTGGGAGTTATGTGGAAGTTGGATTATTGGCAGTTAAGCATGAGACAACCTGGATTTAGCAAATGCTCTCCTACACAGGAAGCAGATGACATTATCCTGGGGGAAGGGAGGAGATCCTTCTCCAGGCACAGCCTGGGGGGAGACGCCTGCTCCCCCCAGCCTCAGAGCAGCCAAAAATGAGGGCTGGCCATAGGCATGTAGAAATAGAACAGCGGTCGGGTTGTCAGTTTGGGTTTTATTCAGGGCTTTTTGGTGAAATCAGACACTTTCCTTGCACATTGGGGCTGTTGTGAGAAGTTTTGCTTTGGAGAGAGTTGTGAGGTTTGGGGGGATGTTTAAAGCTGTGTTCCCCGGGTGTCTCCTTAGTCCCTTGTCCTGGCAAATATGTAAGTAAGCCTTAAAACTTTGACTTTTAATTGGGCACATTTGTGAAGGAAATGGTTAATTTTACAACCAAAGGCAAACTTGCACCTCGACAGGTCTGCTGAAAGAAATGTGCCACAGTCGTTTGCTGGCAAGCACCGCAGGGTCATAAATCCACGGGGTTTATTTACAGCCTATAACACTTATGAATGTTAAGATATTTGACGCCACGCTGGCCTTATAATATCCAAGGTCCACAGACACTGGCAGTGGGTCAAATTTCTTTCACTAATTATAAGCAATGAGAGATGAAGTGTGGTGCTGGGGGTGTGTGGGGGAGATATGGAAATCCTTTCTCTCCCCACCTAAAAGCGAAGAATATTTCTACTGCTCCTCCCAACTGCTGGTTTATGTTTGTGCTTTTTTTTTTTACGTAGGCTCCGAAGTTTATAATTAACGCTTGTGGTGCTGTAGAGGCTGGGCAGTGGGTGATGCAGCCAGGCTGAAGGAGGGAAGAAGTTTAGCACAGCTCAAGTCCTTTACAGAGATCTCAGCAGTATTGTGCAGTACTTCCTAGATACCAGCACAAGCAAACATTTAAAGACAGATGACACCTGGAAATGTCCTTTAATTTTCTCACATACCGCTGAGATGGGGACGAAAGAAAAAGCTGCCTCGGGTTTTATGCAGAAGGAGGATGCTTGGAAATGCATGTATTAGACTGGTTTGTGTGTATAAAACAGGGCCTCTTAGAAAGCAGCAAAAGCCCACGTTAAGGGAAAACATGCGCTGAATGAATGAAGATGTTGAGGTTAGAGGCAGTTTTTAGGGGAGAAGCCCTGTGTCCTGCTGGAAGGGACAATGTGGGATGGACGTGTAGGTCAGCGTGGAGGGGAGCAGGGGGACGTGCACAGGATGGTGTTTTGGGAGGGGTTAATTGGGGGGAGGCACTGCGAGAGTAGGGGGGCCATGGAGAGTAATTGGAGGACAAAGGAGGGATGTTGGAGCGTGAGGAGAAATTGTAGAAACTTGGGGGGGGCGGGGGGGAAACGCCAGTATTTGAATGGATGGTTGGAGGGGGAAGCTTGGGATCTGGGGATTGACTCTTAAGTGTCAGGAGAGTCTGGGGCCCGAGAAGAAGCAGTGCTTCGCTCAGCAAAGCTCGTTGTTTTCGTCTCACTCCCCATTACACAAGCTTTGCTAGAGTGGACAGTCAGATTTGAAGTGCTGCTGTCTTGCCTGTGCTGGGGGTGTGTGTGTTTTAACAAGATAATGTGATTACTCAAATATGCCTAGGTGTTACTTTTAGCTTTAATTTTTCCAGCAGTTGATTTCAGGTTCCCCGTAGGTTACTGTTGTGCTTGGAGACTAATTTAAGAAAAAGGCAGGGTTATGTGTGTGGTGGAAAGCTGCACTCCTTTGGCCATATGTTTTTCTTCTAGAGCCATGTAAAGCCTGACTTTTTTTTTTTTTTTTTTTTTAAAGAAGGGGCTGTCAATTTGGCTCTTCCACAAATAGCTGTACAGTTTTGTTGAAGGTTTTATGCATTTCCCTAATCAATGGAACACTGTGACTTATTAGCCCCCAGGGACAGATCTGAATCCCCCAGCACTTCGCTGCAAAGCTGGTGTGGTATTGTACCTTTTTAACAGGTTATCAACAAGGATGTTCCTCTCATTCCCAAGATGCTTCCCACCCCCTCCAGCATCTCCCCCCACCCCGTGATTCTTTCCTGCAAAATCCGTTCAGTCTCATGCCTTTGTTTTAGGTTGGCTAAACCCTCGACCCTTATTCTTTGTGGGGTCACGCTCAGGCAACTGGGCAGTGCTGAATGAGTTAAGTCGCTGGCTGAAGTTTGGCTTCATGCAACTAAATTTGAGGCCTGGTAGGCATTAGCAGGGCACAGCACATTTACAGAGCTTAATTAGTACGCGCTGTAATTGTTCATGGTCTGCCAGAAGGAGTAATGTTCAGGAAAAGTGGAGTCGTTCTTCTGCAGTCTTTAGTTTTAAAACGATAAATCACTTGCATATTTGTGCAGTGATTCAAATGGAGCTGAGACCTCTCCATCTCAACATGTGGTAAATTGTAAAGTCAATGAATTGCAGATGTAGGGTACAGCAGATTCTCTAAGAAAATGCAGAATGAATGGGAACCGGTGATGCTATAAATACATACTGAGAAGATAACTGGGTTTCTGCTTGCTGTGCCAAATATGATAAACTAAAGATATTAGCAATTTTCTTCTAAATGTATTTATTTTAAATATCTTTAAACAAAGTGTAGGGGTACCATGTTACTTCACTTAGTGAGGTTTTTATTAATGTTCCAGAACAATGGGTTTAATATGGAAATGCGCGTGATAGCCATATTAATATAAATTAATTCATCATGAGTAATTCTGTAGCTGTTACTGGAGGAGTTTATAGTGATGGGACACTTTAAAGTGTGGCTGCAGCAACTTACAAGAAATGTTGTGGTAGAGGATGCCTCTATATCCTAGTTGAGGGAGGTACTGGGATTGTTGTGTATTTCACCATAGCATTTTGTATCTGCCTGTGATTCCTTCCACCTTCAGAGAGACTTTTTGGGCATGCTAATCCAGCAGCCTGGAGCCGATTTTTAAAAAGCAGAACACAAACAAAATGGTGCTATACAGACTGACATCGTAAATGCTTCGTATTGTTTCTTTTTCTTTTTTTTCTTCAATGCGGAGAATGTGTGTCACTCCTACTGCTGTGAAATCTTGTCTTCCTTGGGCTTGGTCCAAGATCCATTGAAGTCAGTGGAAAAAAGGCTTCTATTAATAACGAAGGGCTTTGCATCAGGCCCCATGTGTCTTGAACCAATGGCCAAGTTCTTCAAAAGTGGATGAAGGTATTGAGAAAACCAAACTCAACTAAATATGATATTGATGTATTGCTGCTTCTTCATGGTCCTTTGCTGCTGGGAGGGTGGGGGAGGGAAGTAAAGTTACATTTCCAATGGTGCATTCTTGAACGAGCTCCTGCTTCTGCGGTATCCACCTTTCCCACAGAAGTGTGGAGCATCCTGGCAGGATCAGGGTTTGGTCCGAGGCTGTGTTGCATGTCAATTCTGCTTTTCTAATATGAGTAGGTGGATTTGTATGGAAGTTGTAAAAGTTAATGATTGTTCTCTGACTCATATGCTGCTGGCTTCAGCAAAGAAGAAATGATGACAGGAAAATGATAGAAATTATAGGAGCCAAGTAGGCTTTGAGTGGAGAATGGATTTATGTTGTTTGAAATGCCTTTGCTGCTTGGTGAAGGAAGTGCAAGGAGGGAGAAGATGGGAGGGCAGTTTCTTTTTGGGGCCAGATGTTTTGGGTACCAAACTCCTGCAGGCGTTCAGCTAGGGAGTGAGGCTGAATTCAGGAGAGTCTCTTGTTGGATTTAACCATTTTGTTCTTCCTGCTGACACAGTCCTGCCTAACTGTTCTCCCCTCTTGGCAGAACAGGTTTTAGTGCCCTAGGCTCCATGGAAAGTACGATTGCATGCCTATGGCTACCAAGTATGAGTATATAAATGTGCTCGACTTGTGTCTATCTCACAGCTTTGTAGGTCTTTTCAAAGTATCTGTGGCATGAAAGATGCTATATACAACAAAATCATTCTCTGCTGCTTAATTCACTATTGGTGATGATGCAGCAGGGACACAAAAGAAAAAAAACAACCAAAAAATAAACAAACAAACAAACAGAACCAGTCCAAAAGGAGGATGTGGGAAGTAATAAAGTAATAGAAATTGCCAATCTGAAAAATACTGTAAAGGGACTTTCTGGGGAATATGAGAGATTCTTGCATGTTGATACAATAGAAACAAATTGTCCTATTTTAAGAAAGGGTAAAATAGAGCAAGAAAAGGTGGAGGCGTACCTCTTGGAGCACATCCGAACTCCCACTGGAGTCAGTGACTCCTTAAATAATGATCTGGAAAAGTCTGAGACTATAGACTTTTCTGTTCTGGAGAAAAGCCACTACATTGATTTCTGTTTTAACTGATACTAGTATTTAATAAAGATTCTCTTGGAACTGCTTTAAACCCTAGCCTGAATAATTTTAACTTGGTTAAATGACTGAACTGGTTTGGGAGCATAGATGGTAAGAGGTTTGCATTGGTTTAATTAGATTTAAGAGATTTATAAAACCAGGACCACTACTCTGACATAGGCAAGGTCTGGAAGTCGGCATATAGATGATGCATTGATCTACACCCAGGCTGAACAGATAGCTATTGAAACTGCTCTATTATAAATGTTTGCCAATATTAAAGAATCCAAGGAAAGGTATGACCTTGAATGAACACATCAGAAGAATAAGATGGCAGTCAGTGTTTCTGTCTTTGTTTTCTATGGGACATTTACAGGAAGGTTTTCTGCCTTTCAGAGGAGTTGTCTGTCTGGAAGTCAAGCTCTTTGAGAATTTTATTATTATTAACCAAATGTCTCAGTTCACTTCAATCCCTGCTACATTCTCCCATGGATTTTTTATTAATTCTTAAACTGCATCATAAATTGTAGCTTAAATCATGTCTGTCAATTAAAATAAAAAAAAGATACTTACAGGAGCTAGTCACAAACATAACTGCAGCATTGGTCACAAACCATTGTGTAAAGAATATCCACAGGGCTTATTTTATCTGGATAGCAGCTAAATATCTTTGCAATCCCCAGGGTTATTAAAGGCCAAATGCTTGGTATATGTAGTTAGTTTATTTTCCATTGTATTCTGTTGTTCTAATACAGTACTTGAAAGTACTTTATTTTTAATTTAATAAATGTGAAATTAAATTTAATAAATATGGAATGAAAAAGTGAAAACTTGAACCTGGGTCTCACTGGGTGGTTGTAAATGGAAAATAGTGATTTGCTGTGCTGCTAGTGTGCCCAAATGTGGGCACTGGACCGGCTACACAGGTACATCTGTGTATATGCATGTGATGTATATTATTCTTGAATGCATACTTGGTTATCAGGTGTCTATTCAATTTTAATTGACAATATGAGATTCCTGTGGTTGCTCTGTGCACAGATTGCCTTGGGGCTCTACAGGGTTTGTGGGAAGAAAAGCCTTGACAAGTTTCCATTAAGCCCTGAATCAGGCAGTTGGAAAAGAGGAGAATGAAAGGAGCTGAAAAGAGGGACAACTTGTTAGTGTTGCATTCTGCGTTTGCAACGAGAAACCTCTTTTAGACAAGAGTGGTTCTCAGGCCAAGAATTTCAAACTCGCGGAGAAACCTGTCCAGAACACAAAAGTTGTTTGAACGGGGTGCAGAATTGTCACAGTAATTAGAGCAATCTCCGTTTACTGAGTGGCAGCCTTTATAAAGGACAGGGGATAAAGGGTTCAAATTCATCTTTCTCTCTCTGATTCACTTCTGATGAACTGCCTCTGTGTATGTATGTGTATATGAAGGAGTGTGTGTGTGTGTGGCCACATTTTCAGCTACTCATCATTTGATTGTCCTTGTTTTAAAAGAAGGACTTAAGTTTCTTCTTCCTGCCTCCAATGGCATTTTTAGGCATTTTGCTTTTATTTTTTTTTTTTTTTGCTTTTTTTAAAAAAAAATTTATTTTATTTTATTTTTAGTGCTGCCATTTGATTACCAGAATAAGAGGATACTCGGGAAAATGCACTTGTGCTGTGATGGAGGGGGAGCCCCAAATATTTCTCAGTCGATTTCTGCTCTTACTTTGCATGTTTGACTCTTAGGAGCAGTCCCATTATTTTTAAAAGGATTATTTGTGGAAGCAAGAAAAGTGAATGGATAAGGCTTGGGCCCTTAAAGTTTATCCTCTTGCCACTGCAAGGTCTGTCCAGAGCTACTGAATCAGCTGGAGTTTTGCCATTGCTCTTATTAAGAGAAGGATCAGGCCCATGGATTACATGAGACTGAGTCTTGTGAACAAGCCAAATAAAACTGTAAAAATCAGGATTGTTTTTGTGCACGATGCAGGAGTGTCTGGAGGACTCGATCTGAGCTTCTCTTGGTCAGACACTGCACAGAGAAAAATGGGAGTGAATGACTGAGTGAGCAGTGTGGGTGTTCTTGCCCGAGGAAGAAAATGTGACTGCTGAATTTCCTGTACGCCTTTACTACTAAAGAAAAGAAAATACCAAGCTCCTTGAGCTTCTTAAGTAATCATCCTGGGTGTAATGTTGGTAATTTTGATTCCATTTAAATAGCTGCTTAGGTTTTGTGATTGCCTTTTATTTGTTCTCCCCAAAATAATGTAGGATCTCCACTTTAAGGGTTGGAGCTGGCAACCTTGGCTAATTTACTCAATCATTTAGTCAGTGTTGTGTTTCTCCCCTTCATTCACCTCTGCATCTGAATGCAGAGGGAGAGAGAGAGAGAGGAGCAATTTAGACCGGTATCTTCACCCTGTCTTGTGTTTCTCTGTATCAAATTCATTGCCTTGAGCACCTCTGGCATGGCTGGTCAGGTGTTTTGTTGGCACCCTGTGAGTGCTGGATGTCTCCTCTCCTCTTCTGGAGACCTGGGAGCAGCCAGCAACCGTGCTGAATTCCTAAGGTATGGATGGACCGCAGGGTAAAGGAAGGTCTTGCTGCTGATTATGGATACATTGTTAAAGCAAATAGTCATGGCTGTGAAAATTGTGTCTCAGACATCATGTGTTCTTGTGTCTGATTTTTTTTTTCCACCCTTTCATTCCCCTTCAATTACTTTCCACTCAATAATGATGATGATGAAGAATTTGGCTAGATTTCCTTATGTTTTAGCAAAAAGCAAACTTCTTTTTCTTCACATGAAAAACTATAGAAAAATTACTTATCTTGGAGTTAGCATTGCAGAAATGCCTATTAGTGTTCAGCAGCACGTGCTGCTCTAGTTCGGTTGCCTTGTCTGTGAGTGTGGTGTGCGAATATGGCAAGGCTCTCTGATCATGGAGAAGTTTCTTGGAGTTGCAAGGAGGATTTGGGAGACACTGATTTTCCTAGAAGTAATGCTGAATTGTTTCTGCAGTGTTGGAGCATAGAGTGGGGTTTGTGTGTTAGACAATACCATGGTTAGGTTGAACAATGTCTCCATTTTTAGATGATGCTATTTTGTCTCAACCAGTGATGGTTTGCAGACCAATTGTGATGTCTACCATCACAAAAGCGTACCAGTGTGGTACTTATTGTACCAGGACTGATGGTTGTTGAGAATGTACTTGTTGCACGTGATGGATCTCTCTTGACCAAGGCTTTCTCAGTCTTAGCCCTTGTCCATTATTTTCTCAACTGGTAATTAATTTCTTGGTTTGTTAATTTGTCAGTAACGCATATCTTCAGTGTTGAGTTCTCTGTAGTAATTCTGCATCACTGAGGAGTAATTGTTGGCCCTATAAAGTCACCGATCTCATTCTTTTGCCAGCTGGATAACATTTCCCATTAGACTGTTGTGACCAAGTTATCCATCACAACAAAGCCTAACCATGTCTGCAGTCCATGTCCTGGCTGTGGCTTGGTGCCTGGAGAAAGAAGGCTGGAGGAAGCTGAAGTGGTGGTTGCAAGCCAGAGCTCATGACAGCAACAGAAAGCTTTTATTTGATTTTACAGCTGTGTAAAATCCAGCTCAGCCTGGAAGAACAGCTGTCAAGTTTAGTTGAGGTGGCAACATGGAGCAGATGATGTCCTCTTCTTGTTGTGTGACATTTCCTCAGTCCTGCTTTTCTGCCTGGTCCTGGTTTGCTTCTCTGCTGCTGTTGGTGTTGTTTGTGTCTGGAGAAGCAGTTTGGAGGTGCTTCCCTTCTCTGGAGCTGGTGGGGCAAAGCCTCAGTCCTGCACAAGCTCTGGGCTTGCCTCCATACCAGTCCTCTGAGGAACTGTCTTCAGCACAGCTGGGTCTGTGCTTTTGGGCTTGTAGGATCATGGCCTAAGTTGTGATCCCATGAGGAAGCTTATAAAGTTTATTTTGGAAGCAAAATACTTGGTGAAGCAGGAAGGAGGCTAAAGAGAATACTGAAAAAATGAGAAGCAACTTCTTCATTTATACTCTGTGCTATTGCTCTGGTTTGTGGATCTAAGTAGAAAATGGGCAGTATTTGGAAATCTCCTGAGTTTCCTGCCAGTATCTGCACATGCCTAAATACCTTTGAAATTTGTTATTGTGTTTTGACTTTTTTTCCTCCTCCTTGAATATGTTAGCTAATGCCACAAGGAGTGAGCTTAAGTCTTTTTTTTTTTTTTTTTTCCTGCTGTTGGAATTGTTTGTTAAATTCCAATTACAGGGCTTGTTCTACACCTGTACAAACCCACAGCCATTGTTAAGAGAATAATTTGAGGACAATGGGGTTAACGCAGGTGTACACAAGTGCAGAATTTGGATTGCAAAGTCTTTTTATTACTCTATGGGCATAAGAAAAAGAAACGAATTCAGCTTAATTTTCTGATCCTAGATAAAATTTGTAGGACAAGGATTTGGAGGAAGGGTAAATGGGGAGGGGAATAAATGTCTGAACATGTTCAGACATGGCACTGAATGCATGTGAAATGGAAAGTTAAAAGCAAATAAACACTACACTCCTCTTTCCTCCCTACCTCACCCTCATACCACTTTCATGGAGTCACTTTTCAAGGTATAGCTGTATGAGGTGGTGGGTAATGATCTTGCACAGTGATTGCCTTCAGAGTGATCACATCTCAACCTGAATGTTTGCATTCACTGCAAACCCTGTGGTGGTTTGTGGTGCCAGCAATCACCAGCCCCAATTGCAATGCACTGATACAATCAGCAAGTTGCATTAGGTGTGTGTTCACGTGGCTATGCTGTGTTAAGTAGAAGCACAGTCATGACAATGGGATGTCTGGCTCCCAAGATGATTTTCCTCTAAAGCTGATGGTGTGTGTAGTTTCCAAAGGTGACCCACTATCTCATACCTCCAGAGCAACCTTCAGAGATGGCAAGAACATCAATACAGCCAGGAGCATGAAGTGCTAGAGCCTGTAGGACATCTCCTCTTGGTATTCTGTTATGTTGATACAGAGATTTACAGTTTTGTGTAACTTCCTGATTATCTAACAGAGGGTTATCTTTCTTTGGGGTAGTTCCAGTAATGGCTAAAAGAGGTTATTGCAGAATGAAAGCCAAGATCCATGTCCCTGCTGTCAGAAGTGGTTGTAACTTGAGATTGGTTTCTCTTACAGTTTCATTTCATTTAAATTTCTTTCCTACTCTTGGGAGTTCCTCCAGGCACAGGTCAGATTTTCTCTATTATATTAAGTACTCCGTGCATTTGGGGTACAATAAACTAATAAGTAGGAATGATGGTTAGTGATTAGATAAATATTCAGATCAGTTTATCCTCTCAGTGGTTCTCCTGTTAGAACTAATCCTGACTGCTACAAATAGGTTTGGTATTTGGCATTTCAGTTCATGTAGGAGGGGAGAAAAAGGCTGTTGCCTGTGAAATGGTTCAGAAGTTACTTGCTGTTCTTTTTCAACGAGTCATAACTCAGCTGAGTAGCACAACAGGAGGCTTGGGTACGGGACTGTTTGATAAAGAGAGAAATTGATAGTTGCGTCTCTTGGTTATGCACCAAAGGAGTTGTGGTTGTACCTCTGCCTGGAGGAGGATGAGTTATCCTCCAAACAATGTCAGGCAGCCTGGCTTATACTGGGGAAACAATCAGAGTTCTTTATTAAAGGCTAATTTGAAGTTACGGAAATAAATATTTCTCATTGATTGGAGGCTGTCTGGAAGGGTAGTAAAACAGTCCTTCATGATATGCCATGGTTTGAACCACTAGAGATACATATTTTTCTCTTTGGTGGGTGGTGTGACCTTCTCCTGCCAAAGAGTGTAGTTGCAGATGGATAATGGGTACTGATTTGTCTTAAAACTTTAAGAAGATTAACCTCTGAATTGAAGACTTGTTGAGGTTGTTGAGGTGATCTTATTTCTGGCAGGTGATACAAGGTAGTGGTTATGGTGATTCTTTGCCTTTGCAGTTGTGTGGATTTTACTGAAGCAAGTTAAAGACATTATCGAAGTAGACGGAGGAAATTAATTTAAAAAATAATTTAATAATCTCTTTTTGTATGAATGCGTATGCACTGACCTAACAGAAGATGAAACTGGTGTTGGTTTGTTCTTCCTCAGTGTTTACCAATATAGATTGTGTTAATTTCTGCTGTCTGCACCTGTTTGTTACTTTGTTAGCAGAGTTATGTATCTGCCGTGGAAATTTGTATCATTTGGCCTGTTCCATGCTATATACAGTCACTTCAGCCTTATGCGGTGCTTAGTTTGTTGCATAGCAGTTAGGTGGGGTCAGCTTTTGAGCACCTAAATGACCTTTTTCTGCTGCTGTAGTAAGATTTGTCCCTTTACTGGGAATGCTTGAGCAGGCAAGGTGGGCACTGGGTGGCATCTTGTTCTCTCTGATCTGCCAAAGACTCAGGTCCAGGGTCAGCTGATTCTTACTGTTCAGGAAAAACCAGGGGAATGTGGCCATCCTGTGATGAAAAAAGCCAAGGAGTGATGTCCTATTAGATGACAAAGCCAGAGAGGAGCAGTTAGCATGTGTTGCTATTTCAGTGCTTTTACAAATTGAAGGAGCACTGCCCACCCAAACCAAGTCCCAGATTTCAGGTTTAATTTATATTTCTGGGCCTGCAAAACCTGACAGAGTGGTTCATTCAAGAATTGCAGTACAAATACTTGGTTTTAATCAAATGAGCACATCAATGTGGTCATAGGTACCAACATCTTGGAATAGCTGGAAACAGGAGAGGAACTACATTTGAACTAAAATGAAGCTGGCTTTTGTGTAGTGTTTTGGATCGCTTAACAGCTACAAATTTATGAAGATATAATTAGCTACTTTTCAGGGTAATGGTTCATTTTTAACATAAACTTCTGTTTAAAAGCTTCAATAAATGTTTGCAGATTTTATACAAGTAGTACTAAAAAACTGTGCTATAAGCCTTGAAAATATTTAAATAGAGCTAATTATGAACCAGAGGTTTAGTGCAGAAATCTGGAAGAGATTGATAGGAAACTATTAAGATCTGTTATATATTAAAATAGTATGTTAATATCTATATCAACCTCTATAATCTATATAACACCAATATTTATAGTATTATTTTAATGCTGATATATACATATGTATTTAATATATGTAAACACACACATATGTATTTTAGGTATATATTAAGATTTCTTTTTCTGCAAACTTGAGGTCATGGCAACATTTGAGAATCAAGCACATGATTATTTTCTAGTTGCTTTGGAGGATTCTTTGTAGGGGAGGGCCTGCCTGTCTGTGTGTGAGAACAAGCACTGCCATTAGATGCTGTGCTCAGTGGTTACTATGAATAAGCTGTGTGGTTTCCTCTAAATCACCTGAAATTAGGCCATTTGAAGACAGGACTGGCTGCATTGCTTGGCCATCTCAGGCCATGGGCATGACTGTGACTAGGTAGCACTGGTTTCTGACTCAAGATTGTGAAAGTGGGTGTTTTTGTGGGGGAATACAGACACTTCTCATATAAACGGAGATTAGTCCACTACACACATTTTTCTGGATTTGTGGTAAGCTGGGCTGTGGTCATCCAAGCCCTCCTTCAGCTGCAGTTCCCATCATGGGGTGATGCAATGACACCTGGAGCTCCAGAGGTAGCTGACTGCTGGGACTTGTCATGCACAGAAGCAAGAAAACTGTGGCTTGGTGCTGGCTTGTGGGATAATGCAGCTTGGTGTTGACTTGGCCATGTAGGACTGTCTGTGTGACACTTGGATGTGCCCTGTGCCCAGGTGTTCTGCGTGCTCATGGTGGCTCACCAGGGCTCATAGGGCAGCTGAGTGGTCCTGGCTGGGAAAATGCTGCTTGAGTCTTAGGTATGTTCCTTGACATCATTCCTTGAGTAAATGTGGCCTTTAAGCCAAAGTGCTTGTGCTGTGTCTGTGTCCTGCTCTGAGGGAAGTTCACGCCCAGGGAGGATTGCCACAGCCCTGGGGAAGGGGACCACTCTGCAGGCCAAGCTTCCAGCTCAAGTTCCAGTGCAGCCACAACCCTTCATGAGAGATCCTGATGGGCCCATGATATTTAGATATGCCTCTGGTAATATAATCAGCTGCCACCCACTACTCAGCTTCTAAGCTGATCCTAAAATAACCTTTGGTAGAATGACACATGTGAAGCTTCTCCCTGTTCCAGTTTAATCTCCTGTACACAGTTCCAGTGTAATGTTTATATGACAGTCATAAGGAAGGCTCTGTAGGTGTATCCAGACCTTTTATGAGAGCATGGCACGACATCATTTATCTCCCTTCTCCTTGGTGTTCTTGTCTCTGCTTTCAGTTTTGAAATTAGAACTGGTGTGGACCTGCCCCATCTCATGGGGCTTCCACTTTTCCAGCTTGCTGAGTGCTCAGTGTTCTTTCTGAGGACACATGGTTTGGACTTTCCCTTTTTTCCCCTGCTGATCTTTCACAAGAATAATAAACCACAAAGGATGTAAATGGCTCCATGCATGGATTATATGTATGTGTGCATATATAGACTGTCTGGTTCCTGAGAAGACTTTATTGGCCTAAGTTTGGAATATTTACAAGTGGCAAATTCATTGGTGAGATTATGCAGCCTAGACTAAATGAGCTCTGAAGGGCATTTATAACACCTTCAGACAAACCAGCCTTTTTGTTTACAGCAAGGGGGTTTTTGTGCGTGTGCATGCATATATATATATATATAATATAAGTATGTCTATGCCTTTTTTCTTCCTCTGAAATACAGAAGTAGCATTAATATTTCTGCTGCTGGCTGTCCACAAAAAACACAGCAACCCTGGAATGATAGGGAAGCTGTCATGTGGGTGCAATATAGGAATGCCTGCCTGTCACTTTTATAAAGTGACATTCCAAGGTGGTCAGCCAGGCCCCCTGGAAGCTCCTGAGGACTGTAGGTAGTGATGAGGTTTCCTGTGTGCTTTGCTAGGGTTTGAGGGGCATCTTCCCCAGCTGGGTGGTGAAATGCAGCTTCTTGGGCCAACCTTCGTAACGCCTCGGACTCGCAGTGCTCACAGAGGGCATGCAAGAAATGGAGCTTAAAATCCTTTGTTTTCTTTGGCCAACAGCTTGAGGGGCAAGAGGAGAAGAGAAGGAGGGTGGAAGAGCAGAGAGCAAAAAAATGCCCTTTTATTGTAGATTGAAACAAAACAACATCCAAGAAACATTGGTAGGTTGAAAGCAGTTCATAGGGCTTGTGTGTTAGAAGTAGTCCCAGCTGAGAGATGTTGCTGAGCAGAGTTCAAGCAAGGAGGCCAAAGGTGCAGCATAAATATAGTTTGTCAGATTGTTGCTGAAATAGATGAACATTATTCCAAGCAATAATCATAACTACGTACATGGCATAAATACAGTCATTGAGTGATGCCATGAAGTACTTAATGGCTTGTAGTCATTGTGCCTTTTGACCTGGAAGGAAAAGGGTGTGATGTTCCTGTTCCAATTATAATCAATGAGCCTTGCTATTGATCTGTGGGAGACAGTGAGTGCAGATGGATGGTGTGGGCTTAGCTGGGGAAATAAGCCGTTGATGGACTGTTCTGTTTATTTAGCTTTGATGGTAGCACTGCACTTGGCACTCCCTTGCTTTGTGATTTTAATGTATTGTCTTAGCTTCAAATGAATGTTTAACAAGGCTGCGCCTAGTAATTTTACAAGTAGCCTTAGGAATTCATTCATTGTGTAAAAGTGTTCTGCACAAGAGCTGCACTGCTGGGAGAGGTGCAGAGAAGGTAGGGCAGCCTGTCCAAGAAGACACCTTGCTTGGCAGAGGGAGAGGGATGGATGTTCCTTGTCTGTAGGCCAACTTGCTTTAGAATGTATTTTTATTGGCTAATCAATATACAATAGAAATCCACTCCCTAGTCAATTTAAGCACCACTTAATTGAGAAATAAATGATAAACACATTATGCTTTGCTAGTAGAGAACATTTCAGGGTGATTATGGATGCTCTACTAAATTTTTTGGCATCCCTTGAGTGAGGCTAATTGCCTTCCCTCAGGGCGGCTCCACAAGCTTGGGTCACATCCTGGTCTTGATGAAGCCAATGAGAGTTTTCCTATGGATTTTTTTTTTTTTTTCAATTATTATTTTAAGGAGGGCCGTTGTATACCAGCCTTTATCTCTGGTGTTCTGCTTTCCCCTGAAAGCAGGACTTTGACTGCTGGGTCTCTCTGGTTGGCTTTTGGCCAAGGCTGTTTGCACAGGGATATGGATGCACTCTGTATCTCCAAATCGAGTCCCTCTGCAGTGCAAGGCTGGCTTGTTGAGGATTTTGCCGGGACAAACCAGCAAATCTTAAAAGCTGTGATGGCCCTTTGGCTGGTCTTTGCAAGCAGCCTGACCTCAGCCTGGCTCCCCATGCCAGCTGCCTGAGCTCACCCGCCACAGGAGAGTGGTTCCAGCACAGTGATCCGCGCTGCTCGGGGACAGGGCTCTGACTGCTGGGAAAAGCTGGATTTTTGTCAGCTCCAGCCTCTTGCCAGCATGGTGCATGCCCTTCACCAGGCAGTGGAGTTAGCAGTCACAGTGGATGGGTATCCATGAGCCCGTTAATGAGGCGCTGGACGAGGCAGTGCAGCGTCAGACAGGAGCAGAGTGAGCTTTGTTTAATCAGCGTCTCAAGTCCAGTCTCCAGCTACCACAACTGATTTGCAACGGAAGCCGTCAGGACAAGCTGGGATACAAAAGCCTGAGGATGTGCTATTCTGCTTGGCTTTCAGGCTTTGCACTGGCTGCTAGTGATAGCTGAGACTTATTAAATTAAAAAAAAAATAACCATTTGCAAGGTGCTCCACTCAGTTCCTGCTCCCTGTGTAGGCTTTTGGCTGTGCTCTACCCAGTACGCATCCAAGGCACCGTCAGCACCCATCTCTTTTTATGCCAGGGTGGGAGCCTGACACCTGTGCTCCATGGCTGGAGCTGAGCCTGCTTGGTGATAGAGTAGGAATTCTCTTCTTTTTAGGGGTTATGACCTGGGAAAGATCTTTCTGTTTTGGAAGAGAGAATGGATCTAAAACTCAGAAATTTTCCAGTTGTCTTCATAATTTCTTGGATGCTGGTGATGCTTCCTGGTACTGTCTGAGCTTGTGTGTGTGTAACTTGTGGTCCCTGTTTGCTTTTGTGGGTATTCTGACAATTAAGGGGTTGCATTGCCCTTATTTCTGCTCTGTTCATCCTCATGTTAGGTGAACAGGCTGTGTACAATTTATAAATAAATCTTTATTATTTTGAGCGATGACTGAGGGAGAGGGTATTTCCTGGCTGTGAATAGCTGGAAGAGTTGGAATCTGCTGGCTCTGGAGTGCCAGGCAGTTCTGAAACCTGGAAGTCATTATTCCATTTTCTCTCTGTGACCCCTGCCCTTGCCTCATGTGCACACCTGTGCCTTATTCCTGTGCCAGCCTGGCAAAAATAAACACCCTGTTGAGATTGCTGGCCCCTCCACCATGCAGAAAGTGCCTGCCTTGCCCAGGGATACCAGAGGCTTTGTTGCCTTGTGGGTAAGGGTGATAAGGGTCTGCTCTGGGGACATTACCCCATACCTCCAGCCTTCAGTGGGGCAGGAGTAATGGTTGCAACTCTGAATCCTGATTTCTTGCTAGAGTCTTGTCTGCTGCCACCACTTTCCTGCCCAGTGCTGGGGTCAAGTCCTGGGAATGTGGTGAAGATATTGTGATTCCTTTCTGGCCATTAAGTGTTTTGGATGTTGGGGCTTCTTCCTTCAGAGCTTGACAGGCACAAATCACAAGAGGATGGGCTTTGCTTGGGAATTGATGTCTCTGCCTGGTTTTGGAGTTTTCAATGGGGTGCTCCTGAGATATTGGGAAACCCTCCAAGGGAATGACCTGTGGGATTGATGCCAACTGTACTTTCAGAAGTGACCCGAGACACTTGGAGCTGTTCCCAGTGCTCAGAATTATCCTGAAATAACAGCATGATGTAAAAAACAAATGTAGAATTGCTAAATGTATGTTGTCCAAAGATTTTTGCGAGCTGTTGTAACTCTGCTTGCAAAAAAAAAAAACCAAAAAACCTCACCCCAAAAATCCCCAAAAGAAAACAAAAAGAAACACCCCAAAAAACAACATAATATTCCTGGTGGCCCTCTCTTGATTTTCCTGAGCTGATCATCAGGTCTGGTGAGTCTGATTTGCCTCCATCTATAAGGCATGCATCAGAATAATAAAAAAAGCTGAAAATGAAAGAAGTACTTGTAATTTTTTGGGGAGGCAGTGATGGTATTAGAACAGAAAATATGAACCAGAGACACAAAACACTAATTTTTTTCAGGACTTTGATTTATATCTGACTCAAATTTTAGTGTAGAGACATAGAATGATGTTTTCCAGGTTCCAGTAAGGTTTTATTGTATCTGCTTTCTATCTATACAGAATTTCCCCATGCCACTTCCAGAAGGAGAATATTTTATATACCATTGCCTTAACTACTTTTTGATCTGAACTTAATCATCTTCTTTTACAATGTTTAGGATAAAGAGATTTTTATGGTGCTGGTATTGGCTTTGAAAATCTTTAGTTACTGATGTCTTTGTTGCTCATTAAGCACTTTTTAATTTTTAAACCAAGACTGCTATCTAAATGTTGATTTCTTTCAGTGGAGATCTTTTTCTAATTATTAAAGGCATTCCTACATTCTCAGCCAGCTAGCTGGATTTCTCATTTAAATGATGTACAGCAACTAGTATTGCATGTTAGTATATAATTGCAGACAAAATGATATTGTGAAAAATCACTTAGAAAGGGTTTCTCTTTCTCTAAACCAGAAAAAAATAAGAGGAAAAGTAGCCAAGGGATTGATCACATTTGTAGTTAATACTATAGATAGATGTACATGGCTGCTTGAAATGATCAATGCTGTGTCATAGAGAACCCTATGTTTATGAAGGGACCTGAAAAACATGAATGTGTGTTAGATTTACTTGGATCCCTGAAAAGAATGTTTCTTTTAATCTGAAACAAGCTTTCTTGAACAGATTTGGAGAAGCAAATGATGTCTTGTCTAATTGGCAAAATCAGCCCTCCAAGAAATGCATGGTATTTTCAAACCCAGAACTCATGACTTTGCCTGCAAATATTTTGAATGTTATTATAGGAGTTGAACTATTTCACTAAAAACTGGGACTCAGGGGTGTTATGCCTTCTCTCTTCTATCAGACAGAAACCTGGAGCTAAAGCTTTCTTGTGCTGACTGCCCACCTTGAGAAGCTCAGGGTTTTATCTTCAGTGATGCTCAGCTTTTTATAATTGCCCCTGGGGCAGTTGTGGTAGGTTGTGGTTGTGGCACCCACCAGAAAATAGTCTCATTTTAGCCTCTGTCTAGACTTGCCTCTCTGTTTGAGTTTGCAGGGCTGCAAAGTCAGGGCAGCTTGCAGCTGTCTCAGGTGCTGGGTTGGTGATGTGTGTGCAGGTGAGAGGTGTTTCCAGAGTGCTGTACAAGTGTGGGGGAGCCCCAGCCCTTGAGCATTTGCCAGGAGCTGTGGTGTAGCTGGAGGGCAGAGGAGCTTGCACCATCCTGCTCTGCCCAGGGCTTCTCCCCCCGGGGAGATGGGAAGGTTCGGTGTCAATCGAGTTGCAGCTTTTTCCCGGTAAGTATTTGTCGATTGAAATTGAAGAATTGTGAGCACAATTCATCTTGGAGCACAGAGAGCAGCGGGTGTGAGCAGAGCTGACTGGGACCAGACATTGACATACGGGCCGTCATCAAACTAATTGTTGTTTGAATTACCTGTTATGATCCGATGACAAATCTGCTTCACTCCTGCCACTGGAGCAGAAAATGTAGCTTGAATTGGCGTGATGTTAGCAAGTGTAAACTGTACTTCAACAAGATGGATAAACCCAATTATGGGGCAGACCTGCAGAGAGAAAATCCATTTAAATCTCGTAATGTTAAGCAGAGCTGTGTTTAATTCATTTGGACCAATTTGGGAATGATGTATGAGTGTTGGTGAACATTAGTCAAAGAGAGAAGGGCTGGAGAAAGAGATGCAGTGCTGAGGCAGGATGGCAGAGGAGAGCTGCACCGTTTCAGTGGTTAGCACTAATGGCTGGGGAAGGCTAAAATGACAAAAAGATGTACTAACTGCTTGTATGAGAACAGCCCAGTGTAAATGAACCAATAAGAGAAACATATGGAGCAGAAAGAAGGTGTAGTATTTTTCTTAAAACTATTGATCTTTCCCATTGAGAAGGAAATATATATAAATTGAAAGCAGCGTTTTGTTGGTTTATTTTTTTTCTTAACTGACTGCCACAGGGTGTGAAGGGGTTTTTAAAATTATTTTCCCCCCAAACTTCTTGGGATTTTTAAGATTTATTGAAATGCAAGGGAGGAGGCAAGGTTTTTCTTTAATTTTTTTCTCAATATTTTTTCAAGAACAGAGGGTAGAGGCTGATCACTTCCTCATGGTCTTTCTTAGTCTTGTGATGGCTTTGTGGAATGTATTTAATGGGTGCTTATTCAGAGATTTTCCAGCTACAGCTTTCAGTATTTTAAGAGAACATTAAGCACCGTGTTGTGCAGGCAGAACGATTGACATATTCCAGAGGATGAGGATGTTGTGCAGTAATGGCCTAAGAAGCTGTCACTGCTTATTTACTGGTGTAATACCCAAAATGTGTGCACTAGGCAGCTGTAAAATGCCAGGAACGATACAAGTGAACAATCTCACAGAGGAATCACATTGGTAAGACAGAGGTTGAACAATGAATGTGTTTGACTGTTATTTGTGGTCCTCAGTATGTTCCAGCGAAATTAACCCAGATCCATGTGTTCTGTCTCATTTTGGACCAAAAAACCCAAAACTATCTTTCCTTATGTTACAAATTTAAGGTGCTTTCCACAAAATTTAAAAGCCATGCATAAAGAGGCATCATTCCTGTTTGAATCCCTCTCTGCCTGTTCCTGCCTTGCTGGGCATCCCCTTGCTTCCCTGTCGTTGTCACAGTGCTCTGCTCAACTCCTGCAACTGCTGGTAGCAAATAACATGGGAGAAGGGAACCTGTCCCAAGGTTATGGGTCTCCAAGTTGGATGCTGAGGTCAGCTAGTCATTTTGTGACATTTCTAGAGGCTGTTAAACCTAGGGTGAAATAGCCTGCTGCTGATACATAAAATTTAGGACATTTTAGTAATTCCTTATTTCTGGTACACCAGAAAGCTCAGTGTAATAACAAAAGGGATTTTACAGGACTTTATTAAATAAAACACAGAGAGAAGAGTTGGTCTTCATTTTCAGTCATCTGTACTTCAAAGCATATTAATTTTGCAAGGCATGATTTCATTTTGATATCTGTTAAATCTGAGCTATTGAAAATATTTTCAAACAATTTTATTTCTCTGCTTGGGACTCTGAATGAGTAGCACTTCACTGTAATGAAGACAGATCCATCAGCCTTTTTGGGAAGGCTGGTAGGCTGTGTTCCTGTCTTGTCCTGAAAGTCCATTTAGCCTTGGTGAAAACAAGCTAAGAAAGCCTGCTTTGAGAGGATCAAAGGAATTGAGCTCCAGGTTGTTTAAAAGGCCTAGGACATAGTGGTGCTGGCAGAAAGGTGTTTTATTCCTTTTTCTGGAAGTAGCCATGTGGTAATGGCAAAAGGAGCAGTATGATTCACTGTGAGCTGTGACATTGAGGTGTGCCAGTGTTACTTAGAGGGTCTGTGTGTAGGTAGGTCCTTCTGGAGAGCCTGGAGGAATCTGTATTAAAATGGCAATGTGTAACATGCTGTAAGTGTCACATGAGCTTGTTTCTGGCACTGTCACAGTGGGCAAGGCCTATCACTCACCCCTCCCCTCACTGTGGGATCAGCAGGGACAGCTAAAAAGCTCTGGGGACTTCATGGTAGCTACTCTTACATTGTCAACACTTCCTCTTGTAATCCCTGCTCTGAGAATAACCAAATATTCAGACTTAGCAACTGTTTTTCCTGCCTGGTAACTTCGTCTCCCACAATGTCTGCCTTTGAGAATGTGTCTGGATTGCCCAGTGACCCACTCAGTGAGAGTTTGTGTGTTTTCTTTTTTCCCTGTGTCGATCATTCTTTTTTAAGTCCCAGAAAACTGGTCCACCAGCTGCTATGATTTGGAATTGCTTAATACTTTTCTTTTTCTTAATAAAATAGCTTTTACATGTTAAAAAAACCCACTGAAACAAAACCTTGAAGTGCAAACAAGAGGAATTGAGGGCCTTTTGGTGTCTTGAGATGTTTGCACGTGTCACAGGAATGTTGGGTTCATTCTTAATTAGAAGGTCGCTGTTTGTTTAACGAGGCAACTGCAGGATCTTAGATGCTGACATAGGAGGCACTCTTGGTTTGGAGAGCATAGGTCATATGGAATGTGTGTATTATAGGGATGGAGTGTGTGTCCTGCCTCTGTCCTTTAAGGGACATCATTCAGCTGATAAGGATCTTGGACGTGGTGTTGTTTAAAATGGGAGGAAGGCTGCAGAAGTTATTGAACCCAAAGGGCTGAGATGGCTCTTGACTGTTACAGACAATTTTGTTTGTCCTTTGGACTGGTTGTCTCTGCCTCAGTTTGCCCATCTATGAAATAGGAGTAGCACTGCTTACCTAATACTTAGCCTTAGGCATAAGGTCATATTCTCTGTATTTTGGAAAATGGTGCTGTTTTGAAAGGACTTTGGAGAAGCGGGGTTTAAGTAAATAAGAGCTGGATGCAATGAAAGAGCTGTTTTGTTTTGGTGTTGTTTTTTTTTTTTCTTAACACTCCCTTTCTCCTGAAGCTGTCTTTTCCTTTTCACTTCTGACAAAAAAAAATCATATGTAAAAACAGAAGGTGCTGATTGATTATGCCAGCTGACAGTTTGTCAGGATGGGAGCTGTGTGTTTGGACTTCTATCTTTTCTCTCCTACCAGATGCTGATTGTGTTCAATAATTATGTATACGAAAGAATTTTCATTATGACATTGTGGTTTCAAGTTCTCAGAAGTGTTTGGACTGGGGTAGCCATGAGAAGCCAGATTGCATGACACATTTCAGGCTTTGTTTCTCCCTGACCACATGCACATTTCTTTTTTGTTTTTTTTTTTTTTTCCTCTCCTCTCAAAGTCTGAGTAAAAGTTGTATTGATTATAGCAATCTCATGGAAAATCCCACTCCAAAGTCAATAGGACAGTTGTACTAAACAAGGATTCCCACCCCCCTCACCCTCCATGCTACCATACTTTACTCCTGCTACAGGGCTCTATAGTCCAACCAAAAATTACAAGAAAATGAGTATGTAGGGCTTGGGCCAAATACACCACCAAGGACTCATCTTCTTGTGCTTACAATCCTGTAAGAGGCTGTGCTCACCCAAAATACTTCTCCTTGAGACTCTAGGGGTTTGGGGGTTCTAGGGGTTTAAACAGATTCTACCATTTCTAAGAGCTGTTTCAGAACAAATCGCTGATCTTGTAATTTTTAGACATTAAACTCCCATTTTTATAATTATTTATTTGATAATGATTATAATGTTTATTTTTAATGGTGATGAACTATTACTCTAGCAAGTCAGCTTTTATAGGGCTGCCTGTAACCAAATCTCAGCAAAAGGGCTGTGAATTTTACCTCAACAACTTTGTGAACTTCAAAGTCTATCTGGAAATGTGTGATGCTGTGATTATTTGTTGATGGTTTTTATTTTTTTGCTAACAAGAAGCAAGCAGAATGGCAAAAGAAAAAGAATCCATGCTAATATCACAGCATGTCATGGAATAGAATGGTGAAGAGCTCTAGCAGTAGCATCAACTTTCATTTGCTGCTTGTATTTAGTGTTTTCCCATCTTTTGACTTTTCTGGTAAACAGTATTTTTCAAATTGTAGAAGAAAAGCATGTTTTAAACATACAGGGTGGGCTGAGTAGGTATGTTGGAAATCCAGTGCTTCATTATTTAAGCAAAGTTCAAGCTAGCTAGCATGAATATTATAAGACAGCTTTTTGCATATATTATGTTTCAAGGTATGTACAAAAAATCTGTATTAACTTACATTTTTGCATGCTATTAAGTGATGGAAGTATGTATTACATAAAGAGTTGGAGATTTGTGTGTTTGGTTTTTTTTATTTTCCAATCAGTATGCAAAATATTGGTTGCATTGGTGTGCGAATTGAGGGGAACCAAATGAATTGGTTTTCTGTCAAAAACCACAAGCAGAGTACATGGGGTTTTGATTTCTGCTTTAGTGGTTCTGTTATCATTGTTATTTACAGCAAGAGTGGCTTTTTATCTTTGAGTTTGTGCTCTTTAGCCTACTTTGCAATTGAGTTCTTGGTTTTGTGGTTTTTATCAGCAATGTTCAGCCTAGCTTCCAGAGTTCTTAATTTTGCTGTTTGCAAGTCCTATTTCTAGCTAGATCTTTAAGGTAGATAAGTAGGAAGAGTGCTTGAGAGTTACTGTAGGGTAAAATTCCTCTCCTTGACCATGACAAACTGGATGGAGACAGAACACCTCACTTTCAGGAAAGCTACCTAAGGACAAGTCTGACTCTGAAACTGGTTGAAGTGTTATTTTTCTCAGAACTGTGTCCATGTCTAACATCTCACTGATTCAGAACATAATTAAATTATTTAAAAATTAAAATTAAAAGAATTAAACAAATTGCTTAATTTCCACTACAAGTCACTCTGAACACTTCTTTCAGTAATTCTTTTACTTCATATTGCCTATATAAGATACATGCTGAAGAAGAAAAAATTAATTTCCCACCTGAAGGTTGATTATGAATGTTTGGAAGGTGAACAATTTATGCCTTTTAAATTTACCAAGCATGAAAATTCCTGTGTATTCACATGTTTGAGAGCAGTGGAATTGTCTTCAAGGTGAAAGCTAATGTTTTTCTTCTAGCATCATGCTCCTAAGATCTTGTACTGTTTAAGCAACATCAAATACTGTCAGACATATGATAAAACTGAGGAATAGAACGTCTGTTTGCTCCCATCAATAACCTTGGGAAAGCCAGTAGTGATGAAAGTCACTACTGCCCCCACCCCCTCATACACTGTGCAGCATCCTTCTTTATGATAGACTAACTTTTATAGGACAGTTTTTCACTGTACATCTCCACTTTCATCTCGCTGTTATCAACTCAATAACACTGGATTGAGAACTAAAGCTATCAATTAATTAATTGTTGATTAATAAAGAACTAATGATGCATTCTAGTTTAACCATAGTGTGGCTATAAACACCTTTTAGAAGGCTTTGTCTACATGATATCTTCCTAAAAGTAGAGGAGATTTTCTGTATCTAGAGCACGACAAAAATGCACCCTGCAAAACATGGATGGTTCTAGAGAGAAATGTCATTTCTTGAAAATATGCTGAAGAGATCGAAGTGGCCCATGCATAGTTTGGGGCCCATGGATTGGGGTGGTGAAGCCTGTACTTTGACATAATTTATCTTCCTGGGGTTGGGAAACAAAAGACTACATAGAAAATGAGCAGCAGAATAATTCATCTTATTGATAGGCATGAAATTGGTGGCAGCGGGAAGAGGAAATTTGTTGCCTGTTTTATACCATTTTGCTGTGTGTCCATCTCTTTTGGTTGTAAGGAATTCTCTCCTGCTTGAAGATTTTATTTTGATTTTCTGGCTTGCAGCAGCAGCACCATAGTCTGTCAGTGATGTAGCAGTGCTTTCATGAGAGTAGGGGTACAGTTTATAGGCACAGTAAACACCCCCTGATGTTTCATTCCAATTAATAAGTGTATAACCCCCCACGTGCTGTAGAAGGTGATTTCATGTGATCTTCTGTGATTAGTGGTGAGAAATGTTGCTTTCTATGTACAGACCCATTTTATAAATTGCAGATTATATTTAATTAGCATTATGCACCCATGGCCACCTCATCCACACTTGTGCCACTCATCCGTCTCCCTGGGACTCCGCTGCTCCAAACGGCTCAGTGTCTTCAGCCAGCATTTACAGATTAATAAATCTGCCAGGGAAGCATTCCCTCCTTATCTGTTTGTCTGTGGAAATATCCCCAAATGTTAACTCTGACCGCAAAGTCTGAGATGAGAAATTTTTATGTCTCAGCTGCTGGCAGCTCTTCCCGTAGCTAAAAGTGCCATGATTTCTGAAACCTGATGCTTTATCCTCCAGTACTGGAACCAGGAGTTTAATTCCCCTGGCAAGGGGAGGGACCCAGCTTTCCAGCAGAGCAAAGTCAGCCCATTTGTTTCTCTCGTTCTTGGTCACAAGGCTTGGGAAGGCTGGATGTGGTGTGTGGAAGTACTTGATGTGTTGTAGGAAGTTTCTGGGATGCTTGCTCAGGGACACTTGTTTTAGCTGGGACAGGCATCAGTGTTTGGGGACATCCAAGAAACTGGTTTTCTTTGTTACTAGTTCTGTGTATTTTCTGTTTTTACAGAATATTTATGTAATATTCTGTTCCATTGCCCACTGAGACAGGCAATATGTTCCTTAGCATCGATGTTGCATTTCTCAGGTCTCTCATCTGAGCAGTTTCCCTTTTCCGAGCCTCCCTCGTTCACTCCCATCTGTTTTTTGGGCAGGGTCAGTCATTCTCACTCTCTTGTTTGTACAGTACTTAGCACAAAAGGACTCTGTTCTCTGGTGGTGCCTTTGGGCACTGCTGTTAGACAAATAAAAGGGTATAAAGTTTGCATCGAACTTTTTTTGCGACATTTCTTGCACAACGAAATGCCTGTGCCAATCTGTATGGTGCAGTGATGTCTCAAATGCTGGATGGTGCTGTGTGAAGGATTCAGTATGATTTTGTGATCTGTGACTAATATTGTGTACTCAGCCACTCTGGCTTGCAGATTTAAACAAAATTATAAACCCTGCCTCCAAAATCTCACTTTGTGAACAAATATGGTTCATATAAAGGCAACAGTAGCAGTCTTGCTACTTCTGTTAATTAAAAAAACCCTGAATAATACTTTACAAAGTAATACCTTAATTTTTTTTTTTCTTTTTTGCTTTGGGATTAAAAACTCAACTTTTTTTTGTCTGTATTTCTTTAAAGTTGTTTCCCTGAGCAGTAAGCAAGGTTCTACTTAGAATACATTGTCTCTACATAGAAGATCAGATTACCTAGAAATAAAATAAAATATAAAATACCTCTGGGTGAATGTGCCTTCATCCCCTCAGGAGGTAGTAAATTTTTGGCTTTTTTTCCTTCTTTTTTTTTTTTTTTT
>VXBI01013789.1:31097-128597 GCA_013397375.1 Toxostoma redivivum
TGAGCTTCAGAATCCCACAGAAAGAAGCCTGGAATCCAAAATGCTCAGGCTAATTCTGTGGTAATGGGGTGAAATTAGAGAGAGTTGTGCCTTTCCTAACTGGAGATAGAAGACTGTGATAACTCAGGGCCTGAGGACTTCATGAATTTGTCCCCAGGTTTGGACATGTTTCTCCATATGCTAGGAATGAGTGTGGAGAGGAGATACTGTAATCCTACAGCTGTGTTGGAATGTATGTCCACATCAGAGATGGTCAGGGGAAATAATTTATGGATAGATGAAGAAAAATAATAGAGAAGGAGGTATGTGGAGGCATCCCTCTCTTTCCTGTTGTGGTGATTGTTCATTATTTTTCCTCTGAGTGTTTGCTGGATCCTTCTTCAACGGTGAAGGAAGTTTATGAAATGGCAAATGGAGCCAAGTTATGTATTTGTCTGACTCAACAATCCTCATTCCCCCTTCATACTTCATGTCTGCTGGCTGTTTAATATATGTTACATTGAGATAAGATTTTAAAATTGACTGTTGGACCTTGATGAACTGAGAGAACCTGAGTGGGTAATCAATGGCATGGAGAGCCAGGCATCTTGGTGTGTTTATGTGGTTGAAGTCCCAAGAGGACAGCCTGAGGTGGTGCTGATTGTATTTTAGGCAGGGAAAGTGAGAAATAATGAGGTTGAGTTGATTTAATTCTTGCAAGGAGCTGATGTGGACAGACCTGGATGTTAAAGACAATGAGCTGAGTATGAGTTCTTGCTCCTGTTTGTCACAGAGGTTTATGGTGGTCACAGATGGGACCACCTCCCAAATGGCCAAATAATGTGTGTCTGGCTGGTTTCTTCAGCTGGGGAGGGTCAGGGCAGGGGCTGGGAAAGGCTGGAGCTGCCCCACAGCTGGAGTGTGTTAGTGCTGGGAGCTGGACGGGGAGCTTGCGTGTGTGAAGTATTCAGCGCCTCTGGGACATGTGTGAGGCAACGCTGTTTACTTGTATCTACTTGTTTGCCCGGATAAAACTGCATAGTGCAAGCTTGTATCCGAGGCCACCTTTGTTATTCCTGGATAGTCTCCAAAAGTATCTCAAGGCATTTATAGTCTCCTCTCCTTTGCCCACAATTTCCTTGGAGCGCCGCTGACCAGAGCCCAGTTGTGACTTTGTTTTTGATCGATGTTGAGCAGGGCTGCTGAGCACTACAGAGGTGTTTCTAGTAAGTGCTAGGAACGTGTTTTGCTGTCTTCAGTTATACTCTGAACCAAGGAAAATGTAGGCAAGAATTGTATTTGATAATAGTTTGATAACAGAAACGCCAGTCAGATGTTTCGGTACAGCGTTGTTACCTTGAGGGGTAGGAATATAAACCAGCATTGCAGCTCTTAAGAACACCCTGCCATGTTCCTTTCCTGTAGTGGGAAGAGATAACTGTGATCTTAATCAATGAAATCCTGCTTGGAGTCCTCTAAAAAGAACTTCATTTACTGTAATAACACAAAGCATACAGGAACTACCCACTGCTGGGGCGTTTTCTCCCTGACTGGTAGTTTGGCTGATCTGATTTGTTCAATCCCCATGGCACTTGCACTACTTTTCCTCTTTTTTTCCTCTCCTCCCCTCCCAGTGCTCTACAAAGCTGCCTCAAGAGTGGTCCTCTTGTCACAGAGACTGCAAACACCACCTTGGGCACCTGGGACTTCATCTCCTGCAGAGCTGTGGCTTTCTCTGGGAGCTCCCGTGTGTTTTACACAGATTGCACTGTGTTCCCTCCCAGAACTACCTGGTTGGGACACTGCTGTCTTGCAGGAGTAGACCACCCTGTTGGAGATGTTATTGCTAAGGGTTTACTGAGTGTCTGGTGGAATTCAAATTTTGTCTTAAGACTTGCTTCCCTTTTTTCCCTTTATGTAAGATTTATGACTTGAAGTCATATATATATATATATTTTTTTGCTATTTGAATTGTGTTAGCCTCTTTTTGTGTATTATTTCAGAGTGGTGTTCCTGCCTGTTGCATTATTACTTCTCTATGTGTGTGTGTGTACATATATATATATATACATGCAACATTACTGTTATTGTAAGAATCAGTTTCTGTTTGTTTCACCTAAGAACCCGCATTGCTTTCTTTTCCTTGATGGACAAAACCAGTTTGAAAACACTTCAACTCCTTGAACTGGATTTCTAGTATGATCCCGTTAGGTTCAACAAACAGAGCATTTCAGGAAGAATTGTTTTTTGCAAACTAAATCTCAGATGGGAGAATGAGAAAATGATGAGCACGTTTTTATTATTGGGTTGTGAGAGCTGGAAAGTCCCACCTTTTATTTTGCCTCCTTTGTTGTTTCATGTAAGGCTATAACTGACCCTCTCCTTGTCTGTCAGTATCTGGTTCCTCAGATGTGTGGGCTCTTCTCTTCCTTTCCCTCCTTTCCCCTTCCAAGTTGTGAATGTTGATTTGGGCAGTTTATTCCTGACAGAGATCCAGCAATTGTTTGAATTGAAATAGTTATTGTAAGTCGGCTCATGTGGTTTTCTTTTTTTTCCCCTTCTCTCTCAATGTTGGGACAGCCTGTGCAATGTGTTTCATGAAGTCAACAGCTGAATCTTTTAAATTACACCCTCTTGTCCCTTGCTCTTTCTTCCTCCCCCCTACTTTGACTGCAGAGTCTGCTGGAGAGGCAGAAAACAAGTTTGGCACCCACATGGTAGAGAGCACTGATTAGCTCCTAAAAGAAGCAGCAAGCTGATTGCTTGCAGAGATGATGTAAGCCATTGCTCTGGGGTACATCAGGTTGGATTTCTCAGGCTTTATCTTATAAAGCCTAAATTAACAGCTGGTTTGGTTTGAGTTCTTCAGGATCTGACTAAAGGATTACAGTCCATTCTCAAGTGAGTCAATCTAGTTTAATTTATTTCGGGTCTATCAAAAAAGATCAATCAAAGCTCTTTTGAAAGTAAAGCTGTAATCGGCCTGTGTACTTAGATGTCACTGGTTTTGTATTTACTTTGCTTCCCTGGTGGAAAAATGTTCAGGCTCCAGCTAAGACTATATTGCAGTGAATTTTTTCTTTTTTAAAGTAGTTAGATTTTTTAGAAGGTTTAGAAGGTTGTGTTTTGAGAAACATTTCAGCCTGCATATGCATCTAACAGAGTCTGCTCCTGTTTTTCTTGTGACTCCTTGAACTTGAAACTGTACTTGAACTGGGAAGGATCGTGGTTTAGTGGTTAAAAAATACAAGTAGGAGTTGAGAATCCAGATTCCTCTGCTGATTGCTAGACCTAAGACATGACCTCAGGCATCTCCTTTAATTGCTGTTTGTCTCAGTTTCCCCATTTGTACAATAGGAACAACAGCATTCAAACAGGATCTAGACACAAAGTAGCCTGTGTTTACATAAGGGTGTGATTTAGAAATCAGCATATTCCACTGAGTGCAACTCCCTGTACACTTTCTTAAATCAGTGGTCTATATTGTTGTCTTAATGTGTGTAGAGCTGGAAATGACTGTATAGCTGATTCTAAGGCAAGTTTTTGGCTGCATAGACTAGCTAATCAGATTGCAGAGACAGGTTGCTGCAGCCTCAGGAAACAAAGTACTGAACTTGTATAAAACCTCTCTACCAGTTTCTGGTTTTTAAAATCTTTTGGACCATCAATGTCCTGGCAGACTTCAGGCCAGATCAGGTATCATCTGGCCTCCAGCCATGGACATAAACTCCATACCATGGTCTCTTGTTAATTTGACAAGAACATAATTGAGAGCCCACACCCTAACTGGAGAGATGCTGGATGATCTGGTACTGCAGATGTGTGATAAACATCATGGAAATGTGGCCTGATTTTAGCAATTGCATAAGAGATTGTATGAGTTCAGTTCAATTGATTCCAGAACTGATTTTAAGGTGTTTACTCCTACATGCAGTAAAGCTAGGACCATGGCATAAAAAAATTAGAAAAATAAGTGACTGAGGCTTCAACCAGAGACTGCTCATCACCTCTAGTCTGCTTTTTTTCCTTTCCTGGGCTGAATGTGAATTTGTTCATTTTGTGGTGTGTAGCTCAGTCTCCCTGAATCCTGTTCAGGTCCTTGCTGGACCTTTGAAGAGGAGGAGGAGTGGCTTTGGCCAGACAGCACCATGTTCTTCACCAGTGGAGAAACCCCATCACAGGCCTTGCCACCAGTCCCCAGCACCTCCCACTGACTGCCATGGAAGGCTCATGGAACTGAGGTGTTACAAAGCAATGCTTTGGAAAATTGAAAGGGTTTCTTGCAAATTCTTTCAGAGTTTTGCACTGTGAAGTGTCTATTTAATACTTGGTGCATTCTCTTTTAAGCAAAGATTTTCTTGAACTTTTTATTGTGGTTGACTTTTTCATTTTTACCTCTTCAGGTTTTAAACAAAAAAAAGGTTAAAAAAGTAAAATTCAATTTGGTAGATTTCTGTACACACTTGCAAATTCAGCCCCCTCATGTTGTTCTTATCTGTGTTATTTTTCATCTAATTATGGGTTAGAAATACATGACTATGTTCAGCTGATAACAAGTTGGTCTTTTGAGTTTCCTGAGCTGCTGGTGGCAGTTTTGATGGGCACCTTTGCAATGAGATGTCTGAGATGGCCTTGCCTTTTTCTGGTCTGTATGATAGATCAGGAATCTCTTATGACCTGTTTGTGTTCTTGCTTAAGAAAAGCTTCCATTTATATTTTAAATATCAGAAATGAATGGCTTAAGTTAATCTTATGTACCATCTGCCTGAGTCGTCTTGTTCTAGTCCACTTCCCAGTCATCAAGCAATTCTCCTCAGTCTCCTACCTGAATGAGTGAAATGGCTGCCACTCCTCTTGCAGATAGAGAGTGGTATCAAGATCTTCCCTCCAGTTCTTTAAAAATCCAGACATTCTTTGGGCAGGTGCTCTTACATGTAGGGACTTTAAAAGAAGCAGCAGCAGCCAGGTGCTTGGAGGTTGAATATGGGATTCTTAGAGTGTCTTAGCATTATTTTTTTTAATAGTAATAGTTATACAGAGAGATCAGTCAGGATGCTGCTTGTTCTATCAGTAAATGTGATACACTTTATGTGATAAATGTGAGTCCTGTATGAGTTATGGCTGTCCCTGTAGTATTCTGTACTCCTTTTGGAGATGGATGCAGGTGTATTTTCTCACCTGAGCATTACTCCTGTGGGAGTATGGTGTTTATTCTGACCATAATTTCCAGTGGCTGGTTAGTTTTCTCTCTCAAGTATGGGGACGTTTTTCAGGTGTTTGAGGTGTGAATTGAGGTTTTTTTGGTGAACTGTATCTGCTCTCTGTTGGTGAATTGAGGACTATAATGGTGATCATTGATGTATACTTTTCACTCTGTTCAGAACCAAATTAACAATCAGTGAGTAATTTCCCGTTTGTGTCCTAGCTAGCAACCTCCTCCTGTAATGCCCCCCAGTGAAGCCTCCCCCTTTGAAACCCAAGACACTGGGATTGCTTCCTTTTGATCCTTCCCTGCACCTGGACCTTCCATAATGCCACGCCCCATCCCTGCTACTCTTACCTGGATTCAAACAAACAAAAAAACACATCAAGAAAGGAGGTTCAGAGCAAACCCTGATAATTGTGCATGTAATGTAATTGGAAGTGTTCCATTGACATGCTTATGTGAGCTGCTTCTTCATCTTAGTGCTTGAATGTACCACTAGACTTACATTTAGCTTCTTGTGGCTGCTCTTTGATGCAGGTAGGCCATATTCTAAATAGGCTTGTTGCTATGGTGAAAATAGGAGTCCTTGTCTGCTGAGTGTAACCTTTCCTACTTTCCTGGACATTGACATATTTTTTTCCCCTTTCCTCTTTTGAATATGCCATAGTAGAGCAGGATTGTATTGTCTTTTAGGGAAACGAATTTCAGATGAAAAGTTGGGTGGAAAACAGTACTTCCAAGGTGTCTTCAAGAAGTTGTGGGTGGTTTTCGAGGGATGAGGGGAGAGATTGGAAATCCTTTTTGTGATGACTCAGCACTGCTGAGAGCGCTGCGTGATTCTCCCCCCTCTGTCTTCAGGGAGAGAGATGAAAAAGCTTTCCCCTGCTCTTTCCATTACCTGGCTTCTTTCAGTTATTTTTACAAGGTTAATGCATTGTGCTCAGAGTTTGCATTGTTGTGCCAATAAAACTTTAATAATGATGATAAGATTGACGTGCATGCGGGCAGAAGATGAGTCTTTGGGATTTAGTTGAGAAAGGAAGGTGCGTGTTTGTCAGCTGCCTGAAAGGTCCAAGGACTGCTGAAGCTCATTTCAAAGGCTGTGGGAAGGGAGTGCTCTTCAGGGCTGATGGCTATAAAAGCTGAAGATGGCTGCGCCTGTCCATTAATCTGTTGAACTCATTGTTCTCCGGGTCCCCGTTTTATTTTGTTATTATGCCGCATTTTGTGTAAAAGGAACTGGAAAAATCAAGTGTGACTAAGGGCTTTGTGAGGCAGCAAGCTCTTAAGGAGAAGGGAGAAAAAAGGGTGAGACTCTTCTTTCTGCTGCTCTGCTGTCAAGGACAGCAGTGTCTGCTGCTGTCCCCCAGCTTGCCTGATGTGTGTGTACTCCTGAAACAGGAGCTTGGAGGTGGGGGAACAGCTGCCAAAATACCTGGGGCTTGCCCTTTCCTGGCCCTCATGTAGGCTGGGCTGGTCACACTGTCCCCCTGTAGCCCCTGTCTCTGGCTTTGCTGGGAGCTGGCTTTGGTGACAACAGCACAGCCAGAAATCCACTGCTAGGAAGCCACAGCTCTTGCTCCTGGCTTTCTGCTGAGGATTTCTCCTAGAGGTTTGAAATAACCTGCTCCCCATGCTATCCACCTTCTCTTTGACTTCCCAGCAATGAGTCTGTTTCTTATTTAAAGTGTATTTTTCATAACTGCTCTGAAGTCTTGGAAGAAGAAAAACTGACAGTGCTTAATTCAAGTTCAGTCCTTTCCTCCCTATGACCTCTGTTAGTATTTTACATGAAGATGATTAATCTTAAAAAAAAATAAGCTGTGTCATCCTTGAGCTCTTCTGGGGAAGTTAAGTTGTAGTTGAAACTAAAACCAAGGGTCAGGGTGTAGGAAATCCCACGCACCTAATTTTAGGGGATCTAAATTAGAGAAGTTTTATTTCTGTCCCTTGAAATGCTTTTTTAGAAGTATTCACTTACGCCTTATCCTTATCCTAAGGGTTTAATTCCCTGTCTGTGTTGACCAGCACAAGTCACACCAAGCACCAAGTCACTGAAAAGTGTAGGATGATATCAGAGGAGTGGGAGGGAGGGGGGTTTGTGACTAGCTTAGGTTTTGCTGTTGAATGAAGCAACCCACAGAAGAATAAATGCCATGTGTGGGAGAAAGGCCTGTCCTCTCACCACTAAGTAGTCTGTGGTAACAAAAACTTGGGGACTTCTACTTTCATTTTTCTTGCACCTGTTATTATCAATGTGGATGGGCAACATACAGTTGGCTTATTCCCTTTTGTTTTCACAGTCATCCAGGAGTATTTATCCCAAAAAACATTTTTGGGGATTGACTCCTTCTCAGAATAAGGGCTCTGCTATGCCAGCATGGCAGCATGGCCTCTTGGCCCTAGAGGTGCAGGTACAGGAGAGTTGTACCTGGGAGGCTGCAGGTGCTGCTGGGCATTATCAGCCCTCCATATGCAAGCGAGGCAGCTTTATCCAAGGTGCCATCTCTCCACCCCAACAAAGGCAGTTAGACAGTGAGGAAAGGATGTGGGTTGGGATGGAGAGTGAGACGGTGCATGCAAAGGTGTCATGTTGCTGGCTTCACCTTGCCAACATCCCACTTTTGTGTGCTGGTTGGGCTTCACGCTGGGACTGTGCTGCTGTGGGCCATTTCAATAGGTAAAAAAAGGGGTAAACCAAGGAATAACTTGGTGAATGACCTGCCTGTCCTAGCAAATTTAGTTTAATTCCGAAGTTTAAAAATATCCCTGTTATCCGCTAATATTAGCATTCTGTGTGACCTGACCTGTTAGGTTTGTGACCCGAGGGGAAGTGGTGCTGAATGGGATGCTGTACTTGAGGCTATTTTTCTCCCAGCCCCAAAAGCAGGACAATATCTGAGAATAGCAAGCAGTGGGGAAGTCACACTAGAGTGGGAGCAGCCTGCTGTGCCAGGTGGCTGCAGTGCTGGTTCTGCTGCAGGACACAGACCTGAGACCCCTGTCTGTCACCACTGCTGCTGGCGTGCTGCCTGCCCTGGTGAGTCCCAGATCTGCCCACTGTCACAGCTCCTGCTCCTGCCTGGATCCCCATGGAGCAGTGCAGAACATCACCCACCATAGGAGGGAGGCTGGGGGTGGTGTGGCCCCATGCACGTGATGGAGAACTGAGATGTGGGAGCTATTTCCAGCTCTGCCACAAACTTCCTGTTTTCATTTTTGGAGCTAACCACTCAAAATCCCTCTTCTGTGTCCTACCCCTATGCAGAATGGTGCTGAGTGTACTTTCCTCATGGGAATGGTCTTTAAATAGATCTTGGCTTAGAGTGTGTGTTGCTGGATGGGTGCAAGAGAGTATCAAAGAATGACTGGAGACGGCAATTGTGTGGGAAGTGTATTTAAAAATTAAATCAAAGTACTATAGTTTTTTTATTTTTTTTTTAAGTTAAAGAAATCTTCCAAGTCTCCCATACCTGGCTTTTTATCATGAGATTAAAAGAGGAGGGTTGGCAACGAAAAGTTGTAGGAACTTGTCCTTTGAATAAGGAAATATTGAGAGGATGAGGAGGAAGGGCTTTGGCAGGTTGGCTGGTCATCCTGGACACATCTGGCTGCTTTTCCCATCTGAGTGAAGAACTCAAACTTTCCCAGCTTCCAGCAGCCCAGGTGACATAGGCAGTTGAGTTAAATCAATGAGGGAGTATTTACTCACCAGTTAAATACTCTGCATTTCCAAAATCCCATCTGCTCACACATTCTGTTTTAATAACTGCAAGTGCACAAGCATGAAGTTGATCATCAGGTACCCCACTTCTCCCCGCCGCCATGTAGGATTTGGTTGAGGGGATAACAACAGAGTAGTTTTCTTACCAAATTCACCAGAGTTGTCCACAGACCTGTATGTTTATATTTGGATTCATTTTGTGGGTCTTGTTTTCTACACACTGGGGTAGAATCAAGCATGTGAGGGGGACTTTCCTTACAGTAGTCTTTACCTTGGTCTTTCTTTGGTTTGATGTCATTTATAGGATAGCTCTACACTTCTTTGGGGGGTTTGTAGTTGTGATGCTGCAGAGAGCCAGTAGCAGCCATCAGACGACTGAGGAAAGTGTTTTCAAGACACATGGCTTTGGCATGTTTGCTGCCTGTGTGTTTATGTGCTGTGTCTGTACCTAATGGTTCCTGGTCAGGTATATTTGCATCTGTTAGCACTATCAGTAAATCACCTTGGCACCTTGCCTGAGTTGTGTTAAATAAACATGAGATCCCTGTGAAAATGCACTCATCAGAGTTAATCAGGTGAGATTTTGGGGGAGGGAGTTTTATCAGTGGCATTGCTCCTGCCAGTAATTTTGACCATTATTGGAAAGGAGGAATTAAAATCACAGAATTAAAACAAAATTGAAATGAAGTAGTTGATGGCAGCTGTGGGCAACCATGTGATTTGGGGAAAATTAACAAAGCTGATGAGGCAGCCACACCACAAAGAAAACTTTTCCTTCTTCTATTTGTTGCTCCAGAATAACTAATGGTTGTTGATTTCCAAAGTGTCTGCTGCCAATTGATTTATACCCTGATAATAATCTTAAGTTATTCAGTTCATCTTCTGTAAATACATGCAGAAGTTGTAATGACAAACAACCAATGTTTCTGCTGTTCAGACCTGCTGCATATTGTGGAGAGGAGAAATAAAAGGTCTGTGCTGCATTTCTCTTGGTCTCTGATATCTCTCTGGGAAGTGGCAGAGAAGGGTTTGCCTCTGCATGAGAGGCTACAGGGCAGGATTCCCGGGAATATTTAGTGAATGCTAGCAAAGTTGGTCTTAAGCTGCCAAGGATATGGTGTGTTTTTTCTTGTCTCTTTCTAAGTCCTGCTTTCTCTGGGACATTTGCATGTGAAATGTATGAGAAATCCCCCCTGAGCAGAACTGAAGTGGAAATGGCCTCATGTCTAATAAGGGATATGGAGAATATCTGTTTGATTTCTGAGATCAGCATCCCTTCCTTTTCCCTTTATGAAATCTATATGTTTCTCAGGATATTGCCATCTCTTTCTTGAGGGAAAACATTTTCCTGCATGAAGAAGATACACAGTGCCTTTGGTAAACTTTCTGCCCCTGTTCCATGCTACTCTTGGTAGTGGTGACAATAGTGAACGTTGCCCAGTGTTTCACCCTCTGTGGGGCTGCTGAACCTGAGTTGGTGACTGCCCAGGCTGGTGGGGCTCTGGAAGGTGGTGAAAATTACTTTAAATGCATCAAAAGAGCGAGCCTGAGGAAAGACTGAATAAAACTGGTTGATACCAACAAGGTAAAGGTTTGTTTAGGATTACTGATGGAGAACAGTATAAAGTTGACCACTGGAACCCACAGCTGAGTGGAGAGCAGAGGTGCAGGGCTCAGCAAGGCTGTGCTGAGGATGCTCTGCTAAATGAGTGGTCTTGGGACTGGGACTGTTAATCCTTTCACATGGGTGGAAAGTGTAAGGGATTAGAAAATTTGGGATTATCTGTAGGAATTCCCTTATATTAACATTAGCATGCTTTAAATGGTTCCATATATTCATTTCATTCATGCAACTGTGCATGCAGTGCTTAATTTATCATGGCTCTGTAGCCCAGACAGTACCTAAAATGCTCTCAGCTTAACATGTGCTGTGGGGGCTGGGGCAGAAAGCTGTATTAGGAGAAAGCAGGATTGAAGGTTCTTTTGCCAAATGAACTTTATAGAAAGAGTTAATTGCTGGATATTTTATGAGAGCTGTGACCTGATCGTCTGTAAGTCTTTAAACAGAATCTGCAGCTAGGCACTTCATTGTAGTGGGAGTTCTGTTAGATGTGGAAAACACTTTGGGACTAAAGAAGGAAAAAATAATAATATAGGTGTGTTTATGTTTTTTATCTGGTTTTATCAGCTTTTATTATGCAAAGCTAGTAGAAGGAAGCTAAAAAGGGACAATAACTAGTTCTGACTGTGTTTGCTGATATAACACCACAGAGGATAGGTCAGTTTTGCATTCATCCATTTTTTAGTGGCTTGAACTTGGTCAGCAAAGCAGCTGAGTCTCTGGTCACTCCTTCAGAGTTCCTACCTTGCAGGCACAGTCAGTCTCTAGCCAGGCATGTGCCTTACAGAGCAAACAGGGGCAGAAGGGTTAGTACACAGCATTAGCTTTGAAGCAAACCTTTATTTTTCTGCTTCAGGGTTTCACATCAAGTCACCCTCCCTCCTCCCAGATTTTCTTTCCTTGCCATCTCCCTCTTCTCTTCCAGGTTTCTTATCATCACTGTACAGGCTAGCAGCTTCTTTCAGCCTTGCAGCTAAAGAGGGCTTTGCTACAGCCAAAAAAAAAAAAAAANAGTCCCAAAACACCCAACCCAAACCCCAGGTCCTGTCCTGATGCTTGTCTCATAACTGAGGCAGCTCAGTGGCCAGGAGATTGCTGAATGGCTGGAAATCATGGCTATCTGAAGTCTATGGAGAGGCCATGTGTGCAGCTACATCTAAAATTTTTATCACCACCACTGCAGGTGAAAGACTTTCAATTCGTCTGTGCTGGTCCAGCAAAGTCTATTTTATTTATGTGCTTCCAAGCCCTTAAAAACTTCTTTTAGGGTACATCAGTAGGGAGTTAATAGAAACTTTGAAATATGAAAAATGCCTGTGGGTTAAGCAAAAACCTACTTGACCAACTTGAGTATAAAGCTGGTACTTAGTTGGTAAGTCATTTACTCTGGGGGAGAGGGGAAGGTGTTCTGCTGGACCGCAGATAGCATTTCCCAGTGGGAAAGAAGTTGTAAACACAATTAGCAGCTCTTAATTTAGGAAGCAGCATACGTTTATTTTGCTTATATTTGTATAGTCTTGTAGTAAATGCTTCTAAGTCTCACTGCAGTTGGTTGCTGTTTTAATATTAGCTCAGTACATTTATTTGTACATATGAACTAGGTAGCACATATATGGGCCAGTATAAAAATAATCACATTTGGAAAGAGTGAAAATATTCAATGGTTTATTCTCTTCTTTGTAACTTCCTTAAAGGAACCCAGCAAACAAAAACTACCTTCACAGAGGAGTTTAAAACTCCGATTTAAAATGTCTTCCATTCAAGATTTTTTAAGAGAAGACTGGCCTTTTTTTTTTCCATTTTAAACAAAATGTACTTTCTTAAAGACTAAAATGTCTTAAGCACCAGCATACTGCTCTACCTTGTTTCTGCTAAATGGGATTATAAGGGATTTAATTCTATGAGAATTTCTGTATTGCAGGGGGTGACTTTTTACAGCATGCTAGAGTGAGTGGTATGTGACACTCTCCTCTGGTTCCCATCACATCCCTCAGCCCTGACCTAGGCTTTCCCTCAGTGCCAATGCATGAGCATCCCAGGGCATTTTGGATCAGGCAGGATGGGAGAGCAAGAAGGTGGGTCAGCAATAAAAAAACCTGACTTGAACACTGAGTGGTTAGAAGCAAATTGTATTGATTTTTCTTTGCAGGACTGATGGTTTTGAAAGCCACTTGCTGTGCAGCTTTAAGCCTCTTCTGCCATATATGCAGTCTGTAAATGTTAGCAACTCAGACAGCACCACTCACACTGATCCACCATATCTTGGAGCATCTTGAAATACACTACAACCTTCAGGGCTGCTCCAGCTTAAAAGTTAAGCAGGTGCTTAAGTACTTGGGTGGATCTGAGACTTACAGGCACTACCTCAGCTCCTGTCTGAGCGCAAATGCCATCCGTACTTTTTTTAGCAAAATATTGTCCCTGCCTTCTTTTTCTTCCCAGTTTCATCACTCTCTTTCTGGCTTTTTCCAAGCTAAGTGATTTTTCTGGCATGGTGAACGTGCTGCACGTAGTAAGAACCACAACTTGAAATGGAGTATAACTAGAGGGAGAGTAGCTGTTCGGATTGCCATGGAGCATAGCGAGCAAACAAACTTCAGGAATCTTGGAGATTCAGCTAGATGGTTATATATTTACTTGTTTTTAATATTTTTTTAAAGAGGACTTTGAAATTGTTAATTATATTAGGGAGATTTAGGTGCAGAATATGAATCTTGTGGGTTGTGGTATTGTAAGCTACCATTGCTGCCCTTAATTTGTCACAAAGAGAAATTATTTGGCCAAGATGCTGAATTCTTGAACAGCATCTGTGCAGGTAGGAGGTGTATACAATTTGTTTCTGTATCTCCTTTTCTTTCTTCCCATCCCAGTTTTGGAAGTTCCATCTTTGCGTACTCAGGTTGTAAATTTCTTTTGGCTCATACACAGATAATTCTTTTTCATTTATCTTTCTTTTTTCCCCCCTTTCTCCCTTTCCTTCCCTCCCAGACTCCCTTTGTGTCCCTTGTAGCTCAAGAGAACTGGCTTGTTTATTGCTGAGAGCGTGGTTGATGCCAAGAAATCCTGACTCCTGGTGCATTATCGCAGGGCTGTGACGCAGGGCAGGATCACGTTCCAGATCTAGGTCTTGTTTATTTTGGATCCTGCTCATGCTGTGGAGCAGCAACTAGTACTTGACTTCTCACACTGCTCCATCTTCTGCAGGCTGGGATCCTGCAGTCTCCTTGCATTTGCCTGCCTGTTCCTCTCTCCATGTGCTCCAAACCTCCAGGGAGCAGAGGGCTGTGAAGGGAGCTGAGGGATTCCTCGGTGTGAAAATGCTGTACTGGGCAGGCCAGCTGGTGCATTAGAAACTGTGACTGTTGAGTAATTTTTTTGTTGTGTTTTGGGGTTTTTTGCCCCTGTAAATTGTTTGGATTGCCTTTTTATGAAAGCAGGAATTGGTCTAGGAATTTTGCAGGTTGGAGGTCCCCTGCGACTGTTATGTGCAGTCCTGATTTGTGTTCATTTATCATTTCAAAATTCAGCGTGGAATTTTTTCTCTTTTTTTCTTCCCCCGCTTTATTTTTCTCTCCCCACCTATTTTTCTCTTTTGCTGTGCATATTGCTTGCCTTGTGCAACAGATGTGAGGATCTGATCCCACTTCTATTGAAGTCAATAGCCAAATTCCTATCGACTTCGCTGACAGCGAGAGCGAGCCTCTGTCTAGGGAGTGAGGATTAGAGCTAAGTAGGAGTAAGTAAAGTACAATAAAATCAGAATATCCTACTTACTGCTTAATGCCATGAATTCTGTTTTGAAGAATTTCTGTTTTGAATCCCATGGCTTTTTATGCCGGTGAATGCCAAGAGCTGAATTCACGGGGGTGGGGAAGAGGAGGAGCTGACAAGCATAAGAGGGTTTTGGTTTCTAGAGTTAGGAGGGACATTGGTAGAAAGGAATGACAAACAGTCTGTGATTCCTTCGTGACCCTGTGGTAAAAGGACTTCGACTGATGGATGAGGGGCTTGGTTTGGCAGACAGGCTGCACTGGATCCACTTTTGACCGTGTCAACCAAGTGTCACCATCTAAATCTGGTATGCTGTAGTGTATTATGAGAATATAAATAAACCCAAAAAAAGGCTCAGGAAGGGGAAAATAATTGGACACAATCTTAAAATTTAAAAAAAAGATATGGAAAAAAAAGATCGCTCCCTTCCTGTCCTATTCTAAATATGTGGCTAAAATAAAAATAATATAAAAACCCCATAAGAAAACCCCCAAACCCCCAACAAACAAAACCAGGCTGAGACATGGGGAAAATAGTTACTTTCTAGATGTTTTCCTACAGGACTGGGGCATCCAGGTCTGCTCCAAGGTGATGGTGGTGAGCTGTGGCAGAAGCTGCCTTGCTACCACCCCTCCTCCGGGGTGGGGGAGCCGCCTGTCCCTGTGACTGTGGGTTCCTGCTGCCACCTGGGGTGTGGTGACACGTGAGGGGGTGTGTGGACTTGGACCCTGCAGATAGCAGCATGGCCTTTAGCAGTGCTGCCTGCCGGGGCCCCACAAGGAAGAATAGGCTGTTATCCTGGCAGGGCAATATTATCCGCGTTTTACAAGCAGGAAGGCTGAGGCGAAGGGTTTATTTTTGTGTGACTCATTCAGGATGGCCTGGGAGCCTGTGGCGGACGTGGAAATTCAATGTCTCACAGAGCCCCCGATCCTGTGCTGCCTCTCCCTGTCCTGCTGAGCTCGTGGGCTGGCACCAGGACCAGCCAGGGATGCTTCTCTGCCTGGGAGAGGCACCAGGACCAGCCAGGGGTGCTTCTCTGCCTGGGAGAGGCACCAGGACCAGCCAGGGGTGCTTCTCTGCCTGGGAGAGGCACCAGGACCAGCCAGGGGTGCTTCTCTGCCTGGGAGAGGCACCAGGACCAGCCAGGGGTGCTTCTCTGCCTGGGAGAGGCACCAGGACCAGCCAGGGGTGCTTCTCTGCCTGGGAGAGGCACCAGGACCAGCCAGGGGTGCTTCTCTGCCTGGGAGAGGCACCAGGACCAGCCAGGGGTGTTTCTCTGCCTGGGAGAGGCACCAGGACCAGCCAGGGGTGCTTCTCTGCCTGGGAGAGGCACCAGGACCAGCCAGGGGTGCTTCTCTGCCTGGGAGAGGCACCAGGACCAGCCAGGGGTGCTTCTCTGCCTGGGAGAGGCACCAGGACCAGCCAGGGATGCTTCTCTGCCTGGGAGCATGCTGCTGGCACGAGTCTTTGTGGCAGAGGGGTGTTGGGGGCTGCAGATTTTGGGGAGCAACCCAGCACTGCCAGAAAGTGTGGGGGCAGAGAAGCAAGCCCCCTTTCTGGAGTCATGAACCCGGGTAGACGTGGCATGTGGATTTTGCCGTGCCGCTTCCTTATGTCAGCGCTCTGCCAGAACGCTTTCTTTGCTAGCTTTTCCTTTCTTTTTCCCTTCGCTCTCTCTTTTGGCCAGGATTTTAACATATATCACAGGCTGGTAGGCTAAGAGCCTGGGACTTCCCCTCACCACACTCAAAGTCTTTGATCTTTTGCTTTGGAGGTAACATCAAAAGAATGGCTGAGAAAGACAGCCAGTGCTGTGAAGTTCAACGTTCAAGTTAATAGCTTGACTGAAGGTTGTGCTGCATTGCTGGAGCCGGAGTAAACAGAGGCGGGTGCACACATTTCCCTGGAAATGGACCCTAGTGCTGCAGAAGGGCTTCATTTGCATTCACAATTAATCTAGGCCCTACTGAAGGGCAGGCTTGGCATTTTATTTTGTTAGGTTTTTTTTTTTCCTTTCTCTTTTTAGATTTCTCCTGCATGGGGAAAGCAGCGGGCTGGCTGGCTGGGGAGCTGTTACTTGGTACCAGCACTGGCAGTGGCCTCTTCCACACCCTTGCAGCCCTGTCCTGCAGCTGCCTTGCTTTGTCATTTCTGAGTTTTCTCCAATTTCAAAATGATTTAGCTGAGGTCTGTTGGCAAACAATTACCTTCCCCCTTATTTTAGTTAAAAAAAAATAAAAAATTAACCATTTCCTGCCTAAGCATACAGTAGATAGTATGGACTTCCCCAGATTTTTTTAAATTTACTTCTGTTTGTAATGCTCCTGATGTGTGTGGGCGAATGACTGCACCATCCATTTTTCCATTGCCATCTTCTCTATTCTCTGTGTGTCTGGGGAGGTTGCTTTGATTTTTTTTTTTTCCTTTTGCACTGTAATAAGGCAGGGAATTTTGTATGATTTTGCATGGCTTGGGGTATGAGGTACAGCACAAGATAGTCACAATTAGCTGCTCATTTGGCCTTGGTGGTGATCATAATGTAATCAGAGTTTCTAAGGGACAAAAGACTGAAAACTCCAGTAATTTCTATGAGGTTCTTGACACTTGTGGATGAATTGGCCTAATGTATTTGTAAGTTTAAAGCATTGTTATTCAGGACTGACAGCGTATGGGTTTGTCTGCTGTGTATTTTGGTGTGTTGTTATGTGGAATGATTGTGTTAACTCCATAGTAAAGTAAAACCAATGGATTCTTTTATTTTCCTAAACACATTTATATGACAGAGATGAACCATGGGTACCATAAGTCCCTGGACACAGGAGTATTCTTCTTCATCCTGGAATAAAATAAGGGATTCAGCTGAGGAGAAGAGTTAATGAGAGAGGAGGTTTAAAATTACTTTGAGAATAAAAGCACTTTCTGATATGGCTCAAAGTTCTTTAAATTTACTTCTAAAATGAAGAAGTATTAAGTCATGTATTATTTGCAAAATTTTGACCCCTTGAACAGAGCTTCAGTGTGGGTCTTAAATCACTCACCAGTGCAAGGGATGGGATTCACAAAGGAGCAAAGCCAATCAGGCACCCAGGTCCTTATGGCTTCTTGGAAAAATCCTGACCTGAATACTTTGCCCTGTTGAATGAATTAACTGCTCTGAAGTGTGTGGGAGTTCAGGCCATTCGTGCCCTCTCGAGGAAATGTGGAATGCTCTGGCGGGTAATGACCCCACTGGATGAGACCACAGGGCTCTTTCTACAGGGACACTGAGGCGTGTTAATTTCTGAGCCAATTATCATTCAGAAGTGATGGCAAAACATCCAGCTCCACAGAATGACAGCCTGAAGCAGGTCTTGCAGGAGCTGCCAGTCTTTTCCTGGACCAATGGAAAGAGGTGGTGGATGATTGCATTGAGTTCCTTAATTTTTTTTTTCTTCCCGTTCTCCTGCTTGCTGGAAAAATAATTCTTTCTCCTTATTTTTTTCTTTTTTCTTTTTTTCTTTTTTTCTTTTTTCTTTTTTCTTTTTCTTTTTCTTGTTCTTCTCCTTTTTCTTGCAACATTTTATTCTGATTAAATCCATACAAAGTCAGAGGAATTTTTCTACAATACTTGACAGCCTCACTGGAAATCACTGGGAGGGATCACCAAGGGAATGGGGAAGGCAGGGTAGTTTGAATTCCCTCTGTCCTTCAGGTAACATCCTACAGACCAGCATGTTGCAAATCCCTGTGTTGCTTGGGGGCAGGAGGAAAGGAATAATAATTTTCAGTAGATTAGCTGCTATTGTATCATCTGCACGTTGCTTAATAAGCCTGATGTTACGTGTGAGAGGTAAGCTCCTTAGTGGGAGCAGGGTGCACTGTGATGACCTTTGGTGTGCAGGTCTGTGGAGATGAAAGTTCCCTCCTGAGGTTACGGCTTGGCTGTGCAGCATGCACAAACGCTGGCTCCAACCCACTGTCCTGCGCACATGCTCCCAGCTCTATTGATGCTCTCAAAAAAATCTGCTTAGGAACCTGGTTTTTCTTCTTCTGATTCCACCTAGGAGAAATTTGACTTGGAAATAGAAGAGAAATGCTGTGTCATGATTTTTAAAATAAATAAATAAGCGATCGCTGTGAAAGGGAGCTCATTGATCCTTAGTCGCTTCATTTATAATTACCCACATTTAGAGTCATCCTACCTCATCTGTAAAGGACAAGCACTCCCCTCAGAACCCCACCAGGCAGCTAAAGTGGCTTCTTGTGTCCCTCCCCACCCTGCTCTCTTCAACCTCAAATACTTATAAAATATAAGCGTCCACAATAAGATTATAGCGTGTTGTAAGACTGGAGCCTTTGCTTTCCTGGCTGTTCAGTAAATATGCTGTGTCTCTTGGATGTGCCCTGAGGCTCAGAAACCTGAGGCCTGCCCACATCGTGAGTTCTACTTTCCTGCTTGCAAAGTGCCTCTGGCTACTGGAGCTGTCGATGCAGCCCCTTCCCCCCCCCGCCCTGCTAAGGAAAAGCTTTTTTTTTTTTTTTCCCCGTTTTTTTCCTAAGACGGCTGTACAGCTGTAACAAACCTCGAATAGCTACTGGGTTTTTTTTTTTAATCAGTTGCAGGTAAGGCTAAAACCTGAAATATTCATTTGGCACTTGTGGGTCCAGGGCACTCGGCTCAGGCATGGGAAGCCTCAGGTGCTGCTGGTTTGGCTGTGGTTCTCCCCATGGAGCCACGAGGGACTGTTGTGTTCCCCCATCCTTGTCCTGAGCTTCTGTGGGGATGGATCACCGTGTCCAGGGTTGTGCCCTTGGCTTTCAGAGAGCATCCCATAGAGCATCCCATGGGTGAGTGCTCTGCTGCAGTGGCTCCTGTGTGGTTTGGGGCTGGCTGCCATCCCAGAGCCCTTCCCAGGGAATTCTGCTCTTCCTTCCTGCACAGGCTCCTGCTCTCACCCTCCAGCAAAGGCACAGAGCGAGCTGGTGCCCAGCTCCCAGGAGTTTCTAGCAGAAGGGCATCCCTGTGCCGTGTTTGGGGGGGTGAGAAGCTGAGCATCCCTCTTGCCATGGCTTTGCAGGCATCCCCAGCCCAGGGCTGTGCCTCCCCTGCCATCCCATCCCTCCCTTCCCATGGCCCAGCAGGAATGCGATGATCCTGGGGAGAGAAGAGCTCCCACAGCAAGCAGAGCATTTGCTAATTGTATCAGGGTGCACGGCTGAAGCTATGCTGTATTTAATTCTGTATAAACCTGATTCACCATCCTTGGAGGAGATTTTGCTCCCGTTGCAAAGTCAAATACGTCTTTCTGCTCAGCTCTCTGACTCCTTTACATGGAAGTTGTTTTTCTAGTACCTGCTAAACTATTTTAATTTTTTTTCTTTTGCATATTAATATTGAGAGAGGGAGCAAACATATATACATGAACGGGCTTAAAAAGCACTCAGTGTTTCCAAACCGTGGTCCTTTAAATAAATAAATACAAAAGTTGCCTTGCGGGCCAGCCAGTTGAAAATGCCTGCACTATATTTAGCAACAAGAGCAACATTTTCAGCTATTTGCAGATTTATGCTCTCAGGGCTGCTCTGATGACTCCTTTGTTTCAGTTTGGGGGCTGTGGCATGAAAGTGTGACAGATGCAGATGTGGGAGCGTGTGGTGTCTGCGGGCCATGGGCTGGGCAGAGCCACCCTCACCTCTGCAAACAAACCTCTGCCACAACCACAAGAATCTGCACCATGGGGCACAGTCCCTCGGGGGCGAGACTATTGCACAGCTGCTGGTGCCCTTCTTCCCCTCCAGCCTCTATTTCTACATGGATTTTTAAACAAAAATCCCGATTTTTTTTTTCTTCCCTTCCTGCTTCTTTTCCACCCACACTTGGAAAAGAAGAATGCAGGCTCATGCATGTTGCATTTTTCCCTGTGCAGCAGAAAATATTTTAATTTTTCTTTCCCCTATACATACATGGAGCAATGTATGGTTTCAATTTGCTGCTCAGAAAAACAGATGCTTCCCCCCCCCAATTTGTCAAAACTGAAACAATTATTTTATGTTAGTTCATTTTGCTGCTTGATTTTTGTTTCTACTCTTTTCAGCTCTGGGAGTGTAGTTTTTTGACTGAGGAAAATTTTTCTCTCTGAATAAACAAAAAGCCCCCCATTTCTTCAAAACTTCTAGTACTGTATTTTGTGCATCTTGAATCTGCAAACTATGCCATTTCAAGAAAAGTTGCTTACATTTAATGCATAACCTAGAGTTACTTGAAAAGTCAGCATGCCTTTCTAAAGTCATGCCACAATTTGTTTGGAATTTGTGGGAATTTGACTTATTTTCACTAGGGGGGGTGCCCTTAAAATTAGGGAAAAATAATGCATAATAGTGTCAATTCTGGGCCATATTTATTTTAACATCTTTTTTCTCTGCATGGCCTTTAAGAAAAAACAACATTTTATGTGTTCTTGAGGAAGAGTTTGTGGCGCTGATGATACAACTAAGAATATTTTTAAAAATACTTCTTTTAAATACCTAAATGCATATCGCATTGTTTTGGTGGTGCTAGAGGAAACCAGAAAATAAATACACGAGGTGGCTGCCCAGGAACAAGAGGTGACAGCAGAGATTTAGTGGATACTTCATTTGTTTTATTTTGCTTTCATTCCAAATGATTCACTTAGTCCTTCACCTAAATATAATTCTTCCTACTTAGCCAGGAGTCATCTTTCCCTCTGGCCAGATGGGGTTTTCCATGGGTATCCAAAGGCAAGCCTTCATCTTTTCCTCTTCTGATGGACAATTGAGACGTCCAGCTTTTATTTGGAAGGAAAATGGGTGCAGCAGTCTTGCTGTCCCCAGGACCTAGTGCCATCAGAGAAGCAAAAAGGGCAATTATTGATAGGGGTTCTGAATCCTGGGAAGGGAACGTTTCTTTCCCAGCTCTCTAGGAGGGATTTGGAAAGAGCCATAATCCTGGGTTAGGAGTAATTTGTTACAGCAAGATGATACTTGAGTGGCAGGAGGATTCTGGCAGAGGCAGCAAGAGGGTTTTATTCAGAGGAGTAGCTGGTCTTGCAGAAGGTCAGGCTGACACAAATCCTACCCCAGCCCACAAGTTTTGTTTCTCAGCCAGCACAATTAGCTGAGGGGACTCTCGACCTCTTTTACATCTTTCAAAGACATCTCCACACATCTGAGCTAAAAGATTACTGCAAAGAATGTGGACCAGGATATGATGCAGTGGAAAGTTTTTTTTCCAAGGCAGGCCTTTCTGAAAAACAAAACCTCAACAGCAACCTTCCCAATTTCTCCTAGGAGGTCAGAATATTGCTGGTTCCAGTCTTATCTTCAGGTTGTTTGTCCTGAGGTTGCCTTAATGGTACATTTTTGTTTTAATTAAGAAAAAAAAAAAACACAACATAAAAAGGACAAAACTTACCACCCCTAGGAAAAGAGAATTTTGCAAGTTCTTAGTTTTCATGAAGGCCTGAAACCCTTGGAGCCATCTACTCTGCAGTTACCCCTTGTTGCAGTGAAGGCCCAATCACACATGGAAACCACAAGGGAGGCGACAGGAAATTTGGTATGAAATTTGCTGGGTTTACTAGAGAGTGGCTCCCGGCAGTTCACCCAAAATTGCTACATCGACAGGAATTTTTGTGGTAGTGATTAGAGTCATGAGTTTCACTTACCCAACAGTGGAAGAAAATATGACTCTTTCAGTAAAACCCTCTTAGGCCATGTTACAGTAATGAGCAAATGATAAAATTCTCCTGGAGCACCTTTATTCAGGGATCTCACCCACCTGTGCCACTCATTCACAGGTACTTCACCAGATCTGAGATGAGAATTTGGACCAAAGAGTGAAGAAACCACTCCCAACCAAGATAGTTTGGGAGACCCTTTTTGAGAGGGACTCGCCTTGCAGAGCATCCTCTCACTACCTTGCCTTTGTCATGCCTCTGCTGGCTTTTGATAGCTGGAGGTGCCAAGCACTTTGTAAATCAACCCCTTTTTGGCTGAAAGAGGGTAGGTGTAGATTCGGTATTAGGATAAAATTCTTTCCTGAGGGACTGGCACAGGTTGCCCAGAGAAATTTTGGGTACCCCATCCAAGGTCAGGCTGGATGGGGCTCTGAGCAGCCTGGTCTCATTGTCCCTGCTCATGGCAGGAAAGTTGGCATGTGGATGATCTTCAAGGTCCCACCCAACTCAAACCATTCTATGATTCCATGACTGATGCAGGACAGAGTTGTATGAAGATAGACCTTTTTTTTTTTTTTTTCACACCTTCACACAAATACATGCAGTGGGAAATGGTACCAGTTCAGTATTGTGGTCATGTAGAGATGAATTTCCTGATGGGCTTCACTACCAGGGTACTGAAGGAGCCTGGTTGATGCTTCCCATGATTAGGAAACACGTTCCCATGTTTCCAAATCCATTCCAGACTGCCAAGTGGTGGAAGTGAAGGGAAAGGTGGGGGCAGATTTGGAGGGCTCCTTTTGCTCCTTGCACAGCTGCTCTGTCCTGTGCTACAGATCCATGTGTGGTGGGTGGGGAGCAGGACAGGGCAGATGTTCTGCAATATTAAAGCAGAACCAAGCTGCATGACCACTGAGCCCTGTTATTTTGTGGGGTTTTTCTTCTTGCTTTTCCTTTTAGAAAAATTTTAGAAAAGTAGTTGCAAACGTTAAATTTACAGCCCCTCCTTTACAAATAGAGCTATGCTCTTACCAGAGTTGGAAAGTTTTAAGGGAGGCAAGGTTCCCCTGGAGCAGCTCCTCTATTAGAATGGCGATAGCTCAGTGCCATGATCTCTGTCTCTAACATGCTGTCAGAGATCTCTACTGCCTTGATTTAAAGGGGAGGAAAGGAATTATATTTTATAGACCATAAAATGCATTCTTGAACTTCATGCAAACACTAGTTACCAATTGTTCTCTCACTTTCTGGGAGATTGCCAGGATGAGAAATTGTGTGTCTGTACATCAAATTGTTTGGTGAGTCTTGGAGGCTGGTTAAACTGTGAGTCTAAGCAAGATGCACCTACAGAAAGACTTTATTGAGATTTTATGACTGTCCCATTCTTTATCTAATGGAAACTCAGTGCTTAAGTGCAACAGAACAGGTTGCAGAGAAAATTTGGGGAAAATAGCTTACAAATGAAGTTAGGTTTTTTTTTCTGGTTTAAAGTAGACAAAAATGCTTGTTCCTTGACTGAAATGCTTTTATTTGTACCTGTCTTTTGGACCAGCACTTTGCAGATATCTGAATAGTCCTCAGCCAACCTGCTGGCTTGTGCAGCAAGGATTGTGGGGTCTTTCAAATTAAGTGTGAAAAAAGTAATGGTGCTTTCCCCAGCTCCACCCAGGATTGAGAAATATAGCCCGCAGTTACTTTATAGAGATACCATGTGAACTGCAGAAAATCATGCTGTATTTCTATGTCACATGAACATTGTTCCTCTTGTAAAGCTAAAAAAATTATTTTAAATTCCTGCAGTAGCTGATTAACCTTTCCTTTGCTTCTTTATGCACAGTGTCAGTATCCCAGAACTCAACTTTAGCCTACCAACCTTGCCTTCAGTAGAAGCAAAAAACCTGTTTTACTTTAGTATTTCAGTAGAACTGATGGTAAGAATGCCTTTCTTCCATGTCGGAATGAGCAAATAATTATCTGCATTTGCTTGAACTTTCACAGGCAATAATTTTTGAGGAAGTTCTTCTATAACTTGTAGTTATTCTCTTTAGCCCTCTCTCAAGGCAGCCTCCTCTGCACCCTTACCACTGTGTACAGAAAACCCATGCAAGTGGGGGTGATGCCTGGCAGTAGTAATGAGATGGAGCTGTTTCATTGCACCTCATCTGGGATGCAGGAGAAGAGCCTGGAGAGCTGAGGAGCAAGCACAGGATCTGCTCTTTTTGGGGCATTCCCACATCTCCAGTTGCGAGAGCTGCAGCTGACGAGGCACTGTGGGACTCAGGCTGGTCTTGTGCCTTGTCCCAAAATGGGCACCCTCACCCAAATGGGCCCATCCCCTGAGATTGCTCTGTGTCTCCAGTGAGTACCAGATCCCAGGGTTTCTGCTTTCAGGAATCCCTCCTTCGAGATGATCTTGGGCTGTTTAATCACTAACACATTTCTCTAACTTTCAGCCTGCGGAGGACTCAGCCATCTCATTTTTCTGCCCTAGCAGCACCTCAGCAATGTGAAAAAGGCACAGGCAAAATACTGAAATGGGCAACTCAAGGTCCCTGTGTCAGGGACTCCTGTGTATTACTGGATGAGAAGGAGACAAGGTCACTCAAATTCTCAATAATGAGAGAATTACAGGGCATTTTAAATTTGGAAGAGGTCCTATGTGTGTGTCAGTGCAGGAGCATAACACTTATCTGTTCCTGGGTTTTGTGCACTTTTTTCCCTATTTATGTATTTTACTTAATAATTTATTTTTGTGGTGTTGCAATAGTTTAAAGGATCATGTCAGTAAAATAAAAAAAAAAATAAAAGGAAATACATGATAAATATTTCCATGTTTTACAATTTTACACTTTAATTTCTTGAATGCTCTGGGGAAATCTTTTGTGTGGAAAGGATTGGTCTCACTGAAATCAACCTTGCTGCTTTTGTTTTGAGCAGCTCCCCTGTGCCTCGTGGTGGTGCATTACATATTCTGTAGAAGCACTCAGCATTGTGGGTGGTGTCTATTACTTCTCATACAAAAAATTCCAGACATTGCAGATCTGCAAGGAATAGGAGGCCTTTTAAAAGTTCCTTCAAAAGCCTCCTTCAGTTATATAAAATAAATCCTTCAGATTTTGCTCTCACATGGTGCACCTCTACAAACAAGGTGATAACTGAAGACCAGAAATAAGGGATTGAGGTAAATTAAGCAATGGAGCAGAAGCTGAGGGTCTACATTTAAACCTTTAAAGCTTTGCTTCTAATATAAGTGGGGATGCTATTAGGTGACAGACCTTTCTTTGTAGGTACCAAGATGAATATCCTCTTGCAACTATTTTTTTGTCTATGGAGAGCAATTATAGTCTTGTTAATCTTTGTTCCTTGCTGGCTTCCCTGTACATGTCAGCCCTCCCCTCAGCATTGTGATTTCCTGTGTTGCTACTGGATTATCTCTGGTTAAAATTTGTCTAGGTGCTTCCTCCCAGAAATGCTTCTAACTAAACACTGGAGAAACTCCTGACCTTCAAGTTGATATCCAGGTGTGTACTTCCACGTGATTCTACAGTGCTGGCCAAGGGAGAGGTTAACCCCAAAACTAGGATCAGGAATATTTCTATTTGAGATCCAGGGAGAAAGAGCAGACTTTGGAGGTGTGGTCCAATGCTTAGGGGAGGTGTTGGAGACCAGTGGCATCAAGCTGACTCCAGGAGCCCTGCTCCTGCTTGTTTCAGTTCCTGGGAGCTAATACACACCAGCTGCAGGAAACCTGAGCTGGAAAGCATTGTGCAGCTTTCCTTCTGTTTAAAAATATGGCCTTTTTTTCCCCCTAGTGTGTTTATGTTTTTTATATGTTTGTAGGACATCACTTGTAGGGCAATATAGCAGTGAAAACAATAGTGTGACAAGGGGACAGGTCCAGGTTGGACACCGGTGCAGGAAACACCTGTGAGCTCAGTGCCATCCTTTCCTCCATGGCCGCACTGCTGTGAGCACTGCCCCAGCTGCTGGCCCTGAGTTAGAGCTTCCAGCAAACTCCTCTAGTGCTGGATGTGGCCAACTCTGCTGTGAAAACTTGGGACAGATGTTTGTTTGCCCAGCCAGCTCTCAGGAAGGTGGCTGCTTTGGGGGTGGCTGTGCAGAGCTGCTCCAGTGGGTCTGTGCTTTGTGGGACCCTCTGGCTGTAGATGGGAGGTATGGATGTGTAGGAAGGTTCTTGGGGTATTTTTTTGTTCCTTTCTACAGAAAAAATCTGGTCCATTCAAATCATTTGCCTTTTCCCTTGTGCTGACAATTTAACAGCCTTTTTAAAAGCTTTGGTTTCTCTCAAGTACACTCACCCCATACTTGTTTTAATTCTTATGTGGAGGCCTGGAGCTTAACAATTATTTTGCTTAAGCTCTCTGAGACTTGCCATAAAACTTTTTTTTTTTTAAATGCACACATGCTAATGATCCCCATCAGATCATATTGTTAAACAGGGAATAAAGTACTTGCACCATGATGACATTATTTTAAAAAAATGTTAAAAGCAGGCCAGCAGAGCCCATTTCAACAGTTTCGTTCTGAAATAATTTGCACAGATTTGTTAGAGTTAATTTGTTGAAAAGTTCAGTGTTTGTACAGGCAAGTCCTGACTTCCACACTGAGACACAAGAAGCAGGAGAGGTGTCCAGCATCTGCAGGAGCAGCATGGTGGGGACTTTCCCTCCCTCTTACCCTTCTACCCCTTCCCAGCTGCCTGGTGCAGGAATGCAAAAGCAGTGTCAGAAGGCTAGGAAAGTCGGCTTTGGATTTTGTGCACTCCTTGCAAATCAGACAAACTGTCTGGCTCAAATCTGCATTTAGGGCCAAGAGAAGAGGATTTCCTGCTATTTAGTTGCTTGAGGAAGGAAAGGATTTACCTCTCTGCTGTAGCAGAACTTAATTTTTCTCCTTTTCATTACGAATATCCTAGCATAGGGCAGCAGTAGTAAACCTGCAAGAGCAATCACGGCTCTCCCTCCTCTTCCAGGAGGGGATGCAACTCCCCCTGCCCAAGCATCCTCCTGTCCCAGCTCCCAGCCCCAGCAAGGGCTTGGCATGTCCCTCCACTGTGAAATAGAGCTGTGGAGGGGGTGTCTGCTGCGCCGTGGCTCCCTGGCCACCATCTGGATCCAGTTAGCTCTCTCGGCAGTAGGGCTGAGTCTCATTTCCTCCAACCAGTAATGTTATATAGGCAGTGATCCTGTTCTGCCCTAACATAATTGAAAATTATGTGTATTGTAGACTCGCAGCGCTGAAATGTAGACTTGTAAAAATCTGTGGCTCAGGTAGCCTGTGGAGATTGAATTTGGCACACAATGAAGCTTTTATGTAAAGTAAGAATTATAAGCCACCACATCAATATTGTGTTACAGGCATGACAATTCTTGGATGAAGAGGCCTTGAGTCAGGCTCGTCACCTTAAACAATGCTAATATTTTATACTTTATCAACAAGGCTGGCATTTTGAAGCCAGCAAACTGGACTTTTTTTGCTTTTGCAAACATCCTGCTGTTGAAGCTGTGGGTTCACTAGCTTGGCATGGGCATTGGCTGTGGGCTCTGGCCCCCTCTGCTTATATGACAGACAGAACATCTCTCCCTTGGCAGGGCTGGGAGGCTGCTCTGGATCCTGGCCACTTGGTAGAGCTCATGGAAGTTGCTTTATCAACGCTTGTGCTTTATTGCTTTCCCTTGGGTCTGGTTATTTGATTTTATTTTGTCTCCCACTGGTGTATTGTCCACTGGTAGAAATGGAAGCTGTCCATGTCTGTGCTTGTGTGCAAAACTGAGCCCTCTGGGTTTGGGCTGTTCCTGCTGGGCTTCATGTGCATGTCCAAGACAAGCTGTTTGTGCTTTAGCCTTTGCACTGTAAGACTTCTTGGATCCTCTTTGCCAGGGGTGGGTAAGAGAAAGGCTTTGCTGAGAATCCAGACTAAGGGTTTTAAAAGGAGAAAAACAAAATATAACAGTAAGATCTTCTGGAACGTTCATCTTGCCCTTAGGTCAGCCTGGTGTAGGAGCTGAAAGTACGCACTGAATGCACGGGCTGTTGTGGGATAGAGGTGGAGTGGGAGCAACCATGCCTTCTTGCTCTGTTTCTTCTAATGGAATTTATTGCTAGTAAAAAACAGCAGAACTGACAGTCCTGAAGGCTTTGTAATCCTTGCAATAATTACTGACTGGATGGGGTCTGCTGTGAACTCACCCCTGCTGCTTGTCAATGCCTCTGTCTGCCCTTGGGGCAGTCTCAGAGAAGCCCACATGCTTCTCAGCCTGTGTTTTAGGACAGCTGCTGACCTGAGCTCCTCACAGGCTGTCATGGTTGTAGAGATATTCCAGGGTTGCTTGTGACTGTGGAATGGTCATGGAAAACTGAAGGTGATGAGTTTATTTTTGTGGATAATGGCTTGGTGTCTGCTTCCTGAAAAGCCACTGAGCTGTCATGCTCTTGTAGGGGCTTCAGCCTTGGCAGTGGTAGCTTCTTGCTCTCCCAAACCATTGTGGACTTTGAAGCAGAGTCATGCACATATCCTGTGAGGACGTTTTCCTTGGAAGAAGGGAAAAATATTTCACTGGTTGTCTGGAAAACCTGAGGAAGCCAATAGTAGCTGTGATCCATCAGGACCTGTTCTGCAAATTCATGTGCCCCACTATGTGGTGATGTTTCAATTACTATCTAAGAAAACTGGTGGACTTTTGAAAATGTAGCAGTTGACTTGTTTAGTAGTGAACATCTGTAACAGTATCAGATTTCCCCTCAAGTTTAAAAGTTGGCTCTCAGTTGGCTTAGGCTTTGGGTCCAAATTCTACACACTCGGGTTGCATTTTTGCGCACTTTTTTGAAACCACAAAGGGTTAGAAAGTTGCTTTAACATCATCTCAACTTTAAAATTTATGTTGTGGTCACATATATTGAAGAGCAGAGATTAAATGCAAGTGATCAAATATCTGGAGGCTTACAATCGAGTTGTAAGAGTTAGAAACATCACTTATGGGTAGTCTAGTTCTGGTTTGTTTGGGTTTTATTTCTTGTTTTTGAGAAGTGCTGAAACATTCTGGTCCACATTGCACAAATCCCAAATGTGAACATGAATAAAAACAAGACTTCTTGGAACTTGTGGAACTCATATGGGGCACAAATCCAGAGTATAGGTTTGTTTATTTGCATTCCAGTAGCTCAGAAAACTCAGGCCCTCCAAGTGATGGGAACTGGTAACACATTCTCCAGCTGGCTTCTGCTTTTTGGGCACCTCAGTGCCCAGAGTCTTGCAGCAAACAGGCCTTGCATGTGAGCAAATGTTTTCGATAGTGATGTGCTGAAAGCATGGAACCAGATCTCTTTCCTTCCTTCATGGATATTCAGATACTGCTTCCGTTGTGCCGGGGGCTGTTTGTGCATGGTGGCTCTTCAAGATTACTCTTACTTAAAAAAAAAGAAAAGAAAAGGAGTGGGTAAACATAAGTATTTCTTTAGTAGGTATTTTCTAGGAATAGATCTGTCACATCAACCAGCATCTAGTGCCGAGCAGGAGCTGCTGCAGTGGCCTGATCTGTGTGTGCAGCTGCTTTTCTTAGTTCTGGGAAGGGGCTCAATGTATGTGGCTGAACACATTTCTTCCAGCATGATACAGGGCTTTTAGAAGTCCTGTATTAACCTGTATTAACTGGGACAGCACAGCACCGTGCAGAGAGGAAAGCTTGGGCTGAAATTATATTTAGATGTACAACGCGGGAGTTTGTTTGGGATAACTAATCTCTCTGTGGACCTGATTTTGTTCAGAATGGAGCACTTCTGGTGCAGTGAGCTGAAGCTTTTCTTGCTTCTGAATCAGTACCCCATATGCTGCAGACGTGGCACCTGTGTGTGTTCAGCCTGTCTGCTGGTGGCAGTGCCACAGAGAAGGCTGTCCCCGAGCCTGGGTTGTCTGACAGAAGATAAGCAAGAAGAAAATTCATGGTGGCTTCCAGAAATGGTGGAAAGTAGAGAAAACAGGTGCTAAGCACTGCTGGGTCTTTTTGGGGCAGTGCTCTGTCTTTAGGGCTCATACAGCACTGGGGAGTTGGAGCAGTTGACTTGGTACATTACTTGAAAGAAGGCTGACAGATGACCCACACAGTAATGAGATCATATTCTTAATTCATGATATGTTTTCCCTCTCCTGACACTGATATCCACCTTTTCCCTTGTCCCATCCTCTCCATGGTTATGACATTTTGTTTCTTTGTGGGTTTTATTCTACTTCTAGATTTGCTACGACTAGTAAAATTAATGTAATACTGCCTTTGCAATCTGTTTTATTTTCTTATTCCTGAACTGTAATTCAGTGGTATGAAATCATTAGCTCTGCACAGATTTTGTCTCCACAAACATGTAAGGTTGTCTTAATTTTTTTGTTTCAGTTCCTTGCATAAGTTTTAATTTATACTTTTTTATCCATGTTACCTAAGATTTGTTATTTTTTTTGCCTTTCTTTTCTGAACTCATTTTTCTTTTCCCATTTTTGTTTCCTCCATCCAGTATCTGCAGATGAAATGGCCACTGCTTGATGTTCAGGCAGGGAGCCTTCAGAGTAGACAAGCCCTCAAGGATGCTAGGTCTCCATCTCCAGCACACATTGTTGTAAGTAAACGCAGAAAGATGTTCTTCCTTTGTTTAAAAAAAAAGGCATTTGACATTAATGGCATTGGTTGTCATCAGTTTTCTTTTACACAGACCAAAGGAGAAATACCTCAAAACAAACAAATCCCTAACTAGCCTGTGGTAAAAGGAGGGAATACTTTTGTTATCACTGGGCTGTTTATGAAATTATCATCCATGTGCCTTGCAGGAGACCAGGGAGTCAAAAATGCTCTAAATTTACACACTGCAGAATTACGTAGTGGCAGTGGAGTCCAGTCAGGCTGGTTTACACATCTGACAGTGCTGAAGTGAAGAGAGTGAAAAGACTGTCTGGAAAGCATTAGAAAAATCAAAACAAAGCCTATTCTATGTCCTTTACTTAAAGAAATCTTTTCTAATTGTAAAATCTTGGATGAGAGTTTGAGAGTCAGTCAGGATTTTTACCTGAGTGAAGACTCAAAAGAGCCAAGTTCAACAAAGCACATGTTCCTTTGTGTTGTGATGACTTCTCATTTAGTATAAACATTGTTATCAAATGTTTACTGCTAAAAAAAATAGTATTTAAAAAATACTATTATTTATTAACTTCTAACTTAAATTTTCAATTCTGTTAATTTGTCTTGTGCTTCTGTTGTGAAAACAATGGTGAGTTTGCAATATTCAGTACAAATTTACATGAGAGTGGTTTGGGGTTTATTTTATCTTCTAAAGTAGCATCCATAGAGATCTATAAGGAAATGGTTTGTTTATGTGGTGATTTGCAAGAGAGGTGATATGCAGTGGTCCATCCTCACCCACAGCCAGTGTCAGTGCCATCTATTGTTAAGTAGCATCTTAGCTCTGACTATTCATCTGGGAAATTTTCCTCTGAAGAGAATGGCATGTAGTGGGTTAAGAATATTTCTTGTGAAAAAGTTCATCATCAAGTTTGATGTGATTTTTTTTTTAAAAAACTTTTTTACAACCATTGGATGATAAGGTAAATACCAGGAAAAGAAACTGCACATTCTTTACTTTTTGCTCTATAGTCTGGAGCCGACATAACTGGTAGATCATCCAAGGCACACGTTAGTTCTGCTAGAAATCTCAAATCATACTAAACATTTTGAGGTGTTTCTTTTCCATTGTTGTCTCTTTAAATTGAGAATTGTCAGCCCATTGTGATGAGTGTCATAGTTCTTTATTCAAAAGGAAGAAAATATTTACTATGTTTTAGAATCTGTGGCTTCTAAATCATCCTTCAATCCATCAGAGAGCAATTAGAACAAGACTGGTATCTGCCCACTTGATATCTAGTGCTGGCTGCTTCACTTTTTCAGAACTACTTTGCTTTTCCTTCCTGTCCATTTGGGCTGTCACTGGAGAAAGAGATCAGAGAAAAGATGTCTGGCTGGTTAATCAGAAATGTACACTCATCAAAACCTGCCATCATTTTACTCCTAATAAGAAAAGAGCTAGAGAAACTTTCCTATTTTAATTCTTTTATTTTTACTACTGTGCTAGAGGACTGACACAGGGGGTGGGAATGTTCCTGAGGCTCTGGTGTGCTGCAGTGGTGTCAGGCTCCTAGGAAGAGATGGAGAGGGAGCAAGAGGCTTCTCCTGGATGATTGCAGCTGGGGAGGGCAGGATGGGATCACCTGAGCTTCCCAGTGCTGAGCATCCACTGTCCCTGAACCTCCTGCCCTGCAGAGGAGCAGACACTTGCCTTTAAACCCAAAGCAGCCCATGGTGCTGAGGGGGTTGTCTGGGGTCTTGGCTCTCCTGACTCTCTCCAGACCTTCCACCCAGGTGTGGGCGAGGTGGAGATGAGTGGTCAGCAAAATACACAAAAAAGGGTTCAAAAATCACAATCATTTTGGGAAATGAAGCGAAACCTGCTTCCAGGGAGGCTGAGGTTGATCTGCTTTGTGTTTTGACCATTTATGGGGTTCTTATGGGTCTCTTTAAAAGCTGTTTCACTCTGCTATTCAATAAAAAGCATATTTACCATAGCAACCACTTAGGCCATGAGGAACATATACTACCTCCGAGATGGAGGCCACCTTCCCAAAGAGCCACAGCTGGCATTTGTAATGTGATCTTTTGTGCTACTTACAATGTTGGAGGGAGAGGAGGCAGAGGAGGGAGGGAGGGAGGAGAGCAGTGGGTTTTTGGGAGGGGGGGAGGAGGTTTTGCAAGGTTTAATGTTTATTTCTAGCAGCAAACTGTTTTGCCTTGTTCTGTTAAAATATACAAATAAGGGGCAGCTTTTTCCACCCTTTTTCCTGGCACTGACCCCAGGCCACATTAATTTTGTGTAGTGAAAATGGTCTTTTTTTTTTTGGTAAATGAAGTTAGAGCGGGTAATGGCATTTGGGGGAGATAAAGTGGCTGCAGATGCCAGTTGGCCTGGGATGTGTCAGGCATCTCTGGTGTCCCCATTGCTGCTGCTGTGCCTGCCCACAGCACCTGGGACCTGGCTGTTCTTGCACAGGGCTCTACATCCACTTTTTCATTTGTGAAAACACAGTTAATCTTTTTGTGGAACAGTGAGGGGTACTTCATGGGCATCCTGATGTTTCTGTGCAAGTGTAACGTGTAGGGATAGAAACTGGTTCTCTACCCTGGTTGCTGTGTCTAGTCTACCCATGCCAGTTTTTCATCTCCAAATCAGTTGGGCTGCCCTGAAGATCTGTAGGAAAATGCTAACACCTGCAAATCACTTCTTATCTTTCCCCTATCTCTGAAATCAGGATTTGAGGCTAATCTTCATGGCTGGATTACATAGAGAGGAAAGGAGAGTGTGGCAGCTTGGGTTTCTCCCCACTCCCTTTTTTTTTTCTTTTTTTTCCCCCCACTTTCTCTTTTCTCCCTCCCCCCCCTCTTTTTTTTCCTTCCCTTTTTCAACACTCTTTCTTCTCAGCGCTTGGCTATGAAAACCACAAGCTCTGTGTCAGCCTTTACTCCCAGGTCCAATGAAACTCCCCTTAGGAGTTCAGCTTAATGACTCAAGGCTGCATAACATGGCTGTCTGTAATGTCTTAAGTAAAATCTGTTCTGTTTGTCAGCCATCCTCCTTTCAGATTTGTTTAAGAACATTAAGTTAAGACTACAAAAATTGAAGCAAAAGACCAGCATGAATAATTTGGCTGGATTGCTGTCCCCAGTGCTGAGGGCTGGGTTAATACTGCTTTTTCATGGTGCTTGAGAGAGTCTCCAAGGGCCCATAATGAGAAACAGAATATTAAACTGAAATTATGTTCAGTATGTCTTGTGGAAGGTACAGCATGAGGTTCCTTTTAAGGCCAGTGCATTTATTTACATTTAGGTGCTTCACTCATCTGGCAAGACTTTTTGCATCTTGCTTTGGCACAGTCATGCTGCTTATCTGTGTCCAAAGGTGAAAGAAAACTGGGGAAAAATTGTTTTAATAGTATATTATTAAGCTTGCTAGGTCAAAATTTTGAATTCAGCCTGCATATAGTACTATTATGAGGCTGGAATATTTCAGAAGTGTTTTTTATGGTTATTTCCCCTCTTATTTTTCTGACCTTTGATTTCATTGAAGGTATTAAGATTTTGTGAAACAGCCTTAGCAGAAAGTTTTGGGTGTAAAGCAGACCCCAGGTGGGTACCCAGGACGGGGTGCTAGTTGTACTGGAGTCCCATGGTCAGTGTGAACCTGATCTGATCCACATGTGTGCTGCCAGCATGGTGATAAGGATGAGAGATGGGTGATGTAGGAGTGGGAATCTCACATAAACATTTTCTGTTGCAGCCTGGACAGGCAGGTGAAAATGAGCAAGGCATGTTTGTGCGAGGTTCGCCAAAATCTGCTCACTGCAGAAAGCAAGCTCCTTTAAAACTTTTTTTATCTGTGTGCATTCCTACAACCTTAAGCAGAAAACCAGTGCTGTTCTTCCCTGCTCTCTGCTAAGTCAATACTCTGACTCAGCCATACCCTGTGCTGGGCAGCACTGTGGGTGAAAACCCAGTCCTGGGATCCTGCCTCCTGCAGGCTGTGCAAAGACTTGCTTTTAGCTTCCTCTGTACCTGGCAAAAACATTCAGAACCCAAGATGATGGTGGCTCAGTACAATGTATTCCTTATAAAACACTAAGGGTTTTAAAAAATTCCTGCATTTTGAAGTAAATGTCAATGTTAACCTCTGGGGGAGGACTTCCAGCACTTTTTGGCCTAATATGTAAGGAACACAGCCATATAGTAGACTGAATCACCAAGAACAAAGAATCACTGTGCAGTAGTGTATCTATTTTTTTTCTTTCTTTTTTTTCTTAAAAAAAAGTAAAAATGTTTTTTCAAAACATAATGTGACAAGCGAAAACTGAAGGCAAAACCATCTGAAACATACTGACTGTTCTCAGCCTTTTCGATGAGCGGGCATCTGGGACCTCTGGGTGGTTTGGAGAGATCAGGAGTTTTTTTCCCAGAGCAACTAGAGCTGAAGCTGCACAGTCTGCCCTGCCTGTTCCCTAATTTTTTTGTCTAATGTGGTTTGTACTTCTGCATTTTAAAGAAAAAACAAATGCCCACTAGTAGCAGTTAGGTTTACCTTATGCAGATTTTAAAATGCACCTACAGTGTCACTCCAGACAGGCTGGAAGTGAGGTGCATCCAGAAATATATATGTCCTGTATGTGTGGAGCCATCTGGAACCATAATCTGGTAAATTCCACTCATAGTGCTCTGAGAGGGCTTTTAAAGCTCTTGCTTTGTTTGTCTTTAATGTTTTGTTGTAGGGAAACTGTTCTTCCTCTGCAGTAACCTCTTGAGATGTTCATGGATTCCAGGCTGCCTGCAGGACAGCCAGCCTCTTCTGTCCCTAGAGATCTGCAGGGTGATCAGGAGCATGGTGGTGTTGTGGGGGAAAAAAATAGGCTGGGCATCATTGATCTCAGTGCCTGGTGTTGAGAGGGACATGCTGTGGGCAGGAGGACAGGGCTGTGTCTGAGCTGTCCTGGTCCCCAGTCAGTCCCTGATGGCTGGTAGGTCATGGACCCAACACACAGATCCCTGAGACTCACGCTGCAGAAATACCCACACAGACTTAATTGGAAAGCTCCTTTAGTGACTCTCTCCTTTTTAAATACTCTATACTTTATTTGGCTAATTGCTCTGGCAATTGAAAAGTAAATAAAATGTTAATCATTAATACATGCCCAAAAGTGTGCAAACATCTTGTCCTGAATTTTTGGAGCTTCTTGGAATTAAGCCACAGAACAAATTAAGCTTGCTGAGAATTTTGTGGCTGAATCTTTCACCACTAATGCCTTTTGATTTTTTTTGTTGGAGAGAGTTGTGTTTAAGAAAATTCTGTGTACAAAGCAGGATGTTTGGGGCTAAGTATAGAATTCACCTACCAGCAGCCCAATAAAATTGTTTTGGACGAGTTCCTATAAAACACACCCATTATATTCAGTACCCATTAAATATGACTAGAAACCTAGAGCTTGGTTTGTGTAGACAGCAGAAGAAATGTGGGCTCCTTGAAAGTAATTCACTTGGTAATTCGATATGTTTGCAAAATAGTTCAGACTTTAGGGGACTGCTTCATGCCCTTATGTTTACTCTGTAACACAATGTCCATCCTCCACAGCCCTCGTTTCTGTACTGGAGGTAACTCCTCTGCTGTAATGCTGAGACTGGGGAAATGTGCAGGCTTGTACCTCTTACTGTGAAGTGAGCAGGAATTTAATGCTTCTGCAAACATCAGTCAGCACTAAGGCACCTTCAGAAGACACCTTGGGGCTGGATTGGCAGCTGGGATGAATTGTCATGCTTGGCTGTAGTCAGGAGATCTGTGAGTAGCTCCAAGAACTCTGAAGTATTTGGATGCAGTGATGTTTCAGCTGTGAATAAATGCTGTAAAATGTATAGTACTGCCAACCCCAATTGTTCTAGGATCATGAGTCAGGCCTCAAAAGATCATGAGGATTTATGGGGGGGGTTTGTGTGTTGTTTTTGTTTGTTTTCTGTTTCTTAAATAATAAATTTTGTATTCTCTTTATTTGTTCTCTTTCCTGAGCCTGCGGGGTATACTCTGCTCAGTCTCAATGTTTTCTCCATAGCAGTTTGTGAGCTTGCTGTGTGCTATAAGTGGAGTCTGAGGTTTTTCCCTAAACACTTGACTTCAAGGCTACCATGCCTTGAAAAACAGCAAGTATTGCTAGACAGGCTGTAAAATTGTAGGAGTTAGCAACCCTAAGTGTTGCTCCAGGAGAAGACAGCTGAGTAGGGGTGTTAGGATGTGCTTGGCTCAATCAAAGCCTCATCTGCTGAGCATCCATTTCTTGTGAATCATCTGGTCTGACTTTGGGAGAACCTGGTCCTTGGTGCTGGCAAAGGCTCTGGTTTGAGTGCTGATGTGACTTACCTTGTGATGAATGTCTGCAATATTTCCAGGCAGGGTCAGGCTTCTCTGACATCACTGGGGATGGCTCAGCAGGTCCTCCTGAAGTAGCAGGTTTATAGCTGTGGATATTGCAGTGAACCAGATGCAGTTTTGGTTTCCTGAAGAGGCTGTGCAGTCTTCCACGTAAGTTGGAGCCTTGAAATTTGGCATTTTGGTTTGTTATGACACACCAAAGTATACCTCTTTCTGACATATCTGACTATTGAAACTCTCTGAGTGAAGAGGAAGCAAGACAAAAACTTGCTCATCAGATCATCTTCAAAAAGATGTAGCTGTGCTGCCTTCAGTGTGGTTGGAAGTGCATCTACAGCACGATTCCCTCTTGTATCTTTTGTTCGTAAAATAACCCCTTATGTCCCTAATGTGACACAAATGGGATACCTAAATTCTAGCCATTTTTGACTAGTTAGTCTGGGATACAATAAACCTGCAGAGAGCAACATTTTGAGAAACCTACACCGGGAGGATGGTTTGGGAGAGCATTTCAGCACAGAGGAGCGCAAGCTGCATTTTGAATTCAATCACATGGCAGTCTGTTACGCTGGAGCATGCATGTTAAATGGACTTCTAGGGAGTTGTATGGGCCCACAATTAAACACCAGCAGGCTCTCAGCTGTGCAGCAGCAGAGTGGCTGTGCCAGGCGGCTCGGGCAGGACGCAGACGGCCGGTCCCCGGAGCCCCGGGCGGGTGCGAGGGCTGCAGCAGCAGCAGCTCGGCCTTGGCAGCGGGCGAGGAGCCGCAGCAGCGCCGGGCGATGCTGCAGAGCCAGATGGGTGAGCCTGGCAGATCAAAGTTGATGCGTACCCAGGGTGGCAGACTTGGCAGGGCCACTCGCCGCAGGTCCTCCTCCCCGCGCACCCTGTCTGCAGCTCGAGTTTGTGGCTGGATTCAATTTGCAGCTTAGAGAAGTAGGTACTGAATAATGCAGCCTCCTCTGGAGCCAGATCCGTGCTGACTGGAGCAGGAGCAGCCATCATGTGTAGAGCAGGAGGTTTAATGGGTATGATATGGCCCTGGCACTTATTTTTCTCCAGATTTCTAGAACAGTCTTCCCTTACCTGTACAGCTTTGGGCTTGCTGACACAGAATGGAAAAGCCCAAATATGCAGTGGAAGTAGCTGTCTCAGAATAACTATTCCTCATTATCTCTCCATGCGGCCACTCTTATTCAGCAGTAAGAGGTCCTTTGTGTGGTTTAGCTTAATCCGCTTTGGAAACGGATTAAGCTAAATCTCACAAAGGAACTCTTAGTGCTGAAAAACAGTGTCCACACGGAAAGATAATTCGAAATAGTTGTTCTGCGTTTTTCAATTCACACTTGTGCACAAAAACTTTCCCGTGCAGATGAGACTACTTGAATAGGAACTGCCTATTTTCTGTCTAAACAAGGTCTGTGTGCTGTGTCCAGGTGCCATAGTAAAGTAAACAGCATGTATTTTTTTCATTGAAAAGAAAGGAAGGAAACTGGCATTGCTGGGCTCAGGACCATTTTTTTGCCAATTTGTTCAAGCCCAGGATTATTGCTTTTCTCACCAGTTCGTGTGGTTTAGGATTAGATTATTAATGGGATGCTTTACTTTCTGGAATGTGTAGAAATTTCTGCTTTCTCCTGTGAAAGAAACTGGAGCTGCCTTGTAAGCCACTGCATAAAGAAAAGGAAGGATGCTTTTGCTCTGCCCTATGCAGACCTGTTTGACAAGGGCCAGACCCATTTTGGGAAGCCTTTTGGGGAGTTAGAGATGTTATAAATAATGAGTGATGCCTTTGTAAAACAAGCTCCCACCCCTAATCTGTCCCCAAGCAGTGTTCTGTGCCTACTTTCACAAAAGGGAGCTAGAAATAGTTGTCAAACAGATTTTGGGTTTGGATGTGCAGTGGGCTGGTGACAGAGGTCTGGTTCCAGGGGAGCTTACCTGGAAGCTTTGCTCCAAGTGTCTGTACCTAACAGACACCTGTGAGGAAAGTCATTGAGCACTTTACCAAAGTGGGGAAGCATTGCTCACTCCTCTGCTTCACCAGTGTGGCCAGAACAGATGCTAAGTAACTTTCCCATGATGATTTTGAGAAACTGATGATTTCCACATCTGGATTTTAGAGGCAAGCAAAAAAAACCAAACCTGTAGCCCCACAGGAAAGCCACAAAAACCCCAGAAACTGAAGTAGTTTTTGAAATCTAAACCTAAAATCCTTACATGTATCACACCTTAGAGGAAAGTTACTTTTGGTGTCATTTAGGTCTTTTTGTCAGATGTACTTTATACCTTACATCTTGGAATTAGTAAGTTTGGGGGAGCTGGACCAGTCCTTCCTCTACCTTGGCTGGCAGTAGGTGTGCACCCAGGCCCCCATCTGTAGGAATGATCCATGGAAAAGGAGGCTGGTAGCTGCTCATGGATGTGCATGGTTTGAACACATATGTTGTGTGTGTACAAGAGGTAGGGTATTTTCTGACTAACCTCCCTGATGGAAGTAAGAAGTAACCAAGATTTGAGGTTTAGTTGAGGTTTTTTTGTTTCATTTTCTTTTTCCCCCAGCCTTATCCTTCTACCTTCTTGGTAGAGATTAAGGACCTGATGGTGACCCTGGGCTCTGCAGAAAGAGGTGCAGTTTCCTAGGAGAGGCGAGCTGTTCTTTAACATGCTTTTTTCCTGTTGGCACAACTCAAAGACTTCTCAACTACTATTACTGTGGAAACTGGCTTCCCCTTCCTTTTTACTTTTTAGGCCTTGATTCAAGAAATCATTAAACATGCATTGATGTCCATTGGTGTTCAGGAAAACACTTAAGCTCAAAGTGTTGTCTTGTGTAGTGACGCTCTTCTGAGTTGGGGTGCTGGAAATGAGCATTTATATGAAATAAAATCCCTTCCTGAGAGGTGGTTGGGGCCTCTGCCTGTCCCCCAGCTACTGAAAAGAAAGAGGGAGAGAAGGAATAGTGTGACCTGAACTCTTCTCCCCGGGAGCTTGTCCTTGTGGTGACATATTTCTTCCCAGGGCTGTAGAAGGAGTAGTAGAAGAAAAGCTGAAGAAGAGTTTTGGTCTCTAGATGCTCATCTGCCCACTGGGAAATGAACAAAGTCTGAACATGGTCTCTTTCCTTGGCTGAAAGGATAGTGTCTGGGAAAGGAAAGAAAACAAAAACGCTGCCCTAATCTGTGCCTGCTCTGCAGTGTCAGTATTGTGTGTAGTGGGCATGTGACTGCCCTGTAACAAGGAAATTATGTTTTATGGAGGAAAGCAGAATGAAGAGACCTGAAAGGCACCAGACTCTCTTACTGTGCATTTATGGCTCTTGCCAAGCACAGCTGCATGGAAACCATATCATTAGAAAACCCCAAATGTCTGCAGTGAAGTTTTTCCTGGCAGCAGAACTTCTGTCACTGCATGTTGGGCATGTCTACATGGTTAATTAATATTAAGCAAGCAAGAGTTTGAATTGCTAAAGCCGTAACTGCTCTGCATTGACTCCTCATGTCAGTGCTTTTCAGGCATGTCCAGCTCTTTGGGGGGAAGTCGTGTACTGGACATGAAATAACCTGCTCCTTATTAAAGGGTTCTGATGGCCAGGACAGGTTACTTGGGGATAAGCTCCGCTGCGAATCTGAGGCAAGGCTGGTTGCTCCACAATTTCTGCCCGAGGGGTGAACGTGAGGCAGCAGCTGCCATTTGGACTGAAGGTGTCCAGCATGTGGCTGGGCAGTTAGAGGTGCTGTAAGCCTTGCTGGGCTCACCCTGCAGTGACTTGTTCCGCTCCTCATGCCTGGGGCACGTCCAGGGAGTGTCCGCTCACACCGGAGATGGACTGTTAAACTCCATTCCTGCACAGGCAACGCTTGGACACCTCAGGTCACTGTGCTGAGGAATCTGTGGGATGAGTAAATAGTGAGAAAGTGTGAGGGAGCAGTCCCAGCACTGGTGGGAGAGGAGAACAGCCAAAGAGCTGGTGCCATGTTCTTGTCTAGCCAGCTCAAGCTGCTCCACGCCTGGGTGCCCAGTTGGGCTTGTGACTCTTGAATTAAAGCTGCTCCTGTTCACTGGTGGTTGGATTGGAGGCCTTAGTCTGGGGTTGGAAAATTAGGTACCCTTCCCTTCCCAAGTGCCATTCAAGCATGACAGTGGCTTCTCCCTGTGGACACAGTTCCACTAGTGTGACTGTGTAATGAGCAGGTCAAAGTGCTTGGTGCAAATGAAAGATAATTTCATTATCATTTTATTGTTACCTGTATTTAGGAAGATGTAGTAGGCAAAGAACTGTCAGAAAAGCAGATGGTTGTTGCTGCCTCAGACTGCCCAGATCCAGGGGAGATCCAGGGGCTGTGCACAGCAGTGGTTGGGTTGCTGTATGTGTGTGGTGTGACGGGCACCGTATGCTCACGTCCCTTTCCCAGAAAGGTAACGTGTTCTGCATATCAGATCATGGCAAAGCTGGAAGCAATGTACAGCTCCCCTGAGTCTGAGTTCACAGTCCAGACTGGTAGGCTAGCCTGGCTTTGACATGCATATTTAATGCTGTAGTTGTCTTTGCATATTTTGCTGGAGGGGACTAAAGGCAAAAAATAAAAACCTCTGGTTGCTCACCTGTCCTTCAGCACAGGTGAGCTCTGCACTTTTTCCCTTGGACATCTGTGAGACATTTAAAAGAGCATCATGGGTTCCTGACATCAAAGAGTTAATAGCAGTGAGTGGGTACAATAGCTCATTAGGACTTAAACGTGGGCTGCAAACTCAGAAATCTTGATAATTTTGGTCTATAAGGACACTGAACTTTCAACCCTAGTTCAGCAATAATAAATGCCTGTTAAGTAAGGCTTCCTTAGAGAGGGTGGATGGATGCATTTCAATGGGCTTTAAAAGTATTGCTACTCGTTTCAGCGTCTGCTGGCCGAATGCATCCGGGCATGGGAAGGCATTTCAAGATCTGCACAAAAAGCACTTTGAAGTATAACCTTTGTGAGCATCTTAGTTAAACCTGACTGCAGTTGGAAGCAGCACTTTATCTATTTATTTATTCGTTTATTTGGGAAGTATTTTTCTTTCAAAGTTGCTTAAAAAACAAAAGAAAACAAAAAACAAAAAACAAAAACAGACCAAACCTGTGAGCAATTAAATGAAAATACGGTTTTGAAACTTTGACCCAAAGTGAAAGGTGATGGTGTATGCTTGCTTTTCACGTGGATGTTTTCATAACCAAATGTATCAGTGGTGATTTTTGAAAGCAGGGAAGGTGAAGCTGTGCTTTGGGATGGTGCTGAGGGAGCTGCTCAGGCTGACAGCCCTGCCACTCTGGAGAAGAGGGGCTCAGGAATGCAGCCATCCTCCCGCCCATGCTGGCTGTGCATACAGGAATCCCAGCGAGGAGCTCAAAAATCTTTGAACAGCACATTTGTTTACCTGTAGAAGGTTCCATTATGGGGACTAAGATCCTAAACAAATCTCAGAGTGGCTGCAAGTTACCACTTCATGAATTGCAATCTTGCCTTGAGTTTGCAGGTCTTAGTTGAGGCGGGTTTCTGCTGGGGTCCTACATGGGAGTTGAAATTGTGTGTGTGTGTTTTACCTCGCCTCTCAGAGAGCACGAGGGAGACCTCCGTGAAGAGAGTGACAGGGTTTGATATAAACCAGCAGGACTGCATTGCTGCCATTATTCGACAGTAAACCCTTTCACAATGCCATATGCTGCGCATTCCAGCGCAGCAGCCGAGGGTGTGATATAGTTAAAGCACACTCGGCAAACAGGAAACGCTGGTGACCGCTGTGTGTGCTTTTCATGGAGATAAAGTATTGAGAGCGTAACGAAGGGAAAAAAAAAAAGTGCTGGGAATGGGGGGAGAGGATGGCAGGGGTGAAGGGGAGGGATGTATTTTGGGCCTGACGCTCCGGTCATTATGAAAACGCAGGCAGGAAATGCAGCCGAGAAAACACTGCTTTGCTCCAAGATGTTTGTTTTACTCCATTACATGTATTTTCTAGTTTGCTGCTGGGTAGCGAGAGTGGGTGTGTGTGGTTTGTTTTTTTTTTTTTCAGGGTGGTGTGGGTTTTTTTTTATTTTGTTTTCTTTTTGTTTGTTTAGTTTTTTAAATTAACTTTATTTTTAAAGTTCCTGCCACTCTGGCTCAGTATCCGATTCCCTTCCCCTCTACCTTACCCTGGTTAATAATGAAAGGCTATTTTAAGGGGCTGCAGTTCAGTAACACATATTTCATACTCCAGGAAAATGTGGACATTGGTGTTTAACCTAAGCACAGTTATTTTGCTGGGCAATGGCTCTGCAAAAGGCATTGCAAAGCCTCCTCAGAGTTAGGAAGTTGCTATTGCAGGGCAGGAAAGAAGGCAGGGGGATGGGACCAACAGGTCCTCAGATGGGGAGAGCTTGGAATCATAAACACACCATAGCTTTAATAAAATAAATGAAGTGGAGCCTTTTCAGACGAGGGCAGACTGTATTGGGGCAAGCCAGGCTTTTAACGTTGGGAGTGAAAATTGACAGGCTGAGAACTGGGACATAAACAAAAATGTCAGGCCCTGGGAGTCTTGTTCACTGGACAATGTCTCAATTGTTTCAGTGATTTTTCGCAGGCAGCAGGGGATAGTGGGAGATTTAACTCTTTACTGGCTGTGTAGGAGCTGGAGGTGCTCGCAGAGTGAAGAAGTGGCAGAAAAGAACATTTTTGTTTGGAAATGATTAAGCATGTCAGTGGGTGATAAGGGAAGGTCACACTGTTCTTTGCATACTTGTCTGCTGTTAAAGTTGGGCTTTACACTTCCTTAATTTTATTTGGGTTTTGCTTCTTGCTTGGAAAAGTGTTTTTTGTTTTTTTTTTCCCTCTTCTAATCTTTTTTGCTTTTTATCAGGAAACAAGAGATCATGGGGCAGACTAGTAGATATATAAAAAGAAGGAAAAATGTGTGTGTGTATGTGTGTGTTATGTTTTTTAAAAATTAGTACTTCATTAAATGGCTGACAGGCAAGCTTGGTATTTTAAGACTGTCTAGATTATTTGGAACAGGCTGAAATGTGAGATAGGGAATGCCCTTTATTTTATTAACTGCTTTACTGTTTTGCTTGAGTCTCAAAATAAAAAGCCATCTTCAAAGAAGGCAGAGGAGAGGCGAGTAGCTTAGTTGTCTCATCATACTTTTGCTTTATTTATTATAAAAACAAACACTGAAACCTGTTGCATACCAGCCTGACATGGGCAAGGTCCAGAAAGCTGTAACTGGTAATTCTTTACTCATCAGATTTTGAATGTGTGTTTTGTTGTGGGCAGGGGGGAGGAGGGCGAGATGCAAACCGAAGTTGCTTCTTCAGGGCGCAAAAGCTGTTGAGGTTTATTTGCAGGAAGATAAACCTCTTTTAATAAAACGTGGGTCTTGTCTCAGTTGAGTGAAGTTGAAACATTTTGCAGGCTGGAAGCCAACTCACTTGGTGTGCAGCAGCCCGGTATTAAAGGTCTGGGATGTGCTGAGGTTGCTTTAACTTAATTTATGGAATAATAATGTATCCCATTTTTATATCCGTGCATCCTCTGGCTGCTTTGTGTTCAGATGCATGTTTGCAGCCCCACACTTTCTCCTGCTTTCCCATTTGTCCTTCCCCAGCTCCTGCCTGCTGCTGGTGGGCAGGCAGGAGGTTGGGAGCAGCCCAGGGCTCTCCACTGCCTTCCTGCCAGGCAGGAAATTGCCTCCTCCATGACTGCTGCACGCAGTAATGCAGCAAAACTTGTGCTCATGGGCAGGCTGCTCCCCAAATTTCTGCTCGGGAGATACAGCCTCCTGTGTGATAAGGATGGGCAAAGTAAGCTCGTGCTCTCCAGATGCTTCCATGTGTGGTTCACATGGATGGGAGAGAGAGGAGGGTGAAAACAATGGCAATGTCCTATTGAAACAGGCTGTCTCCAAAGGCCAGAGCAGGAGAAAAACTGCTGTCCCTCCTAGAGTCTGGCCAGGACTGGAGAGAGTGGGCACTAAAAACACACACTAGAGGTTCTGTGCAAAATCTGGCTCCATACGTGTTTTGAAGTGATATTGGTTTCAGAGATTTAGAAAACAAAAGTTGTTGACATGTTGGAGCAGTTGCTTCCCTGAGTAAGTATCCTGAATAGAGCTGGATTTAATAATTTATAATTAATCATTCGTGCAGCAAAATGAATTGCTCTTCCTGTTAGTGAAGGATCACTGAAGAGATCGTGATTTTTTGTGGAACTTTGTTTGTTACTCATGCACAAGTCTCAGTGTTTTGTCTTGGAGATCATCCACAAGCAGTTCCTGAGCTGGCTGGTGTTGGGGCTCCTCTGAGTAGAGATGGGGAACATGTGATACATTTCCGTCCCCTGGGTTGAGCAGTGAGTGATACTCTTTAATGAATAAAAGTTTATTTTCCATGAAGATTCTCCAGTACTTGCATAAATTCACTGTCTTGGCAAGTGTCCTTACCACTGAATTTATTTGCTGGTGTAGTCACAGAAAGCAGTTAGCTTTGTCACTTATTGAATTTCTCCTCTTTGCTACAGAGCACAGCGTAATGCTGATCTAGCTTGGGTTGTCCTGGTTTTGTATGTTATAAACACAGAAGTAAAGAAATCAGTAATTTGAAGCATTTTTTTAGGACTATTTTGAAATTTCCACCCCTTTCTAGTCATGAATAATAGTCAACTTTGATTTGAAAATAAACTCATTACTGATAATAACAGCCTGCAAGAGATCTCTGCTTCTCTGCTCCTCCCCATCTCCTAGAGAGCCATAACTGCTGTTCCAGGTGAAACAATGCTATTTTTAGTGCCACTGCAGAATATGTTCACAAGATGTCTGCTATACAGCTGGACAGCCCATCTATGTGTCTGTTTAGTTGCCAAAATAGTTTTCAGGGCCACCTTTTCCTAGACATCCCAGTTAGCAAATAGTTAATTCTCTAGTTTGGATGAACTGGTGGGTGAGATGGGGTACACTGAGGAGAGAATGCTCTTTGTAGCTATGTGTGGTGTCTGTAACCCTTCCAGGCATGCTCAAGGCAGCTCAATTGTCCAGGATGAACAGCATCTTTAACCTTTGTTTGTGTTATGAAGGTTTAGGTGAGGTGTAATCAGCAGGTCATCTGCTCTGCTTTGTCTCCCACCCTTGTTCTAAGGCGTGCCTGGACCAGCCCATGGAGCTTGGGCATCATGTGCTCTCACGTCCCTTCACCTCACAGGACCTGAATCCTGCTTGTGGAGTTTGGGAAACTAACAAAGCAAGAAATGGGCTAAGTCACACTTTGTAAGAGCTGGATGTTGTTTGCCTGCCTTCTGGAATGAGCACGTGCTGGGGGGGTGTAAGGGTTTGGATACTTCTTGTTGCTGTGCTTCTTCTGTGAATATTGGCTCAGCCTGGTGAGATACAGGTGTGGTGGTGGTGGCTCAGTGAAGGGCTCAGAGAAACACTCCTGTTGTTCTGCTTGGGTGTTCAGAGGTGTGATTGAGAGATGCCACAGATCTGAGATAAGGCCACTGAAGCAGGGAGCAATCCCTTCTCTGTGCTGGCAGCAGAAGAGCTGTACCTCTCTGAGGGATAGATGACTCCTGCATGGCTCTGCACCCATGCTGCCCTTGCACTGTATTAGATATCACTCCTGCCTCTGTGAGCGGGTAGGAAAGGACTTTTAAATTCCCCTTTTGCTGCTTGAACATCTTCTCAGTGAAACCTCAGGGTGAGCATGGACATTCAGTTTGTCTGGAGTTGTCCCTGCAGGCCACCAGCATCTGCTGCACCGGTGTGTTGAGGTGATGGTGGAAGTTCTAGATAATGGTACTTTGCACTTATGTAGTACTTCACATTTCCAAAGTGCTGTAAAAACCCAGGCTCCCTATCCATCCCTGGGGGAAGAGGGAGCTCGGCATTATTACCCTCATTTATGGGCAGAAAAGCTGAGATGCAGAAAGGTTAAGTGGTTTGCCCAAGCCCACACAACAAGTCAGTGTCAGATCTCAGATTAGATTTGGAGTTTTCTGGCACTTGCTGTCATTGTGCAATCAGCTGGAGTGTGTTACCCTCGTTGAGATGCTTCTTGTCAAGCATGGAAACTTTGTGTGAAGCCTTTTGAAATGTGCAGAGACCCTGCTTTGGAGACAATCCACTTCTGTTTATATTTTAATATGGACTTAGAGGATATTTTACAAGAGGCAAAAAAATTGCCTTCAGTGGAGAAAAGTTCAGACTAAATTACTGTTCAGCTGGCGGTGACATTGTGCTGGGCAGGGCTGTGAAGGGCAATCTAACCTGGCCTGAGAAGCAAAGAAGCAAGTGAAGCAAAGAAATTTTTCAGTACCAGCAACTCTTTTACAGCTTTTAGGGGAGAGAAGGCACAGCAAGAGGCTCCTGTCTGTGAGAAATAATGCCCCATCTACACATGGGATTGCTCTCGAGGAGCTACTTGGTGTGTGAGGATGCTTTTGTTGGAGAATGAGTGCCTCTGCCTAGCACAGAGTAATTTGCTTTCAAAGTAGATTAAACTAAACTGGGAGGATGCTGTTAATCTGAAGCTGTGGGTTCTGCATCTGTATTTAATCTGGAATAGATACTCTCATTTAAAATTACATTTGTGTATTCTAGATTGATTTATCTTTTTCATATGGAGACAAGGCCTCATCTCTCAAACCACAATTTGGTTGAGATACTGAAATTACCAGGTTATTCTATGGGGATGTCAGTCAACTCTTTTTCTTTGTTAAATGATGCAGATTTTCAGAGGGATCACTTCTAATACTCTCCGATGATGGATTTGAATAGGCAATATCTGAATTATTTCCTTGGATGCCCAGCAGTAAAACTGGCTGTGGTTATACAGATATTTGCCCATCTAAAAGAAATGAATGAGACTGGAGGAACATTCTGGGCCACTGTTGAGGTTCCAGAGGAGGCTGTTGGAGCAGTGTCTGTGTCTCCCAAAAAGCAGAGCCGGAGGGTGGCTGGGTGCATGGCGGGATGGGGAATGCTGGTGCGTCAGTGGGAAACCACAGGGCGTGGTGTGGGGAGCTGCAGGGACAATGAGGCTGTGGTAGGCAGTCACTGATACCAGAGAGCCCCAGCTAATCTTGGTTTCATGTGGCGTGGTCTGTTTGGATTAAAATACAAGGGTCGAGGCTTGCTTTTCCTTTTTTCTTTCTTTCTTTTTTTTTTCTTTCTTTTCTTTTTTTTTTAATTGCCATCAGCTAGTCTGGAGTCTCACAATTTGTCATTTAATATCTTCATTCCATTGAGAAAGCAGGAATAGCCTCCCTGCATACACACTTTAAGGTGGAATTAGCATGCATAGGCCAATTTCTGAACTTTACACCAAGCCCTTATGCCTGGTTGAGTCACTACATTTGCTTTGCAGGCTTTTAATTTTCCATTTCAGTGGTGGAAATATGCCTCTTCTGGGCTGGCCCAGGTGACACATCCTCTGCAAATACCTTATTGCAGTGCTGGGGGACCCCCCCTGACAGCCCACCTGGTGAACTCCAAGAGAGCACTTTGGTCCCAAACCCGCCTGACCAGTGGCTTTGGGCAATGCCACCTCTTTGCTGAACCCAGACCATAAGGTTGAAGATGGATCATGTGTTCTTTTTGGGGACTTCCCCCCACCTTGCCCTGTGACTTGTTTGTGTGACACTGTATGGGAGAAAGACATTGTGCATGATCACAAGGCGTGTTCAGCATTCTTGGGGGGCAGCCAGAGATGTACTTCTGTGCCCTGAACTGTTACCCCATGGTGGAGGATGTCATACAATGTCCAGAGATGTTCCCCCTTCCCCCACTGCCCTCATGCCAAAATAAATATCTGATATGAAAGTCAAGGTACAGCAGCCAGCTGGATTGTACAAAAGGTCCTATCTCCTTTCAGCTGTTGTTGTTGTTATTTTTTTAATATAATTTTCCTGATGGGTTGAGTGACTGTCTACAGCAGAATAAAGGGATGGAGAAGATATTTTGGCATTTCTTTGAGCAGTAGCGTGTTCCTTCTTTGAAATCTGGGAAATTTTTTTGTGTGTTTGCTTTGGATTTTTTGTTTATCTGCTCATTTGGGCTTTATATTTCCCCCCCTGTCGACCCCCCCTCCCCCCGCCTTCCTTTCACAAATGGAGGAGAGGAGAAATTGTGTGCATGTGTGTGTGGTGCCCTGCCAAGCAGAGAAACTAAACAGACAGCCTCTATTGCTTTTGCTCTCACATCTCTAACTTAATTATGGGGGAGGCAAGGGGTGTGTTGTGTTTAATGTACTCCATGCTTCCAAAACTCTGCACTCTCACATGCTAGGGGCTGACCACTGGCACAGGCTTTCATTAATATTTTTTCTTTACCCTGCCCTTCTGAATTGCTACTTTTGGTTTGGGGGCTTCTTTGTAAAAAAATTCTTTTATTTTTATTTTTATAATTGCTTCTGGATCTACAGAAGCGCATGTTGAAAATCATCTCAATGTCACTAGTCTTTAGTTCAACAAGAACGCTATAGAAACGAAAGGTTCTGTCATCCATCAGATTTTCTGTTCCATTTGTTGAAGATGAAAGGCGAGCGAATTTAGTGCTCACTTTCTTCTCCTTCTGACAGTTATTGATCCTCCCTGGAACTCTGCAATTCACGCTCGGAGCCAGCCCTGACACGGGGAATCCCCAATTTATTATGTGTGTGCTCACTAGCGCCGCGTTAGTGCGGCAGATTTGCCTCCCTCTTTCAAAGACTGTTAATTTTTCAGCTGCACCTTGTGAGCTGGGATTCTCCCCCTTCTTGCCTGCTTTGCCTTACAGGACTTTTAATCTGGAGGCTGTTAATGTTTGAGAAACTACTGCTGTAGCGTCTGTTTGTGTGTAAGTGGTTTCAGAGGCTTTCTTGGTTTGTACAAAATAGGAAAAGACTGAATCCTTTTCTTTGAGACAATGGGGTATAGGAGGGAGAGAGCCTGCAGCCTGTTGGTTTTTAGTTGAATTTTATGGTCATTAAAAATGCAAGATTAGTAGGTTAGAGACAGTCCCTCGGTTAAAATCAGGATTGTGGAGTAAATGTGCTTTTTTGATGGCTTCCATCACCGGAAATAGAGCTGCAACAATACAAAAGAAATAATGTAATGGTGGGAAGTATCATGGTCTTCCATGTCTGTTCTCCCCATGGCCTTTTACTGAAGGTATGTCTGAGTAGATGGGAGCAGAGACTCAGGGTTTTCCTTCAGTGCTTCCAGAGCTGACCAAATGCAAACCCAATACATCATGTTGCAGACTGGAGCTGACTTTAGCCTGGCTGGCATGGTGCATGGGCCCACAGGGTGTTCTGGACCATGCTCTGCCCTGTGTGTGATGCCCAGCAGGGCATCAGGGCACCTAGTCTTCTAAATATAGATTTGTAATGCTCTGTTCTCTTCCAGCATCTCCTGTGCCTCAGCATGGTACCTCCTTTTTCTGTGACAGGATGGTGAAGTCTTACACACAAATTTTGTGAAGCTTCTACTTCTTTGATGTCACTGAGACTCTTTCAGTGTAGGTGCAGTGAAGGTGTAATATCTTGGATATTCTCTGCTTAGGAATAACAAACTTCATGGCTCTGCCTTTTATTTGTGTAAATGTTCATGAAGTCCTCTGTTCCCTGGGACCAGCCGGGGATGTGTGTCACTTTTGTTGTCCTGGTCCTCTTTTTTCTCCAGGCTACTTTGTTCTTGTGGTTTACTTAACCCTTGACCAACAAAACATATTTACAACCAAAGTCTTACAGAAGAGAGAGGAAAAGCCCCTCTTAAAGAGGCAAAAGTGCCGTGGGTGAGGGTGTACCAGGTTTGGGCTCAGCCTGGGGAGGGCAGCTGGGCTGGCCATGCAGAGCTGGTGGCAGTCAGGCCTCCCCAGCTGCTTACAGGCTTTGCGGGAGGTTGGCAGGCCCTTAAAAAAGGGAGTTTCACATCTGCTTTTGTTTATCCTTTTTGCTGCAGGCAATGCTGAAAACTTAATAAATTGCATGAAACCTAAGGAAACATGAATATAATAGTATTAGATAAATTACAGAAGCTTGCTTACCTGTAACATTTTTTTATAACATGAATGAGACGTGTGTATATTATTTCTTTCTATAAAGTACACAATGTCAGCCTCTCACTGAGGCTCTCTTGTTTAAACATTCCGCTGTTCTTGCTACTTCTGCTCCACAGCTTCCACTTCTAGCTTTTCCCAAATTTTAACATCATTTTTTGGTGGCAGGCATTTAACACACGAGCACTCTGAAGATGTGATGATGGTTTTTCGAAGGATATTTATGAAGTGGTTTTTAAGTATTTTGGAGGCTCATGTCTGAAGGAACAGATGAAAGAAAAATCCTTGTAATGCTGGTAGCATATGCACGCCGTACAAAGAGTGTCTCAAATATGCGCCTGTATTTGTTCTAATAGTCTCACCATTTTTTCAGCCCAACTCTCCTGGCAGGGGCAGGGATGAAAGGGGAATTGCGAGAGAGAGACAATAAACTTTTAAAACAGGCACCTTAGTAAGAGATGCTGTAACTTCAAATATTTGCAGTTCCTTTGTTAAAGAACTGGCATTGCACATTAACCTTAATGTAAGTGTAATATAGTATGTATCTGAGGCAGAATTGAAGAATATGAATTTCTGCAGCTAATGGTTTTTGAATAAATTCAATGCAATTGTCTGGCAGTTATTAGCAGAATGTGTGAACCGGGGACTATGCAACACTGTATACTTTGAAGACCTTGAACTATTTCTACCAGTTAAGAGCTGTTAGATAGAATCTGCTGAAAATTAGCTTCATTCAGTTATCATACAATATAGTGAGCTGTTCTGGCAAAAAGCATTCTCTGCTAGCATTGAGTTAAAATAAATTCTTGTGTTCTGTCCTGAATTGCAGATAGTATCTGACTGAGGTCAGATAACCTGTCTGCTGCACATGCGCACGCGGACGTGCCACCCATACGTGTGTGTAAGGAGATCTTACCTGCATGTAAATATTGCCCTATAGCTTGCCTTGCTCTTGTGCCCACTGTGGGCAGGTCACAGGCACCCTGGCTTTTGCCAGGCACTGGCTGACCCCGCACAAGTATGTGCTCTCTGCTCCAAAACATTAGTAATGCTGCATTAGATTTGGTTTAATTTGGGCTTACACAAAAATAGCCAGTGCGTGTATTATGCAGAATGTCAAGCCGAATATTTGTGATGGCTTTTCCTCTCTTTATTGTGGATCCTCTGGGTCTGATGGGAGGAGAGCATGAGAGAGGATGAGAAGGAACACAAAGGACCAGCAGAGGTTGGCCTCCTGTGTGCTGAACCTCACAGTTCAGTGCAAGCTAAAGCAGAATTACGTTGCTCACTCTGGTGTGGCATCTAGGCTAATTTGTCTCGCTAATTACGCCGGGTGTAGGAGTATGCTGACGCCATTAACAATGTCCATGACCCAGACTGGTCTCCCTACCTGAGCTTTATGGTGCCTCATGAGCATCTGAGCTTTCTTGGAGCTGGTGAACTTGACTGGCAAAATGTAAAGAGCCTTGTAGACTAGGGCAGTAATACGCTGTCTGTGCTGTCAGTTAACTTACATGGCAATACACATGCTATATAATTATTTTTGGAGAAGACAGGTAAGTTATTTGTAAATGTTTGCTATAGCAGGTGTGTATAAGACTGGCTTGTTACCTGTCTATTCCTCACAGTCAACAGAGAACACTCAGGTCTTCACAGAAGCTTTATGAGCTGTATTTAGCAAAGATGTTCTCATGGATAAAGCATGAGAAGTGATGATTTGAGTTACATCTCAGGAAGCAGAGCTAAGGGGATGGAAGAGTGACCAATGCCTTAGGAAGAATGGGTTACGAATGATTTTCTGGTTTATACTGGAAGTTCGTGCCAAGTGAAATGGAGGGGAACTAACTGGATTCAAATATGATTAATCCTGTAGGGTGCACAAGGAGTAGGGAGACACTGAATGAAATAAAGTATGGGGATTCTTAGCTAACTCCTTAAGCTAAGGATAATGTCTTAAGGAAGCCAAGAAATTGGATCCTTTCTTTATCCTTCATATCTGCCCCAAGCTGTTTGGAGTAGAATCACCACTCATGTGAAAGCAGACACCATATACTGAAGAGGCAGCAGTCAGCTTGAGCTTGTTGGCAGGAGTGGTGGGAATGCAAATGTCAGTGCATGATTTGAAAAATCTGGTACTCTTGGAGGAAAGGGGCTTTCCACCACAAAACCAGCTCATCCTTTTTCCAGTAGGGTCTGTAGACAATGGATCCCACAATCCCACATGTTGTATTTAATTTTTGTGGTTGCCTCTAATTTGCCATGCAGACTACTAGAGGAAAGAGTTTTGGTTTTGGCCTCAAAGTGTTTAAAATTTGACTGGTAAAACCTTGTGGTAAATGTTGTCCCAGAGTTTTGCAGGAGTTGAACTTCCATCGGTGTCTGATGCCCTTGCTGTGTGTAGCTACCAAAGGGCCTGTCTCTAAGGGATCATCAGTATGAAACTCTGCACACAGTTGCTGTACCCCCAGGTCTTTTCACAGTGTGTGTGAGTTTCAATATAAAAATCTAGGATAGATTCCCTGAAGGAACTGGAATTTCTGGTGTTGCAAAGTCCTTATTAGGAAATTGGAAAGATACACTGATGAGTGTGCCTGTTTAAAATCAGATAGTACAACAGTTCCCACCATTATTCTCCTTTGGAGGGATTGTTTGTTGACTAAGTTGATGTTTCAAATTAGAATTAAAATGGGAAAGAACAGTAAGCAAATTATTTTCTTAAGTTTAGGTATTTGTAGTATTTAGAAAACTAGTAATTGGGTAACTCCTCTTCAGCCCAGTACCAGTGCATTAGTAGATACTGGGGTCAAGTTGTCTATTTCTAGTCTTATGCTCCTTCAGTGAATCTGTATTTAACTCTTTTCTGCACATGTCCTAGCAGCTCTATATTTATTTAATGTTTTCTCAGGGCATGCACAGAATCACTGTCTAGTTTTGTTGTCAGGAGATTTAGCAGTAACAGGCCTGTATTGAGCTGCTTGCATGTGGTACCTCACCATTTGGGGTCAATGAAAAGTCCTGCCCATGAGTATGGACTGTTCATTCTCACATGAGAACCTTAAATAACTTTTGTTTATATGAGAGGACTAAGATTTGTGAAAATGCTGATTTTAACTAAATGTTTTAATGTCCATAATTATAGTATACTGTGATCAGTCTGACACTGCTCAAGCAGAAGAAAAGTCCTTGCATGGACTGTAAGTCTTGTTAAACTTTTAACAAAGTACTTTAACTTTTGGGGTTTTGTACCATTAGTTGTCAAGTTTAAGAAGAATGGTTAAATGCACAAATGGTGTAAGTCCCATTTAGTATCCCATGACAATTATTCTTTTACTCTCATTTCTGTTCTAAGCCTGTTTGAGATATGAATATTCTTGTGGATCTGGTGTTTTTACACCCTTCATGGCTGTGGATTGTGGTGAGATCTCTAGTGGGCTGTCAGCTTGATGCTTCATTGCAAACCCAAATAAATAGCATGGAAGGGGTGTACTACATCTGCCTTAGCTGGGGGGTTGGCAGGTTGTGAACAACATTATCTCCAGTGCCTGCAATGTCATTTTCCCCTAATAGGCAAGACCTTCTTGCAGCATGGCCTAGGGAACTTGGGAAAGCATCTTGGATGGAAATGCCAGATGGTTGTTTTGCTCTTGTTAGCAGCTTTTATCCAGAAGCTTCAATAGCATCACTGCAAAGTGTTGTTCAACAACTGCCTTCTTTGACAACTGTGGCTCCATTGGTAATGAGGGAGCTTATTTTACCAAAGTGCTGCAAAGAAATCCAGGGGTGAGGGTGGGCATGGATAAATTGCTTAAATACAACTTTTGATTAATAGAGGCTGAGTTCATACAACAGATTGATTAGCAGATGAGATTCCCTGTTATTTCTTCTTAATTCTTTGTAGAGGGTCTTTACACTGTCTATAAAAAAAAAAATTCCATTCTCCTTTCTGTAAGTTTTGCATGCTAATGACAGAGATGAGTAAAGAAAAATAGCCCATCCAGATGCAGGCTTTCTAACACAGCCATTAGGTTTCAAGCAAGCAAACGTTGGAGAGAAAAAAGTGCTCTCCAGCAATTGTAATTAAGGGAAGAGCACCAAATACCTGTAGCAATATGTCAGTATTTTGAAATAACATTGCATCATGTTTTACCTGAAACTTCATTAATGATAGCATAGATGGCCTCTTTATCTTGCCAGCATCTGCCCTATTACTGATTGAGACTAAGGGCCAGGCATGTGGAGTAATTCTGTTGAAATAGTTGTTTTTGTGTTTTATGCAACTGACAACCAAATCTGGCCTCTGGAATTTGCAGTCAACCAAGCAAATGAGCTTTGAGCTCACTGTGGGGTTTGCTCTCCTTTAATGCAACAAAGGCAAGCTGCTAAAGGCAGCCTGCAGTAACACTGCCTCACGTTCAGCAGAGTATCCATCAGTATCAAAACATTTCTTCATGCTCTGGTTCAGGGTCACACTTCACCTGTGTTTGTTGCTTGGTGATGGAGGGAAATGAGACTCCAGGCCAGGGGCCTCTGGCTTGTCATCTGTTGACTTATGACCATGGGTGGCAAGTTGTAATAGAGGAGGTAAAGATAATTATGGAAAAGTCTGTTTTTGGTGGGCTGACCTTCTCCCTGTCTTCCATCAGAAAATGGAAAAAGATTAAAAGTGGCTGCTGTGTGTCCCTACTGCTTGTAATGGGAGCTGCATTTGAATGCTAGGATTGGTGCCTCTCAAATTCAGTTGTCCTGCAGATTCAGGTGTCAAAATTTCCACCAAATATCCACCTCTCACAAGCAGGGAAGAGAGCCAAGGCAAATGATACTTCACCACAGGGTGGTGACAACATGAGCTGTTTTATCTGCCAGTGCCTTATGGCTTCTGAAATACTGAAAGTAACCAAGGGGAACTGATTCATCAAGCACAGAAGCACATTTTTATAATTTCCAGAAGATGAAGAGTACCAGAGTCCCCTGACAAGATTCACATGGGAGGCAGCAGCTCTGCTGGGTGGCACCCAGCTCTCTCTGCTCTTTGATACCAGCTAGGGAAATCCTTCTGGTGACATTAGTTGTTGATTCCAATCCATTTTTTCTTGGTCATATGTACTGAGCTGGTCCCTGACCAGTGATGTTGCACCACTTCACTGCCTGAGTCATGGATGTGTTTGATGCAAATTCTGAGGGTGGCAGGCAGCCCATTGTTCAAAGAAACAGTTTCCTCCCTCACACAGCCACCTGGAACAAGCTCCTGTGAGACTTGATTTTATCAGCCTCAGCTTTTCTTTTGTTAGCCAGTGTTGTGCTCTTGCTAGGTGTTCCACTGGGCTTTTCAGAAGAACTTGATCTGTGCAGGCTGTGGGACAAAAAAGTCACCCATTTTCTGCACAGCCTGTCCACAGCTGAAACAAATGATAGAAATAAGACTGATCAGTGGTACTGGGGCTGCCTCTGACAAGTTGAGTGGACACAAGGGAAGAAGTAAAATGCATAGTGTTGGAGCAAAACATGCCTTTTGCCTTTGGTTAGCACAATACATTGTGCTTAACTCATCAATTTCTGTGTACCTACTATCTTCCTTAAACTTGTATCTTCCCCTCTCACCATAAGTAAGTGTTCAGAGGCATGAAACCCTCTCTTTTCTCCTCCTGCAGGGAATATTCATTTTAGCTCATGCTCTCAGCTCTCCTTCCCTTTCCAATAGTAATTTCTGCTTTCTGCAGCTGAGGCTGTCGCTGTCTCTTGCTCTTCTACCAGCCCTCCTGACTCTCTCCCTGTGCTTTCATCCCTCTTCCTGAGTTGTTCCCAGTAGGACCTGTGGGGAGGTAGTCTGGGCTTGCCCCTTGCCCCCAACCTATCTCATCTATCTCATTTAGGGATTTCTTTTTCAGCATTTAAAAGTATATAATTTAAAACACATTAAAATGTTAATGACCAGACAGTGTTCAGAGAGGAACAGCAAAACCAGGGTCTGTAGAGTACCAGGTGTGGGCTGTCCTGTAGCTGTCCCTGTCTGCCACTGTCTCACTCTGAAGAGGGACATGGGCTATTAGTATTTATAAGCCTTCAGTTTCTTGTTCAAACAAGAAATAGGCGTTCTAATCTTTTTGAGATATCAAAGAGAGATAATAATTTTCTGCTGCTAAACAAAAGCAGCTATTTCCTTTATAATTTTGGGTTTAATGAGGTTTAAACCCCATTCAGATAATGGTATTCCCAAAACACTTGAATCCAAGCTATTCTAGCCCCAAGCTTTGGGATACCCATGTGGATATCCTGTACAATACCTTACTTGTGCTTAGCTGTGCATTTTAGCCATATGATGGTGTTCTTAGCCAAATCAATTTTCTGTTCATTTTTTAAATTACCATGCTGCAAGACAGTGTTTCATGTGTTATGCTAAATTTCCAAGTGTCTGGTCTCTGTTACAGTGCTGATCTCATCTGTTAAATAGGCAATTTCTTTGGGTAATAACACCAGAAATAAAATGATCAGAGTTTGACTGAGGCAGCAGGATCCTTGAGAGCCGTGTGCCTTGGTTTGGCCCATATCTCCTGAAGGCTGAAAGGAACTCCTTACACATCACACTTAATTTACAGTGCTAATGGTCTTGTGTGGAGTGGTAGGGGGGAAGAGGGAGTGCCCTGAAAAGCACAGGAAAATGAATGTGTTGTCTCTACTGCAACCCACAGGCAGAGACAGTGGCTGCAGTCTGCTCACACCCTTTGGAGGGAGTTTGGGCTGCCACCCTCCTTCTGCTAAGGGTTTCTTCCACACCGCTATGGACAGGGATGTGCTTTTCTCAGCAGGACTGCAGCAGCTCAGCACTCCCAGCCCTGATTGGAAATGGGAATTTTTCCATCAGCCAACACACTGGCTGACCTTGTAGGCTTTTCCCTTCTTCCTCCTTGGGCATGGCTGAAGCCCCAACCTCCTTGCCCTGGCTTTAGTACAATGCCATCCATGCCAGTGAGTGCAAGATTGATACCCTCACTGAAGCATGGACTTTCCTTTACATTTCATACTTTTTCCCTGCCCCAGCTGTGTCTGTGTCACTCAGTGTATGAATTCAGTCCCTCTGAATAAACCCTTGGGGAATGGTGGCCATCAGCAGAGGCTCTTCACCAACTTTGTTACCATGTGCTGCCAACAGAAATTCATATTATTCAGTATAAACTTACTTCCGTAATTTAAACACTGGAGTCTCCTGTTTATTAAATATTGTGAACAGCTGTGGGATACAGTTCTGCCAAACAGAGTTGTTTTGGCTTCCCCTGTTTTCCCCCATGGATCTCATTTTGGCAAAATTTCAGGTGGCAAAGTAGGGGATCTGGGAGGCTCTTGGCTAAAGGGATGACAGGAGACGCTGGAGTGTCTTCTTGGTGGTCACAAACTGGAGGAGATAAACTTGACATGTGAGTAGGTTTCATTGTAAGCTTTGCCTATTTTTCCTTTCTTTTGCTGAGAAATTGTCCATTTTTCTTTTGAAAGCCTTCTATTTGTTTCTCTGCACACTTTATTTCTGGTGTTACTCATTTTAGAGAAGTGTTGTGATGTTTGTGATGTACTCTCCACTATTGTCTTCCTGCTCCTTCTCAAACACTGGTCTTAAAAATGCATGAGGAAAAACTGAGCCCCCTTGCTATTCCTTTAAGTAGTTATTTTGTATATTGCACAGTGTTTTCAATGAAATCCCTTTATTTATAAGTTTTTTTATAATAGCCTTGGGTTCTCCTCACTCTGGGTGCACAAATCTAGCCCGGTTGTAAATTACAGTGCTTGCACATTAAAATAAATTGCAGTGACACAGGGCCTTGGCAGCACTGCTGGAGGCTGTCCTGAACCTACTGGGGTCTTCATTGCATGTTTTAAATATATCTGTTTTCTGCTGGAATTACAGAATATCTGGCACTTTAGCTCTGTAAGGAAGAGTCCTCCTACAATAGTTTATATGGGGGAGTTCCATTAGTGGAGTTTTGGAAGAGGGAAACAGGCAATAATTATCCCCTTGTGTTTGATCAGCCTGATGCAAATGTCTTCGGGAAGTGAAGAAGGTTGTGTTGACTTTCTAAGAGAGAGCTCTCTCTGGTTTTTGTGTTGAGTAGCAGCTTCCTGTTGGGGAACATGGGATTTTGGGGTAAGGAGAAAAAGGAGAGTGTGCAGGGGTCCCCTGACCAGGAAAGCTGCATTTAGTCCCATAGTTCAGCAGGTGCTGAAACCGTGATTCTGATGCAGAAGATGGGATCTGAGAGAACATTCACATGCTTAAAGAGCTTGCTGAATTTGGATGTGAATGCCATCCTTGCAGAAGCCCCAAAGACTGAAAATACAGCCTACACAATAATGTCAGATCAGTGCATCCAGCGCTGCCTTCACCTCTCCCTGTGCTGGGTCATATTACACCTACTCTAAAAAGGATCTTCCATAACTCGGTGGTTCGTGAAAGACATTAATAAAAAATTACTACAACTGCATAAATACAATGATAAAAAGGCTAAAAGTTCCTGTGGCTGAGCAGGTTTGTAGTGTTCAGTGCAATGTGTGCAGTGTTGAAGTAGCCTGGTCCTTGCACTGAAGGCCAGTTCTACCTGATCTTTGTGAAAAGATCATCTAGAGTCATTACATCTGCAGATTTTCCCTACCACCTGTTTTCATGTCTGTAAATATATAAGACAGGACACTCATTCTTTGTTCTGAAGGCACGTTAAGATCAATGCCCTTGAGCATGCACCCTCTTCTGACTGTCTAAAAATTTGTTAAAGGTATAGATCTTGATTACATTCTCTTAATCCAAGCCTTTTCTTTTAACCCAGCTCTTAAAAGGAAGCATACATGACAGTACATCACACAATATCTCAGCCCTTTCCTGACATTTCTGTGGAAGTAAATGAAAGGTGTAAATTAAAAAAAGCAAGTGTTTGTGTCTCACTTTAACCTTCTGTTATGTTAAATGGCTTTATTGAAGAGTGCCAGCAGTGTTCTCAAAAAACTTGGGAAAATCCACTGTGAGCTATGCAATTAGTTGCCTTGGGAGCTGAGTATGGAGTTCATGATGTTTGATGTGAAAATTACATGGACACATCTAATTGGGAGTATTTGCACCACACAGGATACCGAATAAAGAGGTGAACTCTTTTCCTCCATTCCTGGCTTGTTTTCTTCTTTAGTTGAAGTGTTTACCTTGAACTCTTCCCAGTCGAGATGCTGTTTATCTGGGGATGTGGACTGATCAGTAGGTGCACATTTCCTTATGCAGATTTTGGAGAGCAGTGAGGAGAGAGGCAGAGGTGGCTCTGTGGGCCTGGAAGGATGAGAGGAAGACAAACTTCAAGCTACCTCATGCTTCCCATTATCATTCCTTAGTCGTGACTTGCAATGCCTATCCCAGCCCTAGAGCTCTACTCTTTTACAGGAGTCAATGGCTAATTTAGAGAGTCCCTGGCACCATAGGATCCATTACTTATAATTTCTTGTAGTGGTTAAGTTTTGCAATATAAACATATGATGATTTTTTATGCTGACAGTGATCTCCAATGTCCGTTGTTCTTCAAGCACTTTCTGATTTCTTGCTTTAATATTTTTTGTTAATGGTCCTCAAAATGCAAGAAAAATGTTCTGTAAATTAATAGCTGATACCAGCTTGTGTTGTAAATGTATATGTTGGGGTATCATTCCCTGCACTAAGAGATCTGCTAACAAAACCCAGAAATCCAGCACTCTCTTCTCAGTACTAAAACTTTTATTATCTGTGTGTGCATGTGGATGTAGCTGCCTTCTCCCTCCTTCCTTAGAAACTTGAATTATGTGTTGATCTTTAAACAGTTTGGGTTCATTTTTCTTTGGTTGCAAATAAAAGTTCCCTGATGAATGCAGCTAAACTGTGAGCATATTTTAAATATTCCATGGTTTTGAACTGCAATAAAGACTTAGAGTAAAACATTTTCCAGTAATTTAGTACTCTCTTCAGTGCAGTTATTAAATTATTAGACCACAAAGGCATTCTGCAGTTTGATGTTATTAAGAAATATATTAGCAGAAAATACTCTATTATAATCTAATGCTAATAATCAGCTGGTAGGAATTAGAAGAGAAGATGTGTAATTGGAATTCTTGTTGCTAATAAGATGTGAATTCTAAAGATATTTCCAGGAGAGAAATCTAGGTGCTATTATAAGAAACTGCTCTTTGTATTTAAAAACATTAGTAGGCACAGTGATGAGATCAGATTGATTTGCTTGAAATACCAGCGAGACATGATAATGGAGATGACTGAATAGCATTTTGATCCTGGAGCTGTATCACTGTCTTGCACCCTTTTTTCATTATTTGCCATTCTGTTATAAGATGCCTTTCCCTGACCTCTGCCACAGCTTGTTTTTAAAACATTGATGTACCAGGGAAATACATATTGAAATGATAACTCAAGCCACTGGTTTTCTAGCAGGACCAGGCCCCTTCTCCTAGACAGGGTGGACAGGATATATGAGATTACAGTGTACAGATAGTCCCTTCTTTCTAGCAAAGAGGGAGGTGTCACAGGCATTTAATGACACTGATAACTTCTCCAGTGTAAGCTTTTGCAGATTAGAACCCAGTTGTCTGTACATGAATCTGTGTGACATGCCACCAGTGGAGAGTGTCTTTTCCTGAATCATTTGCAAATAGATTGCACCCTAAAATTGCAGCCTTTGGTTGCTCTGTTGGTGCTGGATTTGGGGTAACATAAGTGTTGTTATGGCTGTAAAATTATCCACCCACAGGATTTTTCCTTTGACCCCTGCATCAGTGAATTCCACAGGCTGGTTCCCTGCCATTTACAGTAAGGGGAGGGAGAGAGATGGGCTTGTCTTCCTTACAGGACACCTCCCTTTTTCTATCCTAAATTTGACCTTTAGAAACCTAGTCATAGTTGATAAATACAATTTTCTGCTGGGAGCTAAGAGCATTCAAATGAAACCAAATATAGAAGGCAGTGAGAGGGTAACGTGTAATGAGGTGGTCTTTATTTCTGAGCATGCATTGGCTCTTCAAAACTCAGAAACATTCTCCTGAATTCTTAAATGGGTTTTAATCTGTTGCTCTTGGCAGGGACCAATGCCTTTGGGTTGGGGAGTTTGCTGGAGAGAGAGCAGGCAATATTAGAAGTGGTTTCTTTGAGTGTTATGAGCTCCCTGTAGAGATGGTTGGAAGTTCCAAGAGATGGTTGTGGATTCTGCATGGCAGTGCAGGAGAAGTGGAGGCAGGGCCCGGGAGAAGTTTAGTGACTTGTAGAGAAGGACAACGGCAAGGACCAAGTGAAGAGCACTGGCCAGGTGGAGATGGAGGGAAGGATGCCCTGAGAGCCCACAGGGAGCTTACCAGGTCTCTCTGGTGTGCACACAGCCGGTTTAAAATGCTGAAAACTGCAGCTGGTCTGCTCTAGGCAAAAAAAGGGAAAGCAAAGCAAAAAGATGAGCAGAGGAGCACTTCCATATCTGAGCAGTTTGTAATGGTTTCTTGGACTAGGTAATGCCTTGAGAATCCTGTTAAATTCTTAGGCGAGCAAGCAGTGATTAACTTTTCTGCAATTAAAAGTGTATATCTTGATTATCACCTCTTATTTAATTATCAGATGCTTAGTTTTAGTTGCATGGCTGTTTCAGACAATAGGAAGCAATCAGACTGGAGGATGCTGGGGCTTCATAAGCATCTAAACTCTCCCAGACAATTGTGCTTTGGGAAGAGTCAGCTCTTGCCCTCTGCCTTGTGCTTGGGCATATGTGAACTGAGCTATTAACACATTTCTCCCCTTTTTTTCCTGCCCCAAATTAATTTGAACCTTGTATCAGCTGCTCTCTCCAGGTTATTTTAAGAGAGATTAGATGGTTTTGCTGATGTAAACAGGTGGACACAGGAATAAGTGGGAAAAGGTGGGACTAGAATGTTATTGTAGGTTTACAATGGCGTTAAATGGGAGAAACAATGAAGCTTTTTGTTTTGATTTGTTTTCCATTATTAAAGGTATATAATATTTACATTTTATGAGGTTCAGTATTCACCAATATAACATAAACTGACCAGTTCTCCCTGCTTTCAACAGCAGATACTTTCTAGGCAGTTTCAACAATATTTTTACTATGGCAGGTGAACTTTTTAAAGGAGGTGTGTCTGAATCTCCTGGACAGTATACTTGGTATTTTTGAAACTGTGGGAAAACTTGTAACCTTTCCCTTCTGCTTGAAAAGGAGTCTTCTGTGAGCCAGATCCTGCTGAAAACATGTGCAGAGGTATAGCAAAGGATTTCAGATCACTACTTGCATGCTTAAGACTCAAAACTGATGGAAAGAGAGGAGGGGGTTGTACTGTACACCAAAAGAAAGGTATGATGACACACATTAGAAAACTGATCTAATGAGAGAATGGGGATGGCCATCATGGGGAGGGCTGTTTCATGGAGGCACGTTAGAATATGTTAGAATCAATCTTCATTGTTTAGTGTTTTCTTTTAAAGAAAAGACAATAGAGCCATTTTAAACACATATGAGTATCTGCAGAAGAAATAGCAGAATTCTTAAGAAACATGGTGAGTGAACTCCAATCCCCTTCAGAGGCTTCTCTTGCTGTGTCTCTCTCCCCTGACTTTGCCTGCTTCACCTCCCTACTCCCAGAGAGAAAATTTAGATGCTTTTGGCTCAGAAGTGAAAGACCATTTTTTCACTTTCAAGATCAGGACAACAATTTTCTCTCACCTCCAACAACCTGGGCTCCTCTTCTCTGGATGCAGAATTTTGGTTGTTGTTCCCCCCCTTGTTTTTTGTGTTTCAATAATCATTCTTTTTAATACATTTTTAATAAACAAGATTCGTTTCAGGAGACCGTGAAATGATGCTGCAGACAGCAGACAGAATGCGTTGTTCTAAAACACTTCGTCTTGTCATGTAGATAGTTTTATCAGATAAAAGAATTGTTGCTTTCAGCACTGTGTATTTTTTTCTTGCACATGTGTGCACACACACTCATGCACAGTAATGCCCGTTCTATCAGAACAATGAGAATGTAGCAGCATTGAAGTAAAAAAACCAAATAATGTGGTTTTCTTAGGAGTTGTATATGCAGATCTTTTCCTGTGCAGCATAATATTCTATTTGAAGTGGAACTTAGCTCTTAGTTAACACTGAAAGTGATAAGTTGTCTAAAGCCCTGTTTAGACAGACAGAGCTTATTTGGCATCCGCATTAAGCTGTTTGACAAAATGTTTCGAATGTAATTAGTTCACATCAAAGGTACACCACCTTCAGTGGCGGGTAAGATGGATGAGAACTAAAGATACTGAGATCAGCATGACCTGACTGGAGGCCTTGCACTTTAAAGTTTTACTGTTTATTACTTTATAATGTTTAAAAAAAACAACAAAAAACAAAAAAAAAAGGAAAGGAAAAAGGAGAGCACTAACACAGGATTGTTTGAATTTCTATAATAATTTTCAAAGCTCTTTTAGTGTCTCAATTGTATGAAGTTCTTCACTAGTCATGCTCTTCTCATACCTCAAGAGAACATTGGTGACCTCCAAGAAATACAATTTCGTAGTGAGGCAAAACAGATGTTGGTAATACGTTGTATTTGAAGCCTTATTTTGTAGTACATTTCTGAGAATATTTTCATAAAAATTGTCCTTTTCCATATACCATTCTCAATGACATTTTTTGATCCATAGTTGTTCAATTTATACATTAGAATTTTGGACTGTTAGGTCTGTAAAACACAGCCTGAGATCTAAAAGCTGGATTATTCCTCATTCTTGCATTGGTGCCATTAAACACTAGAGTGGCAAAGAGGGGAAGTAACAAAATGTGTATGTTCAGATGCATTTGTTCCTTTATAATATCCCCACATTACCATTGTTACTTTAGCACCTTTGTGCTTATTTTATATCTAATTCTACTTAGGGCTCCATCTGTACTAACAGTGATGGCAAAATAAAGAAATGTTTCCTACTCTGGCAGCCAGTAATCAACGCTTGTGTTTAATAGCATGGGAATTTGAGAGGGATTGCTTCCTGCCCTTGCTTTCTGCATTCGAGTGGCTGTGGTGGTGTCAGCAGGAGTTAAATGCCATGAATGTTGGGCTGAGTTTTTCAAAATGACAAGTGTTGCTGGACACCTGACTTGGGAAGCTGGCTTGAAAAGACATGTTCAGCACTTTCTGAAGATAAACTGTATTTAATCACAGTTTAGATTTAGGAATTAATAAAAGTGCCAGGCATCAGCTGAAGTGCAAGAGCTCAGCTGGTGTTTGGTAACTCCTGACTTGCAATCATTTCAACTGTGTATATAAGCCCTTTGTTTTAAGGGTGATACTTCAAAGTACTTATTATGACCATCTTGGTATGAAGGTGCTCCACATAAGTTGTTAAGTACACATTACAGAAAACCTGTGTGTGAAAAAGAGTTGTTGTGTTGATTCTTTTTCTGGATTGTGCTGCTCTTTGAAAAGCATGATTCACAGAAGGTGAGAGAAGACTTCGCCAGAGCTCCATGTAGCATTTGGCATTTTTCCTGAACAAGGAGTTTCTTTATGTGGTTTACTATGTATAATAAATGCTTAATTAGTATGATTTGAGGACTGATAAGTTAAATGGTTAGGAACAAGTGGTAACAAAGTTCTATTTATGTTGTTCAAAAGAAAATAGAGGATTTCTGTAGTGCTACTGAGAGGTACTCTTACCCTCATTGCTGTAAAATTAGCTCCTTTCTTAACATGACTCCAACTGTGTTGAACCTACTGTAGATCATTCATAGAAAGCAACAGATTTTTAGAAACACGCAGTATTTAAAATTTAAAAATACTTGTTGCATGCAATGATGATGGATGATTGAGATTTGATATCTTAGGCTCTTTTGGTTATCTAATTAGTGATAAAATGATTTGGTTTTCTAATGAGCTTGGAGATGCTTGATTTTGAAACCTCTTCCTACCTGTTGGGGTTTTTTTGTGAAATAAGGACTACAAAAACATGTGGGGATACATTTGTGGTAATTTTATCAAAAAACAAAAAAAAGAAAATGGAGTGGCACATGTAGGCTAGGAAATCAGCTCTTTAAAACATGTGAGAAACTCAGAAACTTTGAGTGGGAATGTGCCAACAAAAGTGAAATGGAGAAAATAACTGAGGGCTCACATAAGCCTTAGCCAGGTGTTGATGTGGACATGAACGCTGCCTGGCTCCATGTGTGCTTATGGTTATATCTGCAAGATTAGAGGTGTATATCCATTTTTATATAAAGGATAATCCAACTGATACTGAATTGAAGATTAACCCCATTTGGGTTTTGTCTTCTTTTCCTTTCAGAGCCTCTTTCATCCACATATGCACACACTCCTGTCTTTGAAATCTTTTCCCAAACTCCTCCTGCATAATTTTCTGTAGAAACTGGGAGCATAAATACATGTCTTTTTTAATCTCCTTAGCAGGTAAGTGAGAGAAACAATGGGAGGTTTTATAGCCAGCCCTTTGCCCCCGTGGGTAGGAAATGAGTCATTACCATGATGAAGAAAAACGAGGAACCTGAGCCATAAATTCATGCTAATCTCTCGTTGTCAGTCTCTCTGGCATGGTTAGTGACTCAGCACTATGTTTGCAAACGGGGTACTGTGCCCTTGGTGGCCTGTCAGATGCCAAATTGTTCCTCTCCATGTTCAAAGGTCTTTGGGTGGATAGGAGGGATGGGCTTCCTTCCCAGAGTAGGGAGCCCAGGGATGGCACCGTTCCCACTGTCTGTCCCCAGCATGTGAGCTGCTCATCCAAGGTCACTTCTCACCTTGCTGGTCCTTCAAGTCTTGACACCCACCCAAAAACGTGCAGGCAGACTCTGCTACTGTCTTCTGCTCTTTGGGGACATCCTTCTTCAACCACCCTTCTCTTCTCAACATCTGCTCTGTATTTTGCAGAAAAATTAAAAAGAAAAAAAAAAAAGAGAAAGGGAAAACAGGAAAGGGAGGTGTTTCAGAGTTTCCCTTCATATATCTATACACACATAAAAAACAAGTAAATAATATACAGATATATATACAGATGTAGCTACATATGTGTGTACATATGTTTGCCTTTCCATGCTAGTGTTCCCCAGTCTGTCAGGTGAGGATTTGGAAGGCAGCATTCCCAGCCAGAGTGACTTGGTGTTAAATCCTGGACAGTGTCTTCTCTGCACATCAACCAAGCCCGTAATTCTGCGAAGGAATTACGGTGGTGATTCACCAAGCTGTGTTGTTGCCTGTGAACATTATATCTAGGCTTGAACACCTATGCAACAGCACCCATTAAGAACTGATGATGCCTTTTATTTGTAAACTTCTGCTCCAAAGTCGCCAAGCTTTGAAACATCTGTGTCTGTGCAGGGGCAGGCAGGAACATTGTGTTACCATAAAAAAGTGCCTGGAGTTTATGGTATCTCAGCTCTTGCCTGCAGTCAGGGTAGAGGCCTGGAACAGCAGCAGCGCTCAGGGTCCCTCCTTGGGATTTCCAGAGCAGTAGAGCTAATGCCTTCTAACCCTCTCAGAAGTCTAAACATGACTTCTGCTGACAGGGAATGAGCATCCTGTAGCTTCAAGTCTAGTCATCAACATTTTGTGTAAGTTGACTAGAAAGGGGCTGGTGTTGCCATAAATTAGCAAGATAATACATAAGAACTCCTGTCCTTGCCATCTGCAGCGAAGCAGAATAAAATATTCAAAACTCGCAGTTCTGCTTGCAGCACTGAGGCAAGTCACATGCAGTCAGCTGGTGTGTCTGCTGTTTATTTCCATGCAGAATAAAAGATAGTTTATAAATTGTAACTTCTCCCCATTCTGGCTACTAGGTCTAAGCACAAGTATGTCAGGCTTTTTCTGCAAATAGCAATCTCCTAGGATGTGAAACATTGTTAAATTATCTTAAATAATTCAATAGAATGTCAATATTCCACAACTCCCTCTACTTAGAGTGACAGGTGTGTTCAAATTAGTAGCCCTGAAGAATAAAGAATATTCAGGACATGCTTTTATCTCAGGAAAGACAGAACTCAGTGCAGCTGCATAAGTTTTTAAAGTAGCAGTGTGAACACCAGCCTGCTGCCTGGATGACAAGTAATTCAAGCACAAATATTGTTGCTTTTGGAAAAGAAGTGGTATATACATTTTGTACCCAATTAGTAATCAGTACGTGCTCTCTGTATGTGAATTATATTCTGTATTTTACATACACATGCAGGATATACAACATAATGTGTGAGCGAGTGCTGCAAAATACTGTTTTATATTTCCGCACTAATTCTATCAAAACCAAAAGGTTTTCTTAAGGCAGATCACGTGATGAGTTCAGGCATCTAGACTTGTTGCTCAATGTATTTTCTCTGTGACAAGTTGGAGATCTATTAATTGGTAAAAATAGCCCTGACACCATGCTTGGAACTGCTGGGGAAGAAGTTGTTCCCTTTTTCCAATTGCAGAAGTTATAGTGGGGTAAGACACTCTCCATTTTCCTTTACATTACTCTGACAAAACAGGATTCCTTGCCGTAGTGTGTTTTTATCTGTGTTATCAAATCACATGTGTCTGAGGAAATAGAGGTGAGGGCATCCAAGAATTCCTTTGGAAAACTATTGCAGATCAATAGTATTTTCTTGATACTTTAAAACTGTCACTTAAATCTCCTGCTCATTTATGTAACCCCTCTCCATTCAGGTGCTGACATCCTTTTGATATTAGCAGGGATGAATTAATTTGGGCAAGGCAGGGCTGCCCTTTGTTTAACCCAGTGGTGCCAGCTAGTCTGGGTCAGAATCATGACTAAACTCCAGCTGAGACAATTCTGTGGCTGATCAAGATGTTAGGGCAACACCCAGAAAAATAGCCCAGGCTAGCTTGGCAGTGTTGTTTTAAGACTTAAAGTGCACATGTTGTTTTCATCTCAAACATGTAACTTGCCTGCTCTGCAGTGGGGAGTCAGGCTGAAGGACCCTCCTCTTCCTCTTCAGCCTTGTGGAGCTTTCCTACAAACCTGCCAGTGCATTTTAGCATGGTGGGTGTGTTCAGCCACAGTTCCTGGGAAAGTGGCAGGGAAAGTAGCCATGTGAGCAGGTGTAGCCCCTTCCTTCCTAGGAGATCCCATGTGGGTGCCCATGCCTTTGTCAGGAGGAGTAAAGAGGCTGAGGGAGGTGATCTTTCTTCTCTGCTAAGCCTTGGTGACATCTAGGATGCTAGGCCCAGTGCTGGGCTCCCTGGTACAAAAAAAAGCATGAATTTGGAATGAACTGAGTTCACCAAAGAGTCCTAAAGATGATTAAGGGACTGGAGATCGTTCATATAAGGGAAGGTTGTGAGAGCTGTGACTGCTCAGCCTGGGGAAGAGGGGCCAGAGGGATCTTATCATTGTATATAAATACCTGGCAGGGGTGTGAAAACAATGGAGCCAAGCCTTTCTTGGGGATGCCTGGTGACAGGACAGTAGGCAATGGGCACAGACTGGAATACAGGAAATTCTATTTCAGTGTAAGAAACAATAGGCTTTTCTACTGTAAATGTGATCAAACACTGGAACAGGTTGCCCAGAGAGATTGTGGCATTTCCATCTTTGGAGGCAGCAAAGCCTGACTGGACAGCCCTGAGCCACCTGCTGTAGCAGACCCTGCTCAGAGCAGGGCAGCTGGACCAGACCAGAGGTCCCTCCAGCCCCAGCTGTTCTGTGATGCTGTAATCCTTCGAGCTGTTTGAACATGTAATTGTTGACCTTGTGATGGTCAATACTAAGGCAACGGTCATGTCCCCCTTCAAACTAACAGTCCTAATTTGTTTATGCTTCCAACCCGCTATTATATTAAGCCACAGTACAACTGACCCCCTGAGAAGAGGTAACTGAAGCTTTTGTTGAAGAATGTACACTGGTTGGCTCCATGCCCCTGTCTTCCGAGCTTAGAGGAAAAAAGGGGGCCACTAGTTTATTTATCTTGACTTAATATCTTCCTGTATTTGGTTGACCTTAACTCTCAATTTTCTAATGAAGCTTGAAGACGCTCATGAGCTGAATTTATTAATGCTTTCCTTTGTTGTGAAATGATTTACTTTTGTTTAGCCCTTATCACTTGCCCTTTGGAGTTCATGTGTGTTCCTAAGGAGGAACAATGAATGGATGTTTCCTGCTCTAGATGTGTGCAAGCATTTCTCCAAAATTTGAATGTGGAAGTGAAGCAAAGCTGTTAACCCAGAGCATGCTCTCCTACCTAGCACAGGTATTCTTTGCGCATTTTGACACTTTTTGAGGAGTCCAGCCAATATCCTACATTTATTGGGTTAGCTGTGTGCTTCCTGCCTCATCAGCCCATGAATTGGTGGCAGTTCTCATTGCTCAAAGGAATGAGTGCTTGAGATCCTGTTTCAGATTTTTGAGATTCACTTTTTTTTTTCCTTAATTGTTCAATCCTATTAATATTCAAAAATGAATCCAATTATTATTTGGCTTCATTCCTAATTGAGTTTTGACTCCTTGCAGTGCTGTTCTGAAATGTAGTCATTCTTACAGCATGAAAGCAGGGAATGTCTTGTCATTTTGATGGACTGATTTTGATAAAACATGGCTTAAATCTATTCCTGCCACAGATGTACTTTTCAACCTGGTACTTTTTTTAATATTCTGACTTTGATTTCAATGCTGCAGAATTCATACAGTGCAGAAATCTCTGGAGGGTTTGGGGACTGGACTAGATTATTTGCCAACCTAAGAGTTTGTTTGGAAAACTTGCTGTTAGTGATGGGTGTTCCTTTATGAGCAACCTGAAGAAAGAACTCCTGAGAGAATACAGACGATGGCAGAACAACATGTAAGAGCCCCTCAAAGTTCCTGGAGTAAGCCTCTGTTTTCATTAATGATACTGGAATTTGATGGTGGATGTCCCCACTGTTATCAATTTAACCTCCTAACCTGAATTACGGTTTTAATGTGGCTTCATCTGCCTCCATTCCATATGTGTATGTGTATTCTGTTTGCATGCAGCTTTAGCCCTTAATCAAAATCAGTGGCAGAATATTACATGTAGGATTTGGGTGGGAGGTTTTTGTGGGTGATGTGACAGTGGAGGTCATTCTGTGCGTCACAGAATAATTTCCTTTGGAAGAAACCTCTGGCCCAGCATCCCACACTTATAGCTATGCTTTTAAAAGTGCTAGCTTTCATTTAGGGAGGGGATTGCTGGCATGGAGCTTACATGGTCAGACCCACTGCTGGCTTTAGCAAGGGGTGAACCCACTGATATTGTCGCACAATAATTTCTTAAGGGCCACCTGTACTTACTTGTGAGAGGCTGTTTCAACAGGAACTATGAGGATGAAGCTCATTTCACGCTGGCTCCTCAAAGGCTTTCAGGAGGTGGTGACTTTGTAAGCATGGCTGATAAACAAACTTGGCTTTTATAAAAATAGACCAATGGTCTGGCAGGAATTCCAGCCTGTCCAAATGGGTCTGCTCCTGCCAAGCAGCATGAAAAGGGTGTGCCCCAACTCCCTCTCAGCCTTCACATTTCCCTGCTTCTTCCCAATCAGATGGTAAATATGTCTCTGCACATAGCATTAAGGTTGGCAAATCGGTTGTGCAAATACTGCCAAGTAAGTAAATACAGTAGAAAATGGAACATTCACTCCTTTTGTTTAGTTATCAATACGGATTTAAAGGCAAGTCACTTTAAGTAATTGTGTTTAGGTCATTAAACATGGTTTAATAATGACAATAGTAGGGTGTGTCCTGAGACAGGAGGCAAAGCAGTACACCTCTAATAGGCTAAGAGTGGGTTATTTCTGATAACAAACCTATCTGTTGGGATTAGTTCAGAGGAGGGCAGTTTGATGAACACCCACTTTTGGACAAATCCTGAATGTTCTTATTGCCCTGCTACTCATAAATTGAGCCCATGTAAAATGTAAGGTTTTTTTCAGCATTATCTCTGTTTACCAAGTTAAACATTGAATAAAATCTCTCTTGACATAATGACCATGGGTTATGTGCAATGTATGACTAGAAAAAAGAAGATTCCCTGCACCATAGGGTATAAAGTTCGTATCCATATTACATGGTGTTTTTTCCAGTCTAAGCCAGCAGTGAGTATTCCTCATTCTGCATGTTGGATCAAGAGTACTGTTGGATGAAATAAAGTGTACAAAATTATTGTGGTAAGCAAGTGAATCTTTTAAGGCTAATTAAAAAAAAAAACGGCTGTTTTCTAAACTTCTCAGGGATTTTTAATCTTCGAAACCAGTCTCCACAGAGATGGATTAGTGAGGAGAGAACAGATGAAGCAATCAAAGGTGCCAGATAAATGCAATTTATCATGTTTCCACAATTTATCGCCTAATTATCCGCCTCATTGTGTGTGTATATGCGTCTATAGTGTATATATAATGTGTGTGAGTATTAAATGTGTTTATGGAATGATACTGCTCCTGGATTTTCCACAGCATGTTCTATAAACTGCTGGGGGTGACATGCTTGCTTTTTTTTTGAATAAGTGCAGTATGTGAAATCTCACCAGACATAGCTAAACCAGAGCACATTGCTGACATACCAGCTATTTCATAGACGACATGACTTATATGGAATTAACAGATCCAATCCAAGTCTCTTAAACTCATACAATGAAATCTCATAAACCTGATAAAATGTGTGATTCTTTTAAATCATGAAATAAATTTTAAATAAAGCCCACAGTTTCTAGAGCATGAATTTTTGTGTGATAGCAATTTTTTCCTGTCACGTTATTATTGCTGGTTTTGTTGCTGAACAGGTTAAAACTATAATCCACCACCTCAGCTGTGTGGCTTTCCTGGTTGAGATGGCTCTTCATAAGTCAGGGTACAAAGGTCAGCACTTACTGGACCCACTCTTAATCCTTTAGTCATACAATGACGTTTCCATTTTTCAGGTCCATTAGTATAACTATGGCCCCACTTCTACATAGCATTTTGACACCTTTTTTTTTTTCCGTGTTGGACTGTGGTTTGCACGTTTCAAGAGGAGCTTTTATGAATTTGTGAATGTTTGCAGGCAAATAACTTACTAAAGCTCTGTTTCTGTTAAGAAGCAGCATACAAACCTAAGGTTTTTTCTTTCCTCCTGCTTATCCTATTCTTGTGTGTGTGCTATATAGGCCTCACATACCTTCAGGCATGCTGTCATTTCTACCCAAGGCCTATTTAAAACTTCATGTTTGGCAGAGCAGTAGAGACAAAGTTGTTTCCACATGGAAACAATCTCTCGTGTCTTGGTTTTAACCCATCCAGGTCTCTCAAGGAGTAGTCAGGTGAGCTTGGAGGAGTGCATCTCATGGTGTCTGTCAATAGCTCAGTGAGGATGGGACTTAGGTGCCCATCTGGGAGGGAGGGCACCCAGCTGTGGTGGGCAGTGGCATAACCCAAGGAGAGGAGATGCATCGTACCTTTGGAATGATTATCGGAGCTGTGTCTTACCTCAAAGGGGTGAGATGCTCTTGCAAATAGGGGTACATGCTTGTGTTGTGCTAAAGTACAAGGCTTTATTGAATCCAGTACTAATTTCACTTTTCCAGTGAAGGAACAACAGGGGAACATTTAGTTCACGCCAGACTTATTTTTCTTTGCAAAGTACAAGTTCTGATTTATTGTTTTATTTAATTTTAATCCCTAAGAAACTCTTCTTAAGAGGAGAGAGAAGGAGGGATGAGAGAGGGTGTCAGTGGCATCTCAGCCTCTTCATCCTGCTCTCCAATCTCTAGCCACCTTCTGCCTGACAGGCTCTTCACTCAGCCCCTCGGGTCCAGGCTCTGGTGTCAGTCTTTCACCTCTCAAGAAAACAAAGTTTGCAGGGAGATAATACTGGATTTAACATGATCTACAGGATTGGGGTCAAGGGTGATGACGAGGGCCTTCAATCAGTAGACGCTTGTTTGAGCGTGTCATCACTGCCGGTGGCATTCAGATCAGGCTTCTGCTTACAACTAGCTGAAGTGACAGGTGAGAAACCTGCTCCTCACAGCAGGCAGGAAAAAGCTGTTGGCTCTACTCGTGGCCAGGAAAGGACAAACATGGCTTGAAAATAGAAGTTGGCTGCTGGCTGGGTGAAGGAGAGCAGATGTTTTGATTTCCTTCTTGCCAGTAAACACAGTGCTGTTTGTGGATGTGGCTGGGGTGACCCCTCTGGTTCTTTCTGGAGATATATTTCCAGCTTAGAAAGAGATGAGAAAACCAACAGCAATGACAGTGAGCAGCAGCACAGCCAGGCAGGATGGTGCAGCATGAGTCCAGAGCCTGGCCCAGCCCCTGGGTGGGATGTCGGTGCAGATGTCCCTGGCCAGCACGTGGTGCACATGGCTGTGCTTAAACAGCAACATGTCCCCAGGGCTTGTGAAAACCCCAGGGCCACCCTGGAGTCAGCCAGATGGGAAATAATAGCAATAAAAGAACTTTTCTGCCTTGTGTAGGTTAAGATTTGTTGCTATCAAGAGCAGGGAATAAGAACCCTGGATAAGAAGGTTTGGTTTGGATTAGGGAGAGGGGGGATTTAGGTGACAGTGGCAGAAGAAGGAAACCCAGTAGGTGCCTCTTCCCCAGAGCAGAGTGACTGAACAACACTGTCATAGTGGGCTAGACATGCTTGAGTGAACGCGGTACAAAACTTCTGCTCTGCTTGGGAAGGTAATGGCAGTTTCCAGCAGGTAAATTCCTCTGTAATCTAATTCCTCTCTTTGTAATAACTGGAGACCTGCAACTTCAGCTGAGCAAGAAATTTAGATAATTGATCCCAGTGTATAAGCCAAGGAAAGGGAAGAAAAGCGGAGGTGAATAAAAGCAGAGGTGAATAAAGGAGAATAAAGAAAACAACAGCAGCTGATTTAATGTTTCTGATTTCTGTGTTGTAAGAGGGAAGCAATTTTCCATCTGGAAATGGAAATGTTGCAAGTTGGAAAGGATTGTCTTGAGTATTAAAACAGCAGACTGCAAATCAAGGAGGTTGTTGCCCTTTTTGACTTTGGGTGTGTCACTTAACCTTGTACTTTCAGTAATAGAAATGGTTGGTCCCTGTGCAGCTGCGGTGCAAAAACAGTCTCTCTTATGTAAAAATACAAGTGGAAGACCCCTATAGATTATTCTTAATCATACAACCACCAAATTCTATGTAACAGCCTGTTGCAGGTCCACTCTCAGAGCTAGCTTTGGTCAAGTGTTAAATCCACTACAAAAGAAATTAGTCAGCTGCAAGTAGGATACTGTGAGTTTTGTGAAGAAAACTTGGGTTTGCACAAGGAGGCTTTTTTGACCTTTTTTTAGCTGGGTGGTAAAGTCAAGGGGAAAAATAATAAATCCCTTGGTTTGTTTGTGTGTCACTAAGTGACTCCAGTGATTTTCCACGCTGCATTAGTAGATCAGCGATGGCCAGGGTGCAGCCAGCCCTCTCTCTGTCCCTGGTGTCACCATAACTCCATCCTGCTCCACACTGGAAGCTTTTCCAGCGGCCGCCAAGTGCTCGGTGACCTCCTTCCGCTCTCCCCATTGATGCTGCGTGTTCACGGCAGAGAGGAAGGCAGGACTTGGGCCAAGCACAAAGCCAAAGAGGAGGGGGAGGGAACTTGACAAATACCCCAGCCTCTGCTGTCACTGTGCCAAAAGCAGACGGAGAATGGGAGCCACAACCAGGGTGGTCAAGAAACGGAGCTGGCTGGCAATGGGTCAGTTGCAAATCACAGCAATCTCCAGGCAGCTCAGCCAAGAAGAGCTTGTGTTTGTGCTGGTTGTGTGGCTCTACATACCAGAAGTGTGGCTGTCCTTTTCTCTTGGGATAATGACTAGGTGGAGCTGCTCAAATATGTGCATGATATTCTTGGTGTTCCCAGCCAGGAAAAACAAAGCCCTGGAGAAGTGTGCTTGGTTGTAGAATTCTTTGCCTGGTTTTATTGCAGTGTAAATCGCTGACAGGTGTGTGAGGTGCTCCAGGTAGATGACAGCGTGGGGTTGGCACCCCAGAGAGCTATGGATTGCACTGCTTAATGAAATGGGTGGAAGTTGATGAGGACCCTTGGACAGTTGATGATGGAAACTCTTTTGTTACCCTTTGCCCCAGCTTATTCAGTGGACAGGAAGATGGTGGCGGCAAGTAAAGGGTGAAACATCAATATTAAACTCTATTGTTGTCACACCTGCAGATGGGATAATAACTAGTCGTGTGGTTTGCAACCCAGTTTCCATGAATTACATTCCTGAGCAGTACAATAGATACCCCCTGTTCCTCAATTGCTGTCTGAAACATGATATATTTTCCATGAACTCCCACGTAAATGGGTTTTTTTTGGTGACAGATTGCATGTTAAAGCACTGGAAGATGAAAGCACCAAATATTTGCTTTAGAAAAACACAGTGAAAGATTCTCTCATCCTCCTTAGTCAAACTGCATCAGCCAGAATTCCATTAACAAAAATGACTCTCTGTAGTTAAACTTATTGGCACCCCCTGGGCATCATTAAGGCTCCTTCTTTCCCCCTGTGTCTTTTCCAGGAGAAGAGGCATGGAGGGAAGCTAATGTAGGACACTAGTGGCTTGTGCTTGAATCCTACTTAACATGGTGGGACGAGTCTCCACAGCAGAGCACAAGCAGAGCAGAAAAGCAGCCCCTTCCTCAGCCCCCACCTAGTCAAATTAGGGGCTTCAGAAAGTCAAAAGTGGCTTCAATAATTAAAAGGCATCTTGGAATTATGCTGCACCAACTGTCTGCGTGACCTTGGACCAGAGCCCACCTCACTCCATGTCTCAGTTCTTCTACCCAGGCAATAGAATTAAGTAATGCTTGTGAGTATCACACTGCTGCTAAAAATAAGCTATATCATTGGTGACACAGAGTGTGACTGATTTTAAAGCTACTGTGAATTTGCTCCATGATCTCCGAGGAGAACAGTCAGCTCTGGTCTGATGCTGCCCCATGGATGTGCTTTAGGAAATGAGAATTTGGGATACTCATGACATCCCACATCTGAAAATACATCTCACCGGTAGCTGGGTATTGACAAGAAATTAAGTTGTTTCGAAGTAGCACATCTTCCTTTGTGCTCCTGCTTTTTGTAGGGCCTCATTGTCCAAGCCACAAGCCATCCTGCCAGGGATGCATGGTTTGGTTTGACAGACTCCTGATATACTCACTACACTTTCATTTTCATCTGCCTGGTTCATTCAGACCTTGCCTCAAAAACAGATACTGGATTCTGGAAAACCAGTGTCTGATTGGACTTGGCAAAAGGCAGGTGCTTTGGAGCTGGCATTTTGAGGGTGTGAGTGGGAGCCTGAGGAAGTGCAGGGAAGGACCTCCTGCTCCTCCCTGCATGGTCCATCCCTGCATGCCTGCACTTCCAGGCCAGTGATGGTGAGTCAAATGCAGATATCCACACCCACATCCGAAACCATGAAGGGTCTGGCATGTTTGATAAAAGAATATGTTGAAGATTTTAACCCAGTATTTTACCCAGTATTTTCAGGGTTTTAAAATTCAAAACTTGATATACAATATCTAGCACTTTACAAAGTGAATGGTGAGCGTGTGTTTGTCCTCTAGTACATGAGTACACACAAATGTGTACTTGTTCATTGTCAAAGGAAAGGAGGAAAAAACCCAAAATACAGAGGCTTTGCATCTACTCCATATACATGGTTGCTGATAAAAGTGCTTACTACGCCTCTCACAAATAATCACTTTTTCAGCTCAGCTGACAGCATGTTGGTTGCTGTGCAGATGACCACAGCATTTACCCAAAAAAACTATTAATTTGGTTTTGAGGCTTATGTGCTGTATTTATAATAAGGCAAATTTAATTTCTGGGGACAGGAGAATCATTCTTCAAGCCAAAGCACTTGCTTAGAGTGAATTTTAGCTGCTGTCCTAAGGTTTTGTGGAGATACTTACAATGAATTAAAAAATGTCACTGGAACACTTATTATTGACCATTTTTAATAATTAGATATGGTTTGTTTTTACTTTCTGATGGACAGAGAGATCCTGGATGCATTTTCCTGTATTATATTGGGGGATCAGTGAGACTGTGCATGGAGCAGTCCTCTCATAATTTCTGTTTCTGCCCTGGTCTTAGAATAGGCTCTGAGCTTCAGTGATAAACTTGTGCAATGTGGTACAATGGTCTCCTGGCACTCATAGCTTTTACATTTAAGTACTCGTTAGGATTGGAATTGAAACTTGAGTTTGAGTGCAGCATTGGTACAAATTTTTGTAGGCAAAAGGTTTTCCTTTCCTTCCACTCAGTAACACTTTTTTCATTGAGTATCTTGGATAAGTTTATAGAAGAGGTTGTGTTAAGTGTTAAAGTAACTTCATGTCCTAGAGCTAAGGTAGCGGCAGAGTTGGGGCATAGAAACACTGTCCTGGTAGGTCTCAGCTCACCATTCTGAACAGCTACTGACCATATTTTTCTATGCATAATCCTGTTTTTAATTTTAATTGAGTTCTTGGGTTAGTCCTCTTAGCCAGCTATTGTTTATGAGTTTATGGCTCTTTAGTTTAAGTAGGTCCACTACCCATGTTTGAAAGGTGTTTGTGCATAAATCATTTCAGGGTGGTAGAAATTATAAGTGGGAATAGTAGTCATCTTGCTTAATGGTAGGTTTTTTCTGAATAGTGGGACTATCTGCTGGATTAACTTCATCAGTGTGAGTATCTAATGGCTACAGAGGTCACTTCCTCCTCTGCAAATCAGTAGATGAGTTGGAGAATTTCCTCATCACTTCTGTCCACAATTCCATTGTTCAGGGAAAGGGCCTTGCTTAATGATTTGATTTTGGCTTTGTTGGGATGGTTCATTCAGTTAAGTGATTTTTTTGAGGTGGGTTTTATGCCTAGGTTTCTATTTTTTAATTTAACTTCTGGTGGGCAAGGCCTGTGACTGGAGAGGTGCCCCTTGGCTGGAAGCTGCAGGGTCCTGTGAGACTCCCATGAGCTAGTCCCAAAACCAGAAGTCAACATCACACTGGTGACAGCCTTCTCCCTCTGTGCCTGAAGTTCTGGCCACAAGTGGAAGGAGGGATGGAGAAGACAGTGAGGAGGGAAAGGAGTCATCCCTGCTGGACCATGCTGCTGTATCCCGCTGTGTCTGTGTAGTAAAAGAATGTGGTGGCTGTGACAGCAGCGTCCGGCATGGCAAAACACCCCACCCTGCTGGAGTGTCAGCTGCAAGAACTAATCCAGTTTTGCATGTGCTGGGGTGGGTAGATGCTGAAATTGAATGAGACTTTGTGAATCCTCCCAATTCTGTTTCCAGCTTCTGGTGAGCATGCTGAGAGCACAACTCTACTACCATGGCTTTTTAGACCAGGATCATTGGCATCTCCTTTGCAGCCCTCCTGCCAAGTCCAAGGATGCATTAAACATGTATTTACACTCTGGAAAGCAAGCTGTGGCAGTCTGGAATATTTTTCTTCAGACTTCTTATATTTCTGCATCAGCTTTGATTGTCAGTTCTCCTGCACACATCCATCTGGGCTGAGTCAGGATGTCATCTGTGCAGCTATTCTGGGATGCTGGGGCTGCTGTGATGGTGCCTTGAAAGAAAACTCCCCTGCTGGTAGTGCCCAGCCAGCACGAAGGTGCCAAGAGAGCAAAAATAAAAGAGCCAAGATTGGACTGTGTCTTGGCTTTGCCACAAGAGAGATTCACAGCAAGGAGAGAAACCACTGTTAGCAGAGTCTGGGCTGGAGGAATGCTTCCCAGAAGTGCTGCCCCTGGAGAGCTCCCTGACTGGGTGTGAGGGCTGGTTGTGGCCATCTTCTCCAGCTTGAGGGATATATCTGCTTCTGGATTAGCTCCTCGTGTTAGGAAAACATTCATTATCCAGAAAAGGCCATGGGAAGATTTTAAGTTGTTCACATGGCTTATCCTCAGTCATAGTGGTGAAAAATAATATTGCATGGGGGAGGAGGTATGGAAGGGGCAAAGAGCTGATTGAGTCCATTAAAGTGGAGCCTGGTATTGCAGTGCTTGGGAGCTGCTGTGTTAGTTCTGCATGGAGCAGTCACAGTGTGGGTGAAGATTGTGCCTGATTTGGACTAGAGCAGCCCAGGACAGAGGCACAAGGGGCAGTCCATGTGTCTGGGACCCCTGAGCCCATCCTCCTGGATGTCACCCCAGCTCACGTGTGACAGCCTGGGCACCACCCTCTCCCCCATTCCAACAACTGTCTCCATATCTGAGATGCAGAAGTGACAAATTAGTCCCCAAAATGGCCATTTAGGATCAGATGATGTTCCTCCAATAGTTTTAAGCCACCACCATTTATTGTCTTGGATAAATAACAAGGCCCAGAGGATTTGCTGGTTGAAGGTCTATGCTGCAGCCCCATGCCCATAGCTGATGTAGCAGCTCTTGCTGCAGATTTGTAGGATGGTCTTGTGGGGAGTACTTAAAGAATGTGGTTAAAAAGCTACTGGGCTAACTTACAGAAAGCCCCAAATGGTTGGCAGTTTCCAACCAGGAAGAGTAGATAACCTTGTAATTTGCAGGCACCACAGGGTGTACAAACCATGATTTCAGGGCCTTGACCCGGGAGCTGGCACTGGAACTGCCTGCCCTGGCCCTCCATCAGGCAGGAATGAATGTAGAGCAGGATGGGTGCTAACTCTGGTGGTGACCTTAAACCACTGCCAGTGTGCTGGGGAGCAGAATGCTGCAGTTCATACATGGGCACATGTCTTCTGCCATCTCAGTGAAGGTATCAGCCCCCAGGAGAGGGGTAGAAGTGACAACCTCTTAAATCAGCCCAGTGGGAATTGCTGGAGGTTGTGAGTTAGAGCTGAGGTTCTCTGCTCTACAGGGTGTTTAATTAATATTATTTGAGTTGCTTGGTAAAAACACAGATGCTTTCAAGAAACCTAAATCTTTTTCTCTCATTTTCCCCATACTAGTAAGTGGGACACTATGCTTTGTAGAGGTACCCACCACACTCTGAATTCAGGCTCCTCTGCAACAGAGAAGTGATTTTAAAAAGGTGGGGGGAAAAAGCAAGGAAAAAAAAGCCACACAGGAAGCAGTCTTGCCCTTAACTCTGGATTTGCCAGCTGCAGAGCAGAAAGAGTTCTTCCTTAACATTTTGCAGTAGTAAAATTATGAAGAGATAATCTTAAACCTGCATTCATTTTCTATTGCCCATTTTAGCTCTTTAAGACCTCTGTTTTTCAAACTTTCAGTTCACCTTTAGGAAATAGAGTTGCTCTTCTCATGTGAATTCCCCCAGTAACTGGGACAAAGAAAGGCACAAAAGGCTCAAGGAAGTGAGATGGTGCAGTTGTTTTTGGACGGATCGTTTTCCAAAGTTTGCCCTTTAGCTGGAGGGGGCTGCAGGGCTGGTGCCCCTATTTGGGACTGAGGCAGCCATGGGGCTCTGTCTTTGCCAGCCAAAAGACACCAGAGTACTCACTGAACCTGGAAACTCTCTGAGGCGCCTCCCCAGTCCCAGGGCAGGCAGTGAAGGTTGGAGCAGCTGCTCAAGGGTGTGTGTGGATGCTGGCAGGGCAGTGAGGGGGCTGCTGTGGTGTCCCTGTGAGCATGCTGACACTCTTGTTTTCCAAAGTGAGGGATGTGGAGGGGCTCAGCAACAACAGACTGAGCATTCTCCATCTCTTCAGCAGGAGCCATAAAGGAAGAAGCTTGCAGGAGCGATTAATTTGAATTTGAGGGTGAGAATATGGCACAGTCTCAGTCACTCAGTAAGTGTGTCCCTCCAGGTGACAGACAACACACTGTAGTCCAGCTCGTGGCTCCTGCCTCCTGTGCTTGTGAGGGACATCATCCCCACACATTTACCTCTGCTCATTCCTTTGCCTTGTAGCCTACCAGCTGTGACTTGTCTCTCCCAAAGCCGTTTTCCCAGTAGCACCTGGAGAGCCAATTTTTAATTTTTATGTCTATTTTTATCACCCTAGCAGGGGTCTGCCAATCACCATTGACTAGGAGACAGCCTTGCTAATTGTAGGGGGCTAAATTAGGGTGCTTGTGTATGGCTGACCTTTGCTAGCCAGCAGCTGCCTCTACCTATATATTGGTTATAGAAACCTGACTGCTTACTTGATAAGAATTCCTGTTACTAGCAAAAGTTTTTCACAGGCAGGATTCTCTCTCCTTTTCATGAAAAATTGTATCTACAAAGCCCATTTAAGGGGAAGGCATTTGGTTTCAAACTCCCCCCCTGCAGTATTTGAAATCTGTCAGGTCTGCAAACCTGTAAAAAATGGGAATTGAGTACAAGTAGAAGTGGAAATAAGTCGGTTTGTACTGCATGAACTGCAGAGCTTAAGCAGGAGAAAAATACTTTTTCTGATACGAGTTGTGATAGTAGTAGAGGCCAGGTCTGCTCTGAAGAGTTTTGCCAACACAGCTACATTGGTCAAGGATATTGATGAAGTGTGGGTTTGGTTTGGGTTTTTTTTTTCCACACTGCTGTAGCTGTTCAGGGCAAAATCCCTGGTGATTCCATAAATGCAATTATGCCAGCAAAACTGCGCTTTTGATGATATGGTTGATTTTGCTCACTGGAGGGCAAAACGTTGTGAAGCCATGCTGGCTAAAGCTTGCTTTCACCAGTTTAAATTGTGTGTGCTTCAAGGGTATAGTTTGACAAGCTTTTCTTTCAGTGCCCATGCCAGCTTCAGCAGTCACCCCCCTCCATGCAGATTGTCCCTGGGATATGGTTTTGCACTCTGGTTGATACAGCATAAGGCTGAAGCAGCTGAAAGGAATGGCCTCACTGTGGCTCTGCTGCATTTCTCCCTACCCACTGCTGGTGTTTCTGACTCCTGTTAGCTAACTTGGAAAGCTGTAGTTAGTGATAGATAACTTGGCAGAGAAGGGCTTCTTTTTTTATTTTTTATCTTTTTTGGGTTTTTTTTTTTTCGGTGTGTAGATTTAACTTCCCATACTGTTTCACTGTGGGATCAGACAAGCCATGGTGTGAACCACAGAGAGCTGCAGACCTGAGCTGTTTCCCATGGTTGGACTCACTCAAGTGGATTATAAACCATGCTCTCATCTGTACTGCCGTGGTTGGGAGACCAAACCAGAGAAGGGCTCTGAGTTAAAAATAACCACTCTCGAAGCACTCAGGCTGATGGCCCTGGCTGGGTCAGTCCCACTGTCCAGCTCACCGTGTGTGTTGGCCACCAGCTGCACGGCCAAGATGCAGGCGAGGGCAAGACATGGGAGAGCAGCCGGGATCGCCGCGGCTGCTGGGAGAAACATGAGACCAGTTATGGTTTTAGAGTACTTAACTCACTGGCAGGGTGCTGCTGGAGCAGGTCTATACTGGGAATGTCTCGCACCACAGTCTAGGAATGCTGGATTAGCCTTAATAGTCTCCATGGTGCAGATGGAGCTTGTGCCGTTGGAGCTGCATTTTTGTGGTTTCACACAGCCCATCTCAGAGTCAGACAGTGCACACAAGCGTGTCTTTGCAGGTGGAAGGATTTCTACCAGATCAGCTGTAGGAAGAGTCATTCGTAGGTATTTTCTTTGTGGATATTTGAGCCTTCTGTGGGGCCCCATAGCATGGGAGTCTGTTACGTAAATAGAAGGACACAAGGCTTTGCATTGAGGACCATATTACAGGGTAAAGGTCTAAGACTGATTGAAATCAACAGCTTCCTCTTAAAACCTAATCTGTAAAAAAAGACTTTCTTTTGCTCACACCAAGGAAGCAGAAAGTGAAGCCCAGAAGCTAATTAGACTAAATATCAAGAATTGTTGACAAAATATCAGACTAGGGGCAACTCTGCCATGTAAAGTATGAGCCTAATCTCTTGATATGCTAGGATTTTTAAATTTAATTTCTTTTTTCCAGGGTTTCTAATTGTTTTAAAATTCAGTCTGTTAGTGAAGGCACATAAAAACAAAGTTTTTCTCCTTTTTGATAGCCTCCAGTATTTGAATACCTTCTTCTGTGAAATGCAAAGAGGAATACTTTACTTCATGTTCTGCCTGGTGTTGACTTAAAAAAAGTGTGCAAAATGCTGCCCTCAGGGAAAATGGGTTGCAAAGCTTCTCATTCTTAGTTGGGGCCAGGTTTCACCCGAAATATTCCTACTTCCCACATTTGCAAACCAAAAAATGCAGTTTAACGAAAAGTAGAGCTGTCAGGCAAGTGCTGGGCTGCAGTGTAGATCATCCAGTGCATCTAACTTAAAACATTGCTGCTGGCTGCCCTCTACCCCATGGATCTGCTGGAGGGCTCCCATCCCACTCCAGGGAGAAGGGGCTTCCCCCCTGTTTCTGGGCTGTGAGAGGTTGAGGGGGTGTGGCAGTCCAGGTTGGATGCCAGTGCTTGAGATTTCCTAACATCTGGTGGAGGTGCAGGGCAGGCAGCAGCATGGTTGTGCCCTGCACTGTGGTTGTTTCCTCCAGCAGAGCCCACAGGCTGTGAACATTCTTTGAGCCAGGAGTCTCCACTAGGGTGACTCGCATTTTGCAGCAACAAGGCTTGCACAGGGAAGGCTGGAAGCTGGAGATAGAGGTTCTTGCTGGAAAGGGCATTTGATGATTCAGCACACACGTGTAAGCACAGCATTCATTTGTGCAGATCTCTGCAGTTGTTGGGCATAATAGAACATGTTGGTATCCTCTTCCTCGGTGAATAGAGTTAATCCGCCGGCACAATAGACTAGAATGTCTCTTGAGCCCTATGGAAGCTATCACGTTAAAACAGGTTTATTCACTTTTAAAAATATATTATGTAAAAACTTACTTAGGGAGTTCATTAAAACCAGGGTTTCTTTGTCCTCTTAAGACATTGAGGCTCACTGAGAAAAGCCTATTGAGTGTGGGTTTATTTTTCAAGCATGCAATGTGTGTCTGATTCTAAAGTATTTCTGAAAAATAGCTCTTCTGTTTATGCAGGAACCATATTTCCTTCCATGCTAATGTATTTTCTTTAAAAATATTAGTGAAACACGATGGAGGCACAAAGTTCCTCAATACTTGTATTAATCTTAGCATGCAATCAACAGTTCTAGCTTACTGACACTAGTTCACATCTTGCAGAAAATGTGAGCCTGAAGGGAAGCATATGGCAAGAGCATGGTAACCTGCTAGGATCACTGGCTTTGTTTGCCTTTTAACTCTTGGCCCAAACTTGTGCATGAAGATTTGGTTTTTAAGTCTGGAAATATGCCACAAAGATGATTTGACAAGTGTCATAATGCCAGAAAGCACCATGATGTGTTGTGAAAAAAGCTACCTGACCAGATGAAAATAGCTTTTGTGATGGTAATCTCTCACACGTTGTTGCAGTTGCAGATTAAACATTCTTCTAAGCTCAGGGGGGAAAAAAAGATCAAAATTAAGAGAAAAACTGACCGTCTGGAAATCTACTGTGAGTTGAGACTCAGGGCACCTGTCTGACCTTTGGATGATCTGTGCTGGATCAAATGCACAGACTGTCCAGTAGCTCTTAGTTTCAGTGTACAAAGTGGGGTAACCTTTGGTGAACACCCTGTAGTGTGTGATTGGAGGTTGAAGAGTATTATCTCCATAACATGCGAGGACACCACTATCCATTTTTAGATGATCACCTTGCATGCTTCTTGCAAGGTCAGCTTCAAACTATGACTAATTCCTCTGCAAAAGAAACAGGTGTCAGGATTAATTCATTTATATCTCTACATCACAGCACGATGTATTTTCTTACTACTGTAATTTGTGTCCTGTAATATATTTGCTTGCTTTTGCCCTGTAGCTGTTATTCTAGTATGAATATCATTAATCTCCATCCTCTCAGAACAATTGGACTTTTGGGGGAGGGAGGAAATAGGAAAAAAGAGGACATTAAGTTGTTCTGGGATAGCAACTAGGGTTCTGACCATATTTATCTATTACACATCAGTTAAGGTTCAAAGCTTTATCCCTCTGCAAAAATAACTGCATTCGGCTGCCCATGGCTGAGTCTCGTTTTACCTTGTTATTTTCATGATAAGAGAAGAAGAGAAAGAATGAATTTTTAAACAGAGAGTTCTTACTATTTGTTTGAGGTCAGACAGATAATTACATTCACAGAATGGCTCCTGGGAGGTTAGCTCCAGATGTGGGTTCAGGATCCTACCCCACTGATGGCCAAATGAGGTAAATTACATGGTCTTCCCCATGTCGTGTCCTTTCTGTAAATTGGGGATAGTGGCCTTCCCTGCCTGGCAGACGTGTTGTGAAGATGAATTTCTTTAAGATGAGAAAATTCTCACCTTGAGAAGGTGGCTTAAGAAGGAAGGAAGAACCTTTGTAAATGCCACACTCTCAAGGAGAATTGCCACTTAGAGCCTTTGCTGTTGGACAGCTAGCTCTAGAGTGCCTCCATGCTTCCTGTGTGTAGAAATAGCATCAGCAGAAATGCCAAGAACTGTATCTTTACTGGGAGATAGTCCATCCAGCTCAGTACTCGGGTGTGATGCAAGGGAATGGGACTGCCTCTCTTCTCCACAGAAAAACGGTTGTAATCCAGGTCATACCAGTCTTCTGAACACTTTGAGAGCCTTATCTCACCATAGAGAGTGCTGGTTTCTCTGAAAAGCCCCAAACACATTCATTTTAATTTATTTCAAGATTTGTAATAACAATTGAGTATTTCTAGAAACACATGCTGCATGTTTCACCCCAGACCCAAAGTTAGAGGCCACGTTGGAAACACATGAAAAATAAGGCTGAAATAAGTTTAAGGTATGTTATATAAGAGCCACTGACATTTGCTGCTACATGTGCAGGTATGTAATAGCAATCGACAGCACATGCAGTCTTGTAGACAGGTAATCCACCATGTGTGTGTGTGCGTATGTGTGTATGTGCGTGTAGTCCTTTACTAGAGAATTACTTCAAAAAAGATCCATCCCAATCTTTATTTTACTTTTCAGGTTACTTTTCAAGATCCTGGCTCACTGGTTTATTTTGGCTTCTGTGTACTCGTGCTCATTGTAATCTGAATAAAAAATGTAGTAGTGCATGTTAAAGCATCCAGGTTTTTCTGGTTTTGAGTTGAATTTGAGATGAGAACAAGTGGTAGAATTTGGATTGGGTTCCCATTCAGAGCATTGTCTGGAGATCTTCAAAGCCTTGTTTAGTTTGGCCCAGGTCTAGATAGTAGTCTGTAATAACACTTGTTTTGAGCTTGTAACCATCCTCTGGCTTGGACTCTCTAAACTGCGAAGCAGCTCATTCAGAATTTGAGTCAGGTTGTCTGAAAAGCTTTTACTTAATTATTTTTTTAATTAACAAGACACTTTCTAATTTCCTTCTTCTTCTGTTCTGTGTTTTACTTGGAGTTGCGGTTGTTCCATTTTTTTAAACTTGCAGTGAGCGTGCTCGTACAAAGAAAGTGCTGTAGAGGGAAAAATTGGTATTACTCATCAGCTGGGGTGTGTGGAGTGAATACTAGAAGCCCTTCTTGATGTCTCCAAATCTAATCTGCTCCAGCCCAATCCAAGCTCAGATTGAGGGTTTGGATCGCAGCTGAGGGGTTCCTCCTGTGGGTTCTGCTGGGCTGTTTGGTGTAGTCCTTGTCCACCCAATAGAGACCAACCCAGCATGTTGCATTCAAAGCTGTCCTGGGGTTACTGAATGTATAAGGTTATTATTTCCTTGCATTTATCAGTTGTAATGACTCAGGTCAGACAATTTATACAGTTTGTTTATCAGCTGACCTGAACTGCTCCAGCTGGTCACTGCTTGTCATGCAATGTCCCATGTGCTCTCCACCTTGTCACTCATTTCAGCATAATTCTACTTGAATTCTTTAAGTAGCCTTTAAGGACATAACTGCACATGGCTCTAAATTGAGGTTTGCTTCCCATTTGTTAGCTGATAAAGAGTTTCCCAGCTCAGAAATTCATGCTGCATAATCATCTTAACTTATAACCATAAATACATACTCTTGAGACAATGTATTCTTTGCATATTGATTAATGGACATGCTCTTTGTATGTCGTCCCTACTTCTGTGCAGTGATTAGAAAATATATGATTGACACTGGTGTGGAGATCTCTCTTGTTTGCTGATGGGGATGTATTTTTTTTTAAAGCAACACCAAACTCCTAAATTCGTATACCAGACTTGTTTAGTGAATTGCTATATTGCACAACCTTGTGCATCCTGCATGATTTTTTTTTTGTGTGTTTTTGAATATTTTGGCTGTGTCCTTTCAACTTTTAACCCTACACCTATTAACTGTTCTATCTGTGTAGATCCAACTTGGGAGGAAGTTCTTCAAATAAAAATCCTTTAACAGCCCATCAAAAACAATGCCCATTTTATCCAACACGTAGCAGTCAAATATGGAAGCACTGATAGCTTACATGCTTCAAATGAATGCCTTGCATGCTGCTTTATTACATGAAAAACAAAGTATTAGCTTCATGCAGGTATTTTCTATATGTTGGTGCTCCATGGAGCAGGCAGGATGTAAACCTTGCCACTAGAGTTCATGCAGGAAAATAGAATGGAGGAAAAAATAGTAAGTGTGGAAAGTGAAATGATTTTACTCTTTCTCCCTCCTTCCCAACATCAGCTTTTTCAGCCGAGTATAATGCTCATGCTAGATCAGACTTTAAACCCCTCATTTAGCCATCATTTGTATTTCTGAAAACTATTATTTAACTATTATATGGAAAGCCAGCAGGATTATAATTTGAAATAGAAATGCATGTTGGTTCCTTGGCTTTATAATGACATGTTTATCTGCACCTCTAATGCTCTCATTGCCCAAGTCTGCACTTTTGGTTAATATATTTGCCGATTAACAATTGTTTTGCATCAAAATTGCACTAAAACAACACCATTATGTTGGCTGTGTAATTTGTATTCTCTATACACATCCCTCCCCAATCATTTTGCTTAAATCTGTTTGTGTTCAGCATGAAATGTGCAGTAATGGTGGTGTGCTCGTGCACATTACTATGTAGCTTCAGCACCGTTAGGTCCTTACTGACACCAGTCTGTAGGTTAAGAACACTTCAATTGGTCTAATTTGCAACCTGATCAGAAACACTGACCTGGTTAGTCTTTAACAATGAATGTGCCTAATGATAACTTGTAGGCACCCTTAGTGAAGGCAGTGATGTGTGTACAAGGAGTCATTTCCAGCTACGCCGCGTTGGAAGGTCTCGGGCTGCCTTATCTGGGATATCGCCTTGTCCTGCGCTTTTCTGCAGCGTGAGGCTTTGTCACCTCTAATGATACCTATCCGTCAAGCTGCACTGATGGAAATGAAGATAAATGGAATTGATGCAAACAGGAGGGTTAGACAAATCATTGATATAATTAGGCTGTCGGAATATCTCGCCACATTTTACTAATGTTAATTATATGGTCTTTTATATGGGAAACTTCAGTTAATTTTTGTTCTCCACAAAAGGGGAATACTGCCATTTATTAATTGTAAGGTGGCTCTTGGCTTTGTAGAAGCCGTTTTCTAGAGGAGAGGAGGTATGTTTACAGAATTTCCTTTAAGCTGTCAAAGCCTGAAATTGATAACAACTTAAAAGAATCTAAACTGTTAATAGTTTACATTTATAATTCATCTAATGTGATAGTTTATAACGTGAGAACCAAATATAGAGTATAATAAAACCATGTATTTATTGCAAATGGAAACGTGCTGAATAATGAAACAATATTAATTGCAGTTTAAACACTTTTGATATAAGCTATTTCTGAGAGGATGTTTCAGGCACAGGAGATGAGATAGTCATCATAATAAGGATGTAAAAACCATTCAAAATATTTTCAGAAACACAGATAGGCAGTACATCTCTATGCCTCTCTTTTTTTCCTTTTTTTTTTTCCCTCCCTGAAAATTCTGGGTTTTATCTTCTGTCAGAATTGATCACAGGAGTCAGTTTAATTGGGAAATTCATTTAAAATAGTTTCTAATTGGCATCAGAGAGTTGAAAGTTCAGTACAAAGGTGAGATCTAAGCTTTCTAATTAGATTGAATGCAGTATGACTTAAAGAATAGTCTTGATAATTACAGAATTTAATGCAAAATTATATTTTAATGAAATATGGGGATTTTTTACAATGAGAAGTCCTGCAATTCCCATTCAGTATTTCATCTTACTTTTAAAAGAGGAGCAAAATTGTTTTGTGCATCTATGCATAAATTCCTTTAAACCTCACAGTTTTATTTAAAACTAAGATTATTTAATTTTTCAGGATGAAGCTGATAGATCTACAATTTTGATGCCAAACCTTATTCCAGGCATTCTGTGTTTTCTCTACTCAAGTATAATTTTCTCTTGCATAGAATTATATTATGAACTCAAGTTTCCCCCTTCCCTTCCCATTCCCCCCCCAAGTTGTTTGATGCAGCTGAAATTGAAGGCTGAAGTAGAAGGGGCCACTTAAGTAGTGAAGGGTTTTTCTTTGTAAATAATAGATCAAGAGCACCGTAGCTGTATCTAATGGCGCCGAATGCAGCCTCCGTTCCAAGGACAGCGTGGGGTTTAAAAAAACATAACCATAGTTCATCCCCCTCGCTAACCTGTGGTCAGTTGGGCTGCTGCTGTTGGCCAGTCACATGTTTTAATTCATCAGACATGTTTTTTTTATAAACCTCTGATAATATCAACACATGAATAGCAGGGATGATCGCTGGGATTTCCGGACTGAAATGACGAGGGAAAATAAAATAGAAGGGGTGTTTTGTAAAATCTGTTTCTTCTTTTCAAGCCCAGGGGTTTACCTGAGCAGTGATCAACTTTTCATATAAGCAGCGAAGTTAAGGTGTGCTTTTGCAGAAACTGAGCTAGCTGCTCTCCAGATTTCTTCTCCTTCATATATTTTAAGCTGATAAAAATATTAGGTGCATAAGAATATGCACCTGCTTCTTTGAGTTGAACTTATTTAAAGAGGGGAAAAGAAGCTTATTTCTGGCATGCAGTACAGTATTTCAGGTGTTAGGAGAAATAATTTAGTGCTTCGTGACATTCTGGAGCAAAGATTTTACACTTAACAGATACTACCCTTTTCTTTCTTTTTAGTTAAATTTCTTTATCTCTGTTCTGCCAAGTGGATGCAATTTCAAGATCAAGATAAATAGCAACATCACTGGCAAAAATGAGTCAATTCTTGTCAGACATATGAATTTGATAAAAAAGACAAAACCATGTTCCCTGCCTGTGGTCCAGCAGACTTGATTGAATGCAGTCAGAGACTCTGAAGCGAAACTCTCCCATTTACAGTTGATTACCAGGATCAGGCCCCAACTTGAAAAGGCAGATTCCTAGAAATTTCAAATGCAAAACTACATAAAAAAAGCTGTCGAAGGACAAATTCATTCTGTTTTACACTCCCTTCTGTGCTTAAAGTGTCTGTTCCTTGAATGACACTGGTAGATTTGCTTGTAAAATAATTCATCTTTCTTGTGCCACTCACTTCTTTGCTTTATGATAGCTTGTAAAATCAAAAGAAGCACTTTCTCTGGTGTTTTTTAACAGGGTTTGCATTCAAAACCAAACACAAATAGTCGCTGAGAATTTTTGCATAATTATCTTCTGAAGATTTATAGTTTGCCTAGAATTTTTTTATATTTTACTTATTATTGTCATTAAATACAGGCTGTTTCATTGCATGTTTCAATCTGATTCGCTTTTGTTTTAAACAGTTTTGGTTTCTGACTAATAACTCATTTGTCTAAACCAAAAGAATCTTCTAAGCACAGGTTACAGTCATCTGCTGTAAATGATAGGAGTTAAAACATAAGCTGTGCTTCATTCGCCTTCATTCTAATCAGCGTTGGCAAGGGCGGTAGCAATCAGTAAAATATCCAAAAATTAAATTAAAAAAAAAAAAAAAGAAAAAAAGAAAGCAGATTCACCATCAGTCATCAGGGTCTCACATTTATTTTTTTCTTTTCTGCTCCAAAATAATTGTACAAGTTTTGCTGGCTCCAGTTGCCTGTGTTTCATGTCCAGCATCCCCCCAAGCGCAGCTGAGCTGAGCCGCTCGTTCTGTGCCGGGTTTGCTTCTGTGCGCGGGCAGGAAAGCACTGCGAGAGACATCCAGGCACCTCACCAAACCTCTCAGGAGCTCTCCTCCTGTTTTTCCTCCCCTCTGTCTTCTCCAGTTTGTTTCCACGTAGCAACAAAAATTACAAAAATCCGTTCAATGTAACCTTTTCTTCCTTCCCCCTTTCACCTTCCAGCTGCTTACCAGAGAGATCAGATGTGGGAAAGCCAAAATCCCAGAACATGATGAGCCCATTTAATTAGATGATTCCTACAATTTGTTTCCTTGCCAGTTCCCAGCTTTCTGTTTTGTGCTTCCTTAGCCAATGCTAGGGAAAAAGGAAAAAAAAAGGTGGCTTGAAAGCTAATAGATACCCCAGCCATCAATTGCCGAGACATTTTGTCTTTTGTGACATTGAGGAAAAGACAAGGAAGGAACTAAAAAATGTCAAAAGATCAAAAAATCAATGGGCTGGAGGAATGTGATCTGTTTATCAGGGTGTAGCTGCTCTTTCTGTTTGCATTAAGTCCGAGTGAGTGTCTTTGGTCACCACTAAACTTGCTTTTATTCACTCCCTAGGAGATGTAATACAAGCATGAAACGGTGGCTCACAAAGCAGGCACAGCGGCGAAGGAAATAAATAAATAAATAAAGCAAGCCAGGGCTTCTTTAAAGACCACAAAACCAGGTTTATTGCCTTACGATTTTTTTTTGCCTCGTATTAAACACGCTTACCTTTCTCTTGAAACTTGTTGCTGAGCACAGCAAATGGACCATGTTGTGTTGACGCGGGTGTCTTGTTTCTGTGTTACCGGGAGGTTATTTTTATGTATTTATTTTTGAAAATGTCAATAAAATGAAAAGAGGGCGAGAGTTCAGTGAGCGGAAGTTCTGGCAGCTGATTGAATGCATGTTCTTGGCGCTTGACAGTTCGTGTCAAGTCTTTGGTTGGACTTTCCCTTTGCTTTCCCGGGCAGGGAGTTGGGTTTGTTTCCTCTGAAACATGAAAAGAGTTGGGCGAATGCAAATGCGAGGCAGCTCTGGCGCGCGCCTTTCCCCTGCACGCCGGTAATGTAGTGCTTGCTGGGGTTTTAAAGTCACTGGATATTGCATAGCTCATAAATTCTTCACAAGCATGGATGGAAGGGGGGGAGATGTGTGTGCATGTACCGGGAGAGCGCGCGCATGTGTGTGTGTGTAAGTGCTGTCCCAGCCTATGAGAACTGATGGAGCAGACAAGGCAACACTACAATCTGTTGGACAAATTTTTTCTCACCCCTTGTAGTTGTTATGTGATAGGAAGTATGGCAAGGGCTGCATATTTTATAAACTTTCTATTAAAGTTGTGGCATGTTATCATAAAACTGAATTGTGATACTTTGTATTACACTCTGGGATTGAGAGATAGACATAGGATTAAAAAAACAATTTCTAGGCATTTCTAGATGATAAATTTAATTTTCTTTGCTATTTGGAGGTCTTCTTTGAAAATGCAATTGTAATGAACGCATTCAGAACTGGAGAATAGATTTACCCTTGGCTTCAAATAGTTGACGTTATCAGGCTCTGTCATTCGTTCCTTCCTATTTTCGGGCTGCTAATTGATGTTTTTGATGTCAGCAAGAAAATTGAAGAAAATGTCATGTGTGAACCAGTGCGGAAGTTAATAAGATTGACTTCGTTGACAGAATTTACAATGAGCACAGAGACCGCATAATGGGACCGCTGCGAATTCGTGTGCTCTCTTTGGAGTCAAAATTGACACCTCACGCTAGGCCAGCGGTCGATAGGAAAGATGCAACATTTGGGAAGGTTCCTAATCTCATTTTTTTTCCTCTTCCCCTTTTTTGCCCTCTCCTTCTTCTTTCTTTCTTTCTTTTCTTCCCTCCCCTATTACCTTTTGGTCTATGGAGCTTATCTAGTTGCAGAAACAGCCGTTTATCCAGAGGGCTACTGCTTTGGACCAAGCCAGAGCCTTGGTTCAATCTCTCAGCGCTCCACAACAATGCTCATTTTTTATGCTGTTTTGAGCCTGAAAGCAAAAGAGTCTTGAAAAGGTTAGATTAAGACGTGTCTTAAGGAAAGCTGTACTAATATTGGACAGGGTCATTGCATATGCTTGGGCTATGTGCAATAAAGCTGAAACGCAAATCCCCTTCATATAAAGGAAGGAAGCTGTGGGACACCTACCTGGGCGTTAAGCATAACAGAAGACTACAGCTAAGCATTACTCTTCCTCTGGGCTCCAGTGCTTGTGCATCTATGTGAGCGTGTACGCCTGCATGTGCAACCTCCAAAACTTCTGACTCTCGCCGAGGTGGTTTTTCCCCCTTTTTTTCCTTGGATAAAATGGGAATTCAAACTTTTTTCAAAGTAGCAAAAGGCTTCACTGTAATAGTTTAATTTTCCAGTAATGTGACAAAGTTTATTGGATTTGTGTGTATAATTATGGAATGGATTAGCCGAGTTTGGTTCAGTGAATCTGATTATTTTCTGGCCTTTAGGGAAATGCGCTAAAACCCTAATATGTCCACTACCCCCAAGCGGTCTCTTTTTGAAGGCGCCGCACAAAATGTGGTCTCTACTAGCGTTCAGCCTCCAAGGATCTTCAGTGAGAGACATTATTCTTGGAATATCCAATTAATTCCACGGGCAGTGATCAGTTAGCGCTTCTTCTTCCTTTCTCGCCATTTGAAATGCTAACACAATGAATATTTTCTCATTGGTCTGCGTCCCTCGGCTAAGCTGTTGCCGCGGGCTGAGAATTTCATCGACTGATGAGACCAGAGGCTGCGCCGATAAAAGGTTACAGTACGTGATTTGCATGCCAAGTGGGGTTTGGTTTCATGAACTTAAAAGTTCTTTAACTTTTATTTGACTTTTTTCTTTTGTACATAGATGAGGGTTGTTGAAAATTTTTTTCCCCAAATTTTTTGGTTTGTTTCCCAAAAAATCAGTGAAATTAGCAATTAGTCCACATTGCAGTTTTGGATTGGACCCTCTTAGGCAAACAGGTATGAAACGTGAAATCTTTTGGACAATTGAAATAAAACTAAATGTATGTTCCAACAATCAACAAAAACTTACGTTTTTTAAAAAAAGCTTAAAAATTGTAAGAGGTTTCCAAACAGATCTGGCCAAGTCCAATGTTTCCGTTTTCTTTTACAGCGCAGTGTCAGATAATACTTTTAACTAGGCTTTAATTCCTTCAACAATTGCAGTACATTCTGTGAGGCACAACAGAATGGAAGTAATATATTTAGCTTTCGTATGTATTAGAAGAGGGAAATCTCCATGTCTTTTGAGTGATGGGACTGGAAGCCATGGGTTAAAATGACACTAGCACATTCCTGGAGAGTGATTAAGACAGACTGTTTGGCACTGTAATTCAATGGTAAGTTGGTGGAAGTTCTTGAAGTATTAATTATGTTCCATCAAGCACGAGTAAATATTCCAACAGCAAAACAAGGAAGCTGTTATCTTTGTCTTCAACACAGCGTTTTGCACAATTGCCTGTACAATTCATTGGTAAATGTTGGCCATGCCAGCTAAGAGGTTTCCAGGACAGAACGATGCCGTGATCCTAGCATAAATGAGCCGATCCAGAAAGTTTCAGAGGTAAACTAAATTGAAACAAAGCAACTACTACACATCAAATGCAGGCTTTCATGTTTCAGCGAGGGTGAGGGAGGGTGGTGCTGAAATAAAGCCACGCACAGAAGGTCTACACTCTGTGTTGTTCTTGACTTGCAGAATGTCTTAGATGTACCTTGTAAGCCGTTGACAAACTTTGTTGGTTTAGAGATGTGATGGATGTATTTTCTGATCTGAGCAGCATTTGGGGGATAGAGATAATTTTTTTTCATCCTCTTTTCCCTCTGCCCCCATTCCCCCCCCCCCTCAAAGATCATCAGCCTTTTGTGCTATTCTAATCTTAGAGGCTGGATAATACAGTTGGAGATTTGACATATTCCTATTGAATAAAAATCAGGAGACTCTTACCAAAATTGTTAGCAAAAGGGACTGGCAGAACTAGGTACAGAGCAGGGTGGGTTTCTTTTTTTTTTTTTTTCTCCCCTTCCTTTCGCTAGCTGTCTAGGAGGAGTAAAGCAGGTGGCTCCCCGTGGCTGACTTTTCATGACAACATGCCATTAGAAATTGCGGTCCTGTTGATCAATCCACTCGACATGACAGCTTTGCCGCAAGGCCTGGCTCTTTGAGCACCAGCGCTCTGGCTTTTCCCTCCTTTTTTCCCGCACTAATTGGTGAAAGTTTTTACTGTGCTTGTGGCATAGGAAATTCTTTTGAACATTGTCACAATCAAGTGTTGACTTCTTTAGAATTGCAAGTAGGTTAAGTGAGTATCAACATTAAAAAAAAAATCCACAAAAGGTATTACTATCAAAATTTATTAAAGTAAAATTGGGAAAACACACTGATTGAATTATAAAAAGAAAAAAAATTGATTCCGAGGAATCAATTAAAATATTGTTCCTTTTCAACTTTTCACAGCCAAAGATGCTACCATATTTGCATCTCAAAAAGTAGAAAGGAAGAGACAAATTTAGAGTTCTTATTTTCTTTCTTGGTTAGTTGCAGGCACAGGACCGAGCAGCACCTCTCAGCTTAAATGTACACAAATAATTGCATCTTAGTACTTGAAAATTTAATAGATAGTGGATTTTTCAGGTGATCTAAGATATTTTAAACCATTATGCACTAAATAAGATATCTTACCAAATTCTGTTTTTTAAAAAGCAGAAAAGAAAAATTGTGCAAGTGCAGCATTCAGGAGAAGGAGGAGGATAGCTGTGTGTTCACACATAGCCTGGGTAAGATAACTGAGCTATTTATGTGATTCTTCCATCCAAAATGCAGTCGGGAAACTTCTGTAATAGATTTCTTTGAGAAACTCCCTCAGCTGAAAAATCAGATTATTGATGTTTTCAGATAAAAGTTTATTTAAACATCAAATATTTGTCGACAAATTCAGGTGAAAAATTAAAAGTTGTTTATGAAATATTATTATCAATGAGGAAAATAATCAATATCTATTACATGAAAATACAGTCCATGTGTTTAAAATGTACGTTTTAACTATCATGGATCAATTTTTTTTTTCTTAGCTTTGCAGGTTGCTGTATGTTCATCCCTTAACATGAAATCTCTTTTTGCCATTCATAAATGTAGACTTTATTATTAGTTGAAGGAATTTCAGAGATGCAGGTGTTTTTAAAATAATCTGTGCAACTGCCATGCAAGGATTTGTAGAATGAACATGGGAAAGAAATTGGGAGAGAACAAGTGACAAAGAATGAGAAAAAGGGATATCTAAAGCATGGAGGTGGCTTTTCTTTAATAATGCATACATAGCAATAGGGGACTTTGGATAGAATTCTTTCAGCTCTCTTAAACCCAATCTGAGGTTAATTTATAATAAATAATTATAGTTTTAGCAGTAAAATGAGACCCTGT